>OY720682.1:16748637-17229435 GCA_963170755.1 Amphimallon solstitiale | reverse complement strand
CTTGGGGATGAAAAAAAATATTTTCGTTGTTATAACATATACACCCCCGATATCTCCGTTATTAGCTTTTGTGCCGCGATGAAACTTTTACAGTGGGTTTTTATCGACAAAAGGAACATATCCGCAGAAAGAAATTTTCAAAAATCAGAGGCCTTGGGGATGAAAAAAAATATTTTCGTTGTTATAACATATACACCCCCGATATCTCCGTTATTAGCTTTTGTGCCGCGATGAAACTTTTACAGCGGGATTCTATCGACAAAAGGAACATATCCACAGAAAAAAATTTTCAAAAATCAGAGGCCTTGGGGATGAAAAAAAATATTTTCGTTGTTATAACATATACACAGCCGATATCTCAGTTATTAGCTTTTGTGCCGCGATGAAACTTTTACAGCGGGTTTCTATCGACAAAAGGAACATCGCCACAGAAAGAAATTTTCAAAAATCAGAGGCCTTGGGGATGAAAAAAAATATTTTCGTTGTTATAACATATACACCCCCGATATCTCAGTTATTAGCTTTTGTGCCGCGATGAAACTTTTACAACGGGTTTCTATCGACAATAGGAACATATCCACAGAATGAAATTTTCAAAAATCAGAGGCCTTGGGGATGAAAAAAAAGTATTTTCGTTGTTATAACATATACACCCCCGATATCTCCGTTATTAGCTTTTGTGCCGCGATGAAACTTTTACAGCGGGTTTCTATCGACAAAAGGAACAACTCCACAGAAAGAAATTTTCAAAAATCAGGCCTTGGGGATGAAAAAAAATATTTTCGTTGTTATAACATATACACCCCCGATATCTCCGTTATTAGCTTTTGTGCCGCGATGAAACTTTTACAGTGGGTTTTTATCGACAAAAGGAACTTATCCGCAGAAAGAAATTTTCAAAAATCAGAGGCCTTGGGGATGAAAAAAAATATTTTCGTTGTTATAACATATACACCCCCGATATCTCAGTTATTAGCTTTTGTGTCGCGATGAAACTTTTACAACGGGTTTCTATCGACAATAGGAACATATCCACAGAAAGAAATTTTCAAAAATCAGAGGCCTTGGGGATGAAAAAAAATATTTTCGTTGTTATAACATATACACCCCCGATATCTCCGTTATTAGCTTTTGTGCCGCGATGAAACTTTTGCAGCGGGTTTCTATCGACAAAAGGAACATATCCACAGAAAGAAATTTTCAAAAATCAGAGGCCTTGGGGATGAAAAAAAATATTTAGTTGTTATAACATATACACCCCCGATATCTCCGTTATTAGCTTTTGTGCCGCGATGAAACTTTTACAGCGGGTTTCTATCGACAAAAGGAACATATCCACAGAAAGAAATTTTCAAAAATCAGATGCCTTGGGGATGAAAAAAAATATTTTCGTTGTTATAACATATACACCCCCGATATCTCCGTTATTAGCTTTTGTGCCGCGATGAAACTTTTACAGTGGGTTTTTATCGACAAAAGGAACATATCCGCAGAAAGAAATTTTCAAAAATCAGAGGCCTTGGGGATGAAAAAAAATATTTTCGTTGTTATAACATATACACCCCCGATATCTCCGTTATTAGCTTTTGTGCCGCGATGAAACTTTTACAGCGGGATTCTATCGACAAAAGGAACATATCCACAGAAAAAAATTTTCAAAAATCAGAGGCCTTGGGGATGAAAAAAAATATTTTCGTTGTTATAACATATACACAGCCGATATCTCAGTTATTAGCTTTTGTGCCGCGATGAAACTTTTACAGCGGGTTTCTATCGACAAAAGGAACATCGCCACAGAAAGAAATTTTCAAAAATCAGAGGCCTTGGGGATGAAAAAAAATATTTTCGTTGTTATAACATATACACCCCCGATATCTCAGTTATTAGCTTTTGTGCCGCGATGAAACTTTTACAACGGGTTTCTATCGACAATAGGAACATATCCACAGAATGAAATTTTCAAAAATCAGAGGCCTTGGGGATGAAAAAAAAGTATTTTCGTTGTTATAACATATACACCCCCGATATCTCCGTTATTAGCTTTTGTGCCGCGATGAAACTTTTACAGCGGGTTTCTATCGACAAAAGGAACAACTCCACAGAAAGAAATTTTCAAAAATCAGAGGCCTTGGGGATGAAAAAAAATATTTTCGTTGTTATAACATATACACCCCCGATATCTCCGTTATTAGCTTTTGTGCCGCGATGAAACTTTTACAGTGGGTTTTTATCGACAAAAGGAACTTATCCGCAGAAAGAAATTTTCAAAAATCAGAGGCCTTGGGGATGAAAAAAAATATTTTCGTTGTTATAACATATACACAGCCGATATCTCAGTTATTAGCTTTTGTGCCGCGATGAAACTTTTACAGCGGGTTTCTATCGACAAAAGGAACATCGCCACAGAAAGAAATTTTCAAAAATCAGAGGCCTTGGGGATGAAAAAAAATATTTTCGTTGTTATAACATATACACCCCCGATATCTCAGTTATTAGCTTTTGTGTCGCGATGAAACTTTTACAACGGGTTTCTATCGACAATAGGAACATATCCACAGAAAGAAATTTTCAAAAATCAGAGGCCTTGGGGATGAAAAAAAATATTTTCGTTGTTATAACATATACACCCCCGATATCTCCGTTATTAGCTTTTGTGCCGCGATGAAACTTTTACAGCGGGTTTCTATCGACAAAAGGAACATATCCACAGAAAGAAATTTTCAAAAATCAGAGGCCTTGGGGATGAAAAAAAATATTTAGTTGTTATAACATATACACCCCCGATATCTCCGTTATTAGCTTTTGTGCCGCGATGAAACTTTTACAGCGGGTTTCTATCGACAAAAGGAACATATCCACAGAAAGAAATTTTCAAAAATCAGATGCCTTGGGGATGAAAAAAAATATTTTCGTTGTTATAACATATACACCCCCCGACATCTCCGTTATTAGCTTTTGTGCCGCGATGAAACTTTTACAGCGGGTTTCTATCGACAAAAGGAACATATCCACGGAAAGAAATTTTCAAAAATCAGAGGCCTTGGGGATGAAAAAAAATATTTTCGTTGTTATAACATATACACCCCCGATATCTCCGTTATTAGCTTTTGTGCCGCGATGAAACTTTTACAACGGGTTTCTATCGACAAAAGGAACATATCCACAGAAATAAATTTTCAAAAATCAGAGGCCTTGGGGATGAAAAACAATATTTAGTTGTTATAACATTTACACCCCCGATATCTCCGTTATTAGCTTTTGTGCCACGGTGAACTTTTTACAGTAGGTTTCTATCAACCATAGGAACATATCCGCAGAAAGAAATTTCGAAAATCGGAGACCGTATCTTTGTTATGAGATGTGCACCCCCCAACTTTTCCATTGTTAGCTTTAGTGCCGCTATTCACTGTAAATTCCTTTGTTCCGTATGGAATTTTAAAGAATTTAGGGGAGAGAAAAATATTTTCGGACTAGGATTAGTACTAGTAGGATATATTCCTTTTGCTTGTAATTGATGGATGTATGTATTGGCTTAATTTATATAAATAAACAGTTTGGGATATGTTTATAAATAAAGAATTTCGGTTAGTGTGAAAATGGTCGAAAAAAGTTTCTTCTTCTGTATTATGTAGAAGATACATTATGGTTCTACGTAAAGACAGAAAAAAGAAAGTATATGTAGTCTTACTGAACGCGTACAAGCCTAAACCGACTCTGTAAATATCTCAAACAAGTGTAAACTAAATAAGCTATTTCGAACTGACTGTGTAATAAAAATAAGTATTAATAAAGGAAATAAAGTAAGATGCTTGAAGGTTGAGTGTAATATGTTTACTTCTAAAGTAAAATTATTTAAATTTTTATTAAGCAGACAAGTAAGATACATATATATTGTCAATATGAAAGAGATGTCCAGAAACGTGGTCTTATTAATTGTTTTATTTCATACACACTTTTACTTTCTTATACGTAATATAAGGAAGTACAGTGATGACGAAAATTTTCGACCTCGAGATTTTTGCAGATGTCCACGTTTTGAAGTCCCCTGATCCCGAGAAAGTGGTTTTTAAAAAATGTCTTTCTGTCTGTGACCACGATAGCGGTCAAACCGCTGGAAATATCAATTCCAAATTTTGTATTTACGTGTATAATCTCCCTCTTTCTGATTAGTTTTTCAGTAAAATCGGTAGACCGGATGTAGCAGTTTATTTCAGTGAAAATATCGAATGTTGCCAATATTTCGTCAACTACTAAGTTTAAACAAATTTATAAAGAATTCATATGTACTTAAAATTAAAATTGAGAATAATTTTATTTAAAAAGTTTTTCGAAATTCCTACCGGAAGTAGGTCTTTTATTCTTATCGAAAATCAGTTTTTTTGCGAATATCTCGCAAGTCATGCTTTTTAGAAAAGTACGTTACGAGTATAAAAAAATTTCTAAATTCAGACCGGAAGTACCACTTTTACTCTTATCGAATAGCGATTTTTTGCAAATATGTCGTAAGTTATGCATTCTATATACAGTGTGACCAGTGAAGTCCGCATCATATGGGACTTTTTTCTTAATAGATTTATTCTAAATTTGAGGTTGGCATCAATTTCTGCTTCGGTCAAGATGAAAATTAACCAAAAAAATAATAGTCACGTGATTCGCATTATCTGTCAAATTTAAATTTTTTTCCAAAAAAAATTCAAAAGTGGGGTTATTTCTCAAAATATCGAAAAAAGTTATTAGAAAAAGTTTTTCTAAAAACAATTTTTTCTTGTGGGGTTACCTAAAACAAAAAGTTTACAAAGAAAAACCTTTCCGTAATGTTGATCATTTGAAAACGATGATTCGAAACTGTATTTTAGAAATAAGGCCCCTTAGTATCAGAAACTCCATTAAAGATGTATCAAGAAGAACAATTGTTTGTATTGAATGCAATGGGAGGCACACAGAAATGTAATTTTAATTTTTAGGTTTTTCAAATTATGTTTAATTTAATATTCAAATACCAAAAATACATATTGTTATTAATTGAAAAGGTGGAATTTAAAATGCGTTTCATTTTTATAATGTATTATAATTATTTTATTAGAGAATTTGACTTTTCAATTAAACTATTTTCTTAATATTAATGTGTCATTTAGACACAAACTACATTTTCAAAAATAGTTATTTTATGAAGTTACCTTATACAGTGTCAAAAACAAATAAACTTTGCATCAGATGTGACCAAATTTTAATAGCCCTATTTGGATTTTGTAGAAAAACACACATTGAATATGGCGCAGCCTTAAAGAAAATGTGTCTGGAATAAAGCATTGTTAAAACTAATAAGTTTTATGTAGGTTGCGTTGTCTTATTTCGCAACAGTGGTGCAATTTACAAAAAAATTGGCAAAAAATCTAAATTATCTTACGCAGCTGAAATTTTGCATATGGGCTAAAAATTGTTTTTAGAAAAACTTTTTTAGAGTTTTTCAACTTAAGGCACATTTCATTAGGATTCCAGCGATATTAGTTATCAATTGTGTTTATTTATTCTATAGTCTAATCGTAAGTATCTGTTTCTTCAAGTACTTTATGCTTCATCTTATTTTTTGTCCAAGAGGGTGATAAAATAAACAACGAATCCAAATATTTTTCTATCGACTCGCTTATTCAAACCGATATGTTGGTTAGTTTCATTCTCTATTCGTTTTAGTCAGTGTGTACTGAATTTTTTCGCTACCATGCCGATTAATTATCCTAATAATTGGAAAGCTAAGTTTTGTGAAATATATCCCACTTTATGCAGTCGTAATTTGCAAAGCGATTGCTATCGAGATAAATGTGCTATATTTGGAAAGTTATGTGTAATGCTGAAAATTAGAAATACGTTTTTGAATAGAAAGAAGATTTACATGTTTCATAGAAGAAATTTAACTTGGAAGAAGTTCAGATACAACACTTCTACACCCGAAAAAAATTACGAATCAACGACTGTGGCGAGTCTATCGGTAAGTCCGATAGTGGGTAACAATAATATTGAGATCAAGAATACAGTCAAATCTGATGTTCGGGAAGGTGACCTACGTCCTGTTGAAACTCAATATGTTTGTAACAATCAAGAAGTAGATGTTCATGTATCAAGAAAGTACAGTGAGAAATTGCAGACGAGTCCAATGGAAAGTCAACATAAGGATGACAGCGAAGGTAAAAACAATGAACGAATTAAATCTTATAGTTCAATGCAGTCTTCTTTTAATATCACTCCCGAAGACATTCAAATCGAACATTGTGCGTTAAAATTACATTTAAAATACGAAAATGAAATAAGAGGCAAAAGCGTTATACCAGTTAATTCTAAAAATTTATTTAGTGAAGAATCTTTAAAAAAAAAGTTTTAAAAATTGTATTATTTTAGAGGGAATATTTTATCTCGATTTTGACGAATGGCAAGCGATGTCAAAACCAAAATCAGAAAAAATTAGAAACTATATTTTAATAAAAAAAGTTGAAATATATGTTAACAATATTTGTATTTTAAATATCGTCAATTTTAGAAATAATAAAAATAATTGGGTCATCTACGCAGATTGCGCCCACCCAAAGTGTAAACTGTTCAAAATTCAAATTTTATATACATCGAGTAGTAGAGTACAAAAATGTTGTAAAGTATACAGCAGATCCTTAGATTTTAATCATTTACAAAATCTTTCTAGTCATTTACGAGGACTAGACAGAGAACTTACACAGAGAGAATTAAAATCTGAGAAGCCACTGTCATATATTTCTAGAATAACTAGTAAAATTAACAGTAATATTCTTAGGCACTATAATTACCAAAAAAAGAAATCTGATGCAGTTATCAGAAAAGCCCGCTGTGAAACTTTGCATGCACTAGACAGAAAGAAAGATGACATTATAGACCTTATATTGATGAGACGGGAACATGAAAACCACCGATATATACAGAAGGTGTCACGATTTTGAAATTTATAGTTCACAACAAATAGAAATATTAAAATTATTTATAAAAAATGAGAAACAGTTTATACTTCGATGCTACTGGTGGTATCTTTAGACAAGAGAACCATGTAAAAAAGCGGCTTTATTACTATTGTGGAGTAATAAAATTAATATCAGGGAGGGTTGTTCCGTTATTTGAGAGAGGTAGCTCATTACATGATGCAACAGCAATAGGCATATTTTTAGCTAATTTCAAACATTTTGCTGAATCTTTCGGAATTCACTGGCCTCCTTTTCAATTAGTAGTTATTGATTTTAGTTTAGCTTTTATAAATGCCATCACATACTTTTGGAATAGCATGTCCGTAATAGACTATTTAAATATAACATATCAGTACTGTTTAACCCAACAAGAAGAGACTATAAAACATGTTGTATTATTACGTATTTGCTGTTCACATTTTTTAAAAATTATTTCAACGGACATCGATAAACATTTCAATAATATTAAAAGCAAAAGAGAAAAGCGAAGTAATAAGTGAGAAAATCTTATACAAGAAAAGCCCATTTTACATAGAATTTAAAGATATTTTGTCATTAATAAGTAGATCAGATAAAGGCAGCAAACCAAATATTTATTTCAATTCCGATTATCCAAACTTAGTTTTAAAAAAATACATAGCATATTTGCCTTTGTGGTCAGGGCTGATGTCAACAGAATCGTCTAATCATATAACTCGATATAGTAATGCGACTGTAGAAAATTGGAACAATATTTTGAAACACACACTTCTGAAAGGGAAACGTAATGTTAAACCGTCCCACGTAATTCGTAGTTCCCGAAAACATGTTTTGTTTATTTACAAAGAATTTACATTAGGTATGGGTAGTCGCAGTTTGGCAAAGAAAAATTTGAAAATTAAAAGTACAACAGAAAATGACAATAACGTTGGACTATCTTCAGAGGAAGTGTGGCAGAAGAAATCCAAACCTACTTTTAATTATTTTCAAGGAATTCAAATTAAGTATTTAAAAGACAAATTACCCTTGCGACACAGTACCGCTCTTTTAAACAAAAACGATAATTTTCCTGCAATTTTAAATAACGGTTTAGTAAATGACATTAATTATTATAACAAAATAAGTTCAAACAAGGACAAAAATTACGTAATTGCCAAATTTTCTTCTTTAAGAGCAGTTGTTAATGAAATAGACATTGATGAATTTTTAAGATTGAAAGAAATCGTTGGCAGAACGGCAGATAAATGGCTTTCGAATTGGCTAATTGATGTATGTATGGAAATTATATTACGAAATTTTAACGTACAGGAAACGACACTTTTATCTTGTGATGAAGGATCATTTATTGTGTTTGAATCAGAGAAAATACCTGCTTTTAACAATATCGATAATTATGACGAAATTTTAAAAAACAAAATCAAAGTCCTACCAAGATTACAAACAAACCTTGTAGTTCCATTTCTTATATCTGGTAATCATTGGGTAATGGCAGTTGCAAATCTTTCAACATTAGAATTTAAGTTTTACGATCTACGGCATGCAACACCAGAAATTTCTGAACAATATAAGATAAAATTCCTGTCATTCCTGAAAAAATACAATACATATCAGGGAACCTGCTTGAAACTAACAAACTGGACAGTTAAAATGGATAATGATTTCCCACCTCAGAGAGATTCTCATAATTGTGGAGTCATTATTATACAAATACTGCATAGCATAGTTGCAAAAGAGAATTTTTTGCCATCTACTCCCAATGAGTACAGACTAGCTCTACTGGAAATAATTATTCACAATTCAGTTAGTATGAAAGATGTTTGTCTTTATTGCGGATTGTCCAAGAGAATACATTTTATTGCATGTTCATCGTGTCACAGAATATTCTGCACGCAGTGCTTTTCTGGTAACATTGTATCTGAACATACTACTTACACTTGTGAATTGTGTCGACAATTCAAAACTGTCACAAAATAAAGTCCGCTAAAAGTACGTCTTACTGTTCACTTTGTTATTTAATTATTATTATTTAAACTGTATTCTGTTGTCTTTGGTATTTTTGTGTATTGTATATTAGTGTAAAGAAATTGTATTATTGTTAACCATTTCCTCTGTTTCCTTGCTCATACACATAAGTCATTTTTTGTTATATATGTACTAAATAGTGTAAACCTGTATAGCAGAAGACAAGACTCATTCATATTTTAAAGAATAGCGGCATGTACTAGTGTACATACATACCGAAA
Source organism: Amphimallon solstitiale (assembly GCA_963170755.1). Taxonomy (NCBI): domain Eukaryota; kingdom Metazoa; phylum Arthropoda; class Insecta; order Coleoptera; family Scarabaeidae; genus Amphimallon; species Amphimallon solstitiale. The sequence continues at coordinate 17,220,233 of OY720682.1, read as the reverse complement.
TTCCATATTTAATATAGATTAACTTAATTTGTCATTATATTAACTTTTATATATCGCAATACTTGCTACATGGAATTCATAAATAAGTTTTCAAATTAATATTCTCTAGCATAGAACAGTCAATTAAATCTTTATCTCATGAAAAGATGGAAATTTCTAGGTAAATCACGTTAATGTATATTTTGTACTTTATTACGATTATACATCTAATCTCTAAACATTCACTGTATTTTTCTTTCCTACCGTCCTTTATGCTCACTATTATTATTATTTATTAAATTTACTTTCATTGGGATTCCCTCCATTGTTAATATGTATTTTATTATGTATCATATGTGTAGCTTATACTTATAGTTTTACTGCTATATTTATAGATTTCCTGATATACAATAATAAATTTTTAATTAATGAAAATTGTTTTTTTTTAATTCCGATGGCCTTTGATTTTTGAAGATTTCTTTCTGCAGATATGTTTCCTTGGTTGACAGAAACCTACTGTGAAAATTTCATAGTGGCACAAACGGTAAGAACGGAGATATTGGGGGTGTATATGTTATAACAACGAAAATATTTTTTTTCATCCCCAAGGCCTCTGATTTTTGAAAATTTATGTCTGTGGATATGTTCCTTTTGTCGATAGAAACCCTCTGTAAAAGTTTCATCGCGGCACAAAAGCTAATAACGGAGATATCGGGGGTGTATATGTTATAACAACGAAAACATTTTTTTTCATCCCCAAGGCCTCTGATTTTTGAAAATTTCTTTCTGTGGATATGTTCCTTTTGTCGATACAAACCCGCTGTAATAGTTTCATCGCGGCACAAAAGCTAATAACGGAGATATCGGGGGTTTATATGTTATAACAACGAAAACATTTTTTTCCATCCTCAAGGCCTCTGATTTTTGAAAATTTCTGTCTGTGAATATGTTCCCTTTGTCGATAGAAACCCGCTGTAAAAGTTTCATCGCGGCACAAAAGCTAATAACGGAGATATCGGGGGTGTATATGTTATAACAACTAAATATTTTTTTTCATCCCAAGGCCTCTGATTTTTGAAAATTTCTTTCTGTGGATATGTTCCTTTTGTCGATAGAAACCCGCTGTAAAAGTTTCATCGCGGCACAAAAGCTAATAACGGAGATATCGGGGGTTTATATGTTATAACAACGAAAATATTTTTTTTCATCCCCAAGGCCTCTGATTTTTGAAAATTTCTGTCTGTGGATATGTTCCTTTTGTCGATAGAAACCCGCTGTAAAAGTTTCATCGCGGCACAAAAGCTAATAACGGAGATATCGGGGGTGTATATGTTATAACAACGAAAACATTTTTTTTTCATCCCCAAGGCCTCTGATTTTTGAAAATTTCTTTCTGTGGATATGTTCCTTTTGTCGATACAAACCCGCTGTAAAAGTTTCATCGCGGCACAAAAGCTAATAACGGAGATATCGGGGTGTATATGTTATAACAACGAAAACATTTTTTTTCATCCCCAAGGCCTCTGATTTTTGAAAATTTCTTTCTGTGGATATGTTCCTTTTGTCGATACAAACCCGCTGTAAAAGTTTCATCGCGGCACAAAAGCTAATAACGGAGATATCGGGGGTGTATATGTTATAACAACGAAAACATTTTTTTTCATCCCCAAGGCCTCTGATTTTTGAAAATTTCTGTCTGTGGATATGTTCCTTTTGTCGATACAAACCCGCTGTAAAAGTTTCATCGCGGCACAAAAGCTAATAACGGAGATATCGGGGTGTATATGTTATAACAACGAAAATATTTTTTTTCATCCCCAAGGCCTCTGATTTTTGAAATTTTCTTTCTGTGGATATGTTCCTTTTGTCGATAGAAACCCGCTGTAAAAGTTTCATCGCAGCACAAAAGCTAATAACGGAGATATCGGGGGTGTATATGTTATAACAACGAAAATATTTTTTTTCATCCCCAAGGCCTCTGATTTTTGAAAATTTCTTTCTGTGGAGTTGTTCCTTTTGTCGATAGAAACCCGCTGTAAAAGTTTCATCGCGGCACAAAAACTAATAACGGAGATATCGGGGGTGTATATGTTATAACAACGAAAACATTTTTTTTCATCCCCAAGGCCTCTGATTTTTGAAAATTTCTGTCTGTGAATATGTTCCATTTGTCGATAGAAACCCGCTGTAAAAGTTTCATCGCGGCACAAAAGCTAATAACGGAGGTATCGGGGTGTATATGTTATAACAACTAAATATTTTTTTTCATCCCCAAGGCCTCTGATTTTTGAAATTTTCTTTCTGTGGATATGTTCCTTTTGTCGATAGAAACCCGCTGTAAAAGTTTCATCGCGGCACAAAAGCTAATAACGGAGATATCGGGGGTGTATATGTTATAACAACGAAAATATTTTTTTTCATCCCCAAGGTCTCTGATTTTTGAAAATTTCTGTCTGTGGATATGTTCCTTTTGTCGATAGAAACCCGCTGTAAAAGTTTCATCGCGGCACAAAAGCTAATAACGGAGATATCGGGGGTGTATATGTTATAACAACGAAAACATTTTTTTTCATCCCCAAGGCCTCTGATTTTTGAAATTTTCTTTCTGTGGATATGTTCCTTTTGTCGATAGAAACCCGCTGTAAAAGTTTCATCGCGGCACAAAAGCTAATAACGGAGATATCGGGGGTGTATATGTTATAGCAACGAAAATATTTTTTTTCATCCCCAAGGCCTCTGATTTTTGAAAATTTCTGTCTGTGAATATGTTCCATTTGTCGATAGAAACCCGCTGTAAAAGTTTCATCGCGGCACAAAAGCTAATAACGGAGGTATCGGGGTGTATATGTTATAACAACTAAATATTTTTTTTCATCCCCAAGGCCTCTGATTTTTGAAATTTTCTTTCTGTGGATATGTTCCTTTTGTCGATAGAAACCCGCTGTAAAAGTTTCATCGCGGCACAAAAACTAATAACGGAGATATCGGGGGTGTATATGTTATAACAACGAAAACATTTTTTTTCATCCCCAAGGCCTCTGATTTTTGAAAATTTCTTTCTGTGGATATGTTCCTTTTGTCGATAGACACACCGCTGTAAAAGTTTCATCGCGGCACAAAAGCTAATAACGGAGATATCGGGGGTGTATATGTTATAACAACGAAAATATTTTTTTCATCCCCAAGGCCTCTGATTTTTGAAAATTTCTTTCTGTGGATATGTTCCTTTTGTCGATAGAAACCCGCTGTAAAAGTTTCATCGCGGCACAAAAGCTAATAACGGGGATATCGGGGGTGTATATGTTATAACAACGAAAATATTTTTTTTCATCCCCAAGGCCTCTGATTTTTGAAAATTTCTTTCTGTGGATATGTTCCTTTTGTCGATAGAAACCCGCTGTAAAAGTTTCATCGTGGCACAAAAGTTAATAACGGACGTGTCGTGTGTGTATACCTATAAAAACGAAAATATTTCTTTTTCAATATTTAGACCCCTGATTTTTTTTTCTGCTTCGAGGACTCCCATGTGGTCATTAGCAACCTATAGTGAACATTGCTGTACCATACAATACTTTTACAACTGAAGAATCGATGATAAACACACATTGCTCGAACGATTTGCCGCCTTCATGATATAGCGAACCGCACTAAAATTCGTTGCTGGCATTCGTTGCTAACTTCACTCCGGTAATTTAATATGTTTATATCATTTTCTTAAAACACCATTTATTAAAAGCGATTTTCTGCTTGATATGTTGTAATTCGATCTCATAACTTACGTTTACATAATAGTCCAGTCAACGAATGAAAAATATTAGAATATTTCGGGTAGTTCAAAATTTTTGTACAATTAACGACTCGGAGAGTGCCAAGAACAACATATTAAAAGTCCTAACTCGTGGGCGGTGAGCACAATGGTGGAGAAGAGTTTAAAGGTCATTATTTTTCTTAAATAACTTCAAAACCGTAGCCTCTAGCAAAACTGTGTTTAAATATGAAATTAAACTATACTCCATTCACTGAACAGATAGAGTAATCACGAGCTGTTCACGACTGTTTCACGTGCGCAGCTCAATTTACAATAGAAAACTTATATTAACAATAAACTGTTATAAAATCTTTTGATTACATATTTAAATTTTCAAAAACAACAACTTTTATTATTATATTATAATATTATTATTATTATTATATTTATTAATTAGTTTATATAAAATACCGACCCGATTTAAATTTACAGAATAAGCATGTTTTGTCTTTTTAGATAACTAAAATACGTAAATAACCTATATCAACAAAACATTCGTAAATTGCTTAAAATCCATCACTTAATAAGTGGATAAATATTAATTGACTTAACAAAAAAATACACAAATGCGCATATTCTAAACAATTTATGATAATTTAATATGCATTTGTCAAATTCAATATCAGGCATTTTAACACATAATACAAAACCAATATAAGTACTTAAAAATGAAGCAAATATATTAAAGACTTTATTCACATGTGTGTATAATATAAATTACAAGTTTAAATAGGGCATAGGTAGTTACTTTATTGTGAATTTATAAGGTATTTTATACGTGTATAGATAGAGTACATACATAGTAAACATATATAAATTAAATGCATACACAATATACTTTATTTTCAAAAAATATATAGAAGAAAGGGCGAAAGAAACTATGAATGTAATCATATATTTTAAATTTTTCTGTGTTGACAATTAAAATTATTCCTTAATGTCACTGTCACATTCACTACTTTCAGAACTTTCCAAATTAATTATGAAACTCTCTTATAAATTTTCAACAATTACGTCTAAATCCCACATATTCTTCACTACTTCCTTAACATGTTTGATGGCATTTAACCAGTTCTATTTTGGAACATTGTTCAATTATGTGTGTAACAGCTCTTTGACTTCCTTAATTTAAATGTAGTGTTTTTCCTTGCAATTTCTCCTTTAACTTGGGCCCATATTAATTCAATCGGCTTCAGTTCGCAATGATGTGATGGTAGTCTTTCACATTTTTCCTTTAAAAAAGTATTACGAGCTCTTTTTTTGAAAGAGAAATTCACTTCCACACTGTTGTACGTTTGAGGTTTGGCAAGTTCTCATCTTCATTTATTTTCAATAAAATCTTATCCACTCTCGGCACCTCATTTTTATAGAAAAATGAGTGTACTATACGTCTAATAATATTGCGCATATCATCATCAATATTATCCAGGACAGATCGTCCTCTTATATACGTGTTTGGAGGTTTCGCATCTTGTGCATTGTGTTCTCGTAAAATATTAAAAACACTTGCAGAGCAGATACCTGCAGCTTCGGCTCTAAAGTCAACAATTCGTGTCTTAGAGTCAGCTGGGCATTCTTGTTGTCGTTTGGTAAATATATTCAGTACAGTCTCTTTTTCTTGCACTGTAAAATGTCTCTTTACTCGTTTCTTCAGTTCTGGTTGCATTTTGCACAGTACTGTATAAACAGGTAAAAACAGTAACTTATATTCAACACTTCTGGAAAGCTGAAACATAATTAACCTATAAAGCATTTGCTTTGTTTACGATTTATAGATCTTACCTTCAATAAATCTTTAATCATTAATAGAGTCTTTAAAAATACTGAGATTAATAATAATAACAACTTAAACAAATACAAAAAGCGCAAACACAAGGAACAATTCAAAACACTATATAGAAAAAGCAAAAAGTATACATATATAACATATATTTCAAAATAACAGACAATGTTATTTATCCCTACTAGCACACTATATGCTCACTTCTTCTACATTAGCAAATACGTATTTTGATCCTTCTCTAAAATTGTGATTTTGCTGCATGGGTATAGTCACAATCATGTGACATAATCACAGAAAGCAGATGATTTATATCGTGTGTTTTAGGATTTGTATGTAACTCTCAGAGCCAATAGAAAGGCAGTATTAAAAATCATGTGTTGTTCACGCGTTTTTGCTACTCTATTGGTTCGGTGAATGTAGTATAGATAAAATTTCCTACAAAAGAAACTCCTATTATTTTGTTCCCTCTATGGTAAATAGTTTGTGAGAAGCAGTGTATAGAAGAATCGTAGTTTATTAAAAATAGTTCCATCAGTTAGGACAGTACAATTACTGTTCGTGCATAGAAGAGGAAGCATAAAAGGGGAGACACCATCCTAAGACTAAATCTCCTCAGTTATGGATCTACATGCTGCAGACGCAGTCTATGATGAGGATTGTTATATAAAGTTCTTTATAGCCGCTGCACCCCCACATTGAGAAAAGAGGATGCCCTGTGGATGAAGGAGTATCGACATCATTTAAGTACATAGAAAGAAATTACGACAGTATTTTTCCTTGAACAAGTTGTGGAACAACTTTCGGGAACAATACCTCATATAAAGACTATGAAGAATAGAACGAGACAAAGGTATGAGAACCACATTGTTTTCATTACAATTCGGACCAGAAGAAATTTTCATGGAGTAGACTTTCATGGTGCGAGTGAGAAAGTTTTGAACACGTGGTATTCTTTGAGATGCAGAGGCGAACAAGCAGAACAGAAAAGAATCGTAAAAGCAGCTACTGCAAAAATTTGGAAGATATTGAGTCAGTGCCGTCTGAAGATTCTCCTTTTCCACCTTGTAACAATTCCTGTAGTGAGGCTGAGGAAATGGTACCTCGGGTACTCCGTGTCTTCATGGACCGCATTTCAGCAAAGGAAATGGCAAAACAGAACCTGAAATCCATATCCCATGCCCTTCATCCAAGCCATTTGCTATCGATTTTTCATGTCTTTTATCCTACATTCTTCTTCATCTTAGCAATATATTCACTCAAACGTTCATACCAACATCTTGGACTTGATCTTAAACCATACAGCGCCTTCTTTAACCTGCAAACTTGTGTGCTGCTGTTTCCTTGAACTCCATCTGGTAAACACATATGCACAGGTTGAGCCAACTCTCCATTTAAAAATGCTGATTTCACGTTCATTTGGTGTATGTGATAATCATTTTCAATTACTATTGACAAAAGTACTCGTAAGGTTACCATTCGTGCCACTGGTGTGTAAATGCCATCATTATGTTCAATCCATTTGTTCAAAAACAATTTGGATCAAATAACTAATCTACTTGCTGGCTTGGGATCATGCAGCAGCTATCAACTATCTATCACACTACAGAAACTAACCCCATTTTGTTAACAAGTGGTTGATGTTGAAGTAGCTGCTGCAAATGAGGAAGTATTTGCTGCATTACTTTGGTAATTTATAAAAATTAACTCTTACTGTTCTATAATATTGAATCAATAAATAAAAACTACTATTGCATTTTCTTTGTACATTATCTTGAATATAACGAACCTCAAGGGGTCATTTTCTCCACAGTTCTTCATCTAATTTATGGAGTACATTTTTAACTTTTTTTTAGACAGCGCGGATTTTCTTATTTTCGAAAGACAAGCAGCTTCCTGTCTTCTGTACCAGACAAATTCGCACAAACTAGCAGAGTTATTCTATTTTTGGATAACGTTCCAGCTTATTTCATTAATTGAGGTTTGCTATATCGAATGGATCGTGTATCTAAGTTCGTTTTAACCGATGAATTTACATAGGGAAAAATATCGGGACTTGGAATTAAATTTGTTATAATCTATGATACGTTATAACCGATAATTTATTTAAAAGTAGAAATGCTTGCTGTATTTCGTTTATTAATTTGTGTATTTCTAGTTCACTTTTTTCTAGTTTTACTTTCTTATACGTAGTATAAGGAAGTACGTATTGTGATGATGAAAATTTTCGACCTCGAGATTTTTGCAGATGTCCACGTTTTGAAGTCCCCTGATACCAAAAAAGTGGTTTTTAAACAATGTCTGTGTGTCTGGCTGTCTGTGTGTCTGTGTGTGTGTGACCACGATAGCGGTCAAACCGCTACAGATATCAATTCCAAATTTTGTATTTACGAATATAATCTCCCTCTTGAGAACTGATTAGATTTTGAGCAAAATCAGCAGACCGGAAGTAGTAGTTTACTTCAGTGAATAAATCGAATTTTGCAAATATTTCGTGAATTTCCTACTAAGTTTAAACAAATTTATAGGGAATTCATATGTACTTAAAATTGAAATTGTGAACAATTTTATTAAAAAGGTTTTTCGAAATTCCTACCGGAAGTAGGCCTTTTACTCTTTTCGAAAATCAGTTTCTTGCAAATATTTTGCAAGTCATGCTTTTTAGGCAGGTACGCTACGAATATAAAAGTATTTAGAACTTAATTTCCAATATCTTTTGTATAAAAAAAATTTCAAAATCGGACCGGAAGTATGACTTTTACTCTTACCTAATAACGATTTTTTGCAAACATGTCGCATTCTATGTATATTTATAAAGAGTACAAAAGTATTTAGAGTTGGATTTGGAATATTTTTTGTATAAATGAAATTTCAAAATTCGGACCGGAAGTAACACTTTCATACGTATAAGAAAGTCCTGTGGTGGCCACACCTCATTTTTTATATTTGTACTAAATACATGTCTCTTGTTTTTTTTTTTTGTTTGAAATATTATAAAGTGAATTATTTTCCTAAATGTACTTTTCTGGTCTGGTTTTCTTTTGCCAATGTGGGTGCTTTCTCTTGGTGTATGAACACGCTTTTCAGTAATTAACTTGTGTATCGTATATTAATGCTTAGCGATCTTATCTTTCACAGCTTCATGAACTTTTGTTAAATAATGCTGGGATATTGTAACTGACTAATTTTAAAAGCATTTTGATTATTTTCTGGATCTACAATACCTACTTGATTCCTAGCTATACTTGTATTATTATCGCTGGTTATATTATTTAAATGTATGTACCTATGATTGGTATTTATTCATCATTAAATAATTTTGCTTCAGCATCATCGTGATATAGGGTTTATTCCCTGAGTACAGTTTTAATATTTATGACATTATCTGCCCGTCCACCTCAAGTAAGATGAAAATATTTTCTAGCGCTGTTTTTAAAATTTTCATATTCTGAGTAAAACTGCCAATTTTCAAAGTCCTCATATTTTTTTCCAGGTAGACCTATTGTTTGAACTATTAGAAGATGATAAGATATTGGTTAAATTTGAATTTTTTTGCTGAAATAAACTACTACTTCCGGTCTACAGTTTTAGCCGAAAATCTAGTCAGATCTTCCGAGGAAGATTATATTCCTAAATTAAAAAATAGTATTAATATCTTTCACCGTTTGGCCTCTATCGTGGTCGCACGGACAGACAGACACAAGGGAATTTCAGAATTTGGATATCTGCAAAAATGTCGAACATTTTTATTTTCACAATACTTCCTTATTCTACGTATAAGAAAGTAATATAATAGTTTCTCACTTTTAATTGCTCTTTACAAGATTACTGATTGTATATTCAATACGTATACATTCGTCGTATTATTCTGTAATGAAAAAATAAATTGAATAGCAGCAATATACACGATATTATCTTACCCTTCATGCATAAGTGATAAAAGTAATTAAGTTTCATTTCATATCATGAAAATAATAGTGAGGTAAATGCATGTTATACGTGAAATACCCAGCAATCAAACTTGTTCTTAGAAAGTGCAGCGTTTAAATTAATAGGTGTTAATGTGCTATAAATACAACGAACTTGTCATTTCATGCACATCAAGCGCGAGAATAAGATTTGCATTCTGCAGATTGTTGTATTCTTCGCAGAAGATCCTTTTTGCAATAAAATGAATAAACATTTTTATTGCAAAGCACGAAGACAATGGAATGCATAATATCCATTTATTACACAACAATTTACTGATGATAATAAATGACATCCTGTTATATTTTTTCCAGTAATGTGTGCTTAGTACTCTGCAATTCATAAGGATTTTATACACACGTGTGTAGATACCTGTCATACATTACCTGAGCGTTCACTTGTGTAAAAGGGAGTAAAAGTAGTAGATAGTTACAAGCTAATTCTACTCTAAAGTAACATTTTCTTCATCAGTATATTATCTGTATTATAAAAGAAAGATTTTGTGTGTGTTTTGGTTGTGTATCGCTCACAAATGGAAAGGTCCAAAGTAACTACGAAATTCGACGGATTTTCATTAATAGTTGGTTTACTTCCAAGCAATTTTTCAAATATTAATTTCATTCCTACTCTTATTCAACGTTGAACGTCTTATAGCAACGTATGGGCGTGACCATGAATTCGACACAAATAATAATTCATAGATGAGTTGCACTTACCTGTTCACTAGTCGGTATGGAACTTTTTTCAGTACGAAGAGCGGGTATGTTATTATTTAATAAATTAGCTCCTATACATTTAGTGCAAAAAAAGCTTTAAATAACTATGCTGTTGTATTTTAATTTTCTAGGTATAAATAAAATAGGATTGACATATACAGTAAAACCTGTCCATAACGGACACCAAAACAGGAAACAATATTGGCCGTTATATAGATGTGACCGTAATTGTCAGGTTTTTCGTCTTACAAATAAAATATATAATTGGTTTTTAAGTTTCTTTTTCTTTATTTTATTAATACGGAGAGAATTTTAAACTAACCGCACGTAACTGGAAGACCACATTTTATGTATAGTTGTAGAAATGAAGGCGATCTCTGTTTGATCAAACATAAACAGGCACGACGCATGGCGCCGGTAATTTGCTGTCGAGGTTTGCGGACTGAGATCGCATTCATCACACCAACACGAAATAATATTGGGTATTTCCATCAATAAAGATATATCATAAATAGTCTGACCTATACCGGCAGGTAAATTTCTATGAAAATATGTCGTAAAAATTTGGGTTTATTTGGCCGAGGTCGTTTTATAAGGGTGGCCGTAAATAAGATGTTTTCGTATATGGGAATTTTCTTCTAGTCGATTTGGGGAACTTTGAAAATATCCGCTACCTCAGGTGACCGCTTTGGACAATTCTTGAAAGCCGCATTCGTGGATGGCAGCTTGTGAAATGGCGGCAGTATGGACGGGAGCATTGTCGTGCAATAATCCCACACCTTTTTTCAATTTTCCACGACGTTTTGCACGAATACTGTCCCTTAATTTAGGCAATAACAACAAACAGGTATTATCCATTTCAATACTTTCTGTATTCTTAACTACGCAATATTCAGACATTCTGATCAACATAGAAAGTAAGAAATAAATTGTCATGATCCAACAATAATCGGATATCGGATATTTGGATTCCATTTGCCTTTTATACCTTTTTTCCATAGCTGAAATCGCCCGATGAAAGTGTTCTCCGTGCTCATCGCTTACTGCGCCAAGATTTTTCGGGAAAAAATCTGGGTACGAGTGCAGCAAGGGTGCTTAAGGACATATTACAACCCAAATTTTTATTAATTGCCATAAGATCGTTGACAATATCACGGTTATTTTCCTAAAAAACTGTAAATAACATTTTTAATGTTTCAAGTTGCTTTCTTCAATGGATTCAATAGTCCGTCAAACTTTTGATCATGCATTAGTGGTCGTATTTGTGGTCCCTCAAATATTCCTTCTTCAACTTTTGCTTTTGACATTCATTAACAAGTCAACAAATAATAGAACATGAAATTGACAAAATGGATTAAATATGATGTGTAGGGTCTGCTGGTTGCAAATCTAACAAACATATGTACAAAAATTCAAAAAACAGCATAGGTTTAAACTAAATGTGCTCTGGTTGACTTTTCTAAATGCTTATTTTCTTTTTAGTTCATAATCATTATTGAATCTTACTAGGCTTGAGGAAATTGGTCTATGTATGAAATATTCTTAAGGAACCTCTCTCTTGCTCATCATTGACAGCAAGTGCCAAAATGTGTATTCGATATATTTAAGTACGACGTTTATCAAACCATTCCACACATATAATTTTTTCAATTGATTCTCGCGATTTTCTACCTTTCTGTCGTCTGCTACTGCTCTAAAAGATCTCCAAAAACAAAAGTTACCCATTTTTGTTTAGTATTTTTCTGATTTTTTGTCAATTACCAATTCCTGCTCTAACCTTCACTTCACTAAGTTTGGAATAGTATCTTTATCTAATGATTTTATGAAATTCTTAATTTATCTGAATTTTTTATGCAACGACCCTAAAACGACTTTGTGATGAATTTGAGTTATATGCGTTATATTCGCTTGACGTGTAAGAAATTTATGCTTTATGGTCATTCCTTTTGTGAAATTATTACTGTCCAACCATTCTTTAATCTAATATTCGTTGTCCAGTACATATAAATTAAATGTCATTCTTTTAGCAGTTACAAATTGATTGGAAAAGAATGCTATTTGTATCATTTCCTTCACATAAATAACTATTGTTACGAATAGGCCAAAGACAATATAATGAAATAGATAGTTTATTTTGGTTGGTGTTCACTTGCGAAAAATGAACACATTATTTAAAGCGTTGTATATAAAACGCTTTTTGCTAAAGGTCGTATTGATTACGTAGCATGGTTCAAAATAATCCAATTACAGTAGAAACAAATCTGTGCTAATGTTGAGCTGTCACGGAATTCACTGACCCCAAAAGCAGGGATTTACACAAGTCGCTAGGTATACAAAGTGAAATCAATAGATTGGCATTTCGTTTGCATAGTATATACAATTAACTGTTGCTAGGGCTTAGGAACTACCTTCCTGAAAGTAAAACACGTAAATTCGATAAGAATCGTCCGTGTATTTTTTAAATTGAACTACGTTCATGTAATTTATCTAAGGAAGTGTATAAATAAAATAGTTCCTGTTTACGCAAGGTAATGTTTGTTTATACTGTAATGGTATTTAATCCAAAATGATAAAATTATGTTATCTACAAAGACGAACGTGGAATTTTACCGTATTATCAATTCGTTGAACAGTTAAAAAGTTCAAATTGTTATGTCATGCGTCGATGTGGCTAATAGATAGATTCGGTTAATATTCGTAGGTGGTTACAATCTGACATCGCATATATTTTGAATGTCATGCGTAGATCCACGAATTTATAGCAGTTCTTTTTCAGCTTCTCTAATATCAAATTAGTTTTACCTTAACAAATTTAAATTTTAAAAATAGACATGGCAACATAAAATTTTAAAAATACTCGTACTACCAATTTAACAAGGTAAATCTTAATATGTATTTTATAATCTTTTGCTTTCTTATATCTAGTACAAGTATTCTGGTGAGTGATGACAAACATTTACGCCCTTGAGAGCAGTTAGATTTTTAGTCAACTAGGCAGACCGCAAGTAGTAGTTTACTTCAGTGAAAACATCAAATTAAACAGCTCCTAAAGAGCCCGCCAAATGTCCTTTAAAACGCCCTGAAGATCAACAATCGGCATTTGTATACATAGATAGCGCTACCATTACCAATTTTTAGTAGAAAGCTAAGAAATGAACCCAAACGCTAGTTTAACTATTCTCCGGAAGATGGCGGAAACACGCAGTGTCGTTTGTTATGCTTTTTTTGTCCGAAATTCATGCGCCCAGACAACTTTTTCGTTCAAAAAAAACATAAAAACATCGCATTCCGAGTTTGATGTGAATTTTTCGGTATTTTGCTAGATTGCTCATTTGTAAAAGTATATGTACATACATTATACAGATATATGATATACCGGGTGTCCCAGAGTAGCGGCAAAGTCCATTAATTGGTACCTAATAATGTGAATATAAATTTTAATACAAAAATTGTGGATAATCATGAGCTCTCCAATTTAAAAATATTTTCATACATACAGAGTATTCGACAAGGATTTACCAACACAAACTTATGTTTATAGACTTTGAAGAACTGATTAAATTGATTAGTTTGTTTTTCAACTGTTTCAGAGATATCGCGATTTTTCGTCCAAAATTGTGTAACTTTTGAAAGATAGCAATGAAATAACGATAGTTATAACATTGTCGTTTTACAAATAAGTAATTTTTATTAAATTTTTAAAACTTATGAAGTGACAATCTTGTTAATTCAGGAATTATGCATACCTTGAAAATATCGCCGTTACAGTGTATCAAAAAGTTGGCAAAAAAACGAACTTACGGTTTCCACTTAAAAAAAAAACGGTCAGTAGAAGCATTCAAATTTACTTTACTGAAAAATAGGTATCTTGAAAAACATTTTCAAGCATCACAGTATCACAATTATTATCTAACAAATTAAAAAATGCGTAAAAGATTGAAAGCATAAGTAATATTAATTTCGTTTATTACTTTGTGCGTATAATTTCACATTTAAAACTTATAACGCACAAAAGCAAATGCGTTTAATATAAAAAGTGATAAAAAACCTAATAAATGTTTGAATGTTCTACTTATGAATACACTTGTAGTCAAGTTTCGAATGATCTATAAACATTTGCTATAACTTCTTGAAGTAGTAGAACTAGCATATTCCTGTATATTCGTTATGACAGTAAATAATTTCAATCTTTTTCCCGCCAAACAAAGATCATATTTGTTAATTTTTGCCATAAAGTAAATTCATATACTTTGGTAAAGGCAATTTTCTCTTCCAAGTAAAGCTATAAAGGAAAATTTGGGGTTTTATCAATTATTTGTCAGAGCAACTGCAATTAATTTTTTTGAAAATTACATATTCGTAAGTAAATAAGTTGTAATCGGGTTTATTCGAATCTAAAGAGAGGTTCACACTGATGCAATTTTTTGCAGCGATTTATGGCATGTGAAAAGTTACATGAACGTTGCAATTTTTAAGAGTTGCACGGCTGGTTCACACTGATCAAGAATATAATAATTTTTTTCTTTGGTCATATCAAATGTCACTGACAGAAATAAAAATAGATCCGGCAACATATACAATGCGAGTCGTCATGGATCTAGTATGACGTGCAACTGAATGAAACGCGTTTCCACCATAATTCAATATTCGTTTGAATAAACGAGTTTTCGTTTTTATTACATCATACAGAATTTTGTCTGTTAAAATCACGACTACGAGTATGATAATGACGCACATCAGCATCGCTTGTCTATTTAACTTTATTGCTATGAATGTATGATGCAATGTAAATATTAAAAATCGCTCATATCAGTAGAGTTGATTCTCTACTGATATAAGCGATTTTAAATATTCGTCGAATTAATCATTCGTCAAATACGTATGTACACCTCTGATAATTTCTGAAACAATCGTTTTTGAGTAAATTGACGATATAAGTCTATTATTCTTAAGTCAATTAATTTTCTATTTAATATAATATCAAATTGTATATCCTGAATCTTTATAGTCATTTCAACTTGCTTTTTTGCTTGTCACCAACATATTAGTATAAGAATGTTGTTTGCATTAATTCTCATAATTCATTTGCGCTTTTAACTATCATTATATCGTTTGTGTCATCAGCATACATAGTATTTTCTTTTATTTTAACTGACGAATTTATTATTACTTAATTTTAAGTGAAAAATAAATATGTTTGTCCAATTGTAGCAAAACTAAGAGAAAACTATTCCTTTTTTAAACGGCGCAACTCGCTCTACTATAGCCATATGCTGTAGTCTTGTGAGTGTAAAGTATACAATGGCTATGGTACTTGATTTTTTCGCCGTCAGACGGGAAAAACTGTTGAATTATATTCTAACAGCTAGGGGGAGCGGGGCATGTATCGACCTCGAAGCGAACAAATTTTGTTTTTCGTAGGTTTGAAACGACTGTCATTGGGCATGCACATATAAACCTTCACTACAATATTCGGAATTTTTATGTGTTTTCCAAGTAGGTTTAATTAAGAACAATTTGATTTTAACATATTAGTCACCATACATATATGTATATTAAAGAATTAAAAAAAGAAATAAACTTAGAATCTTACAGTAAAATCATATTAATGTTAAAAAGTAAATATGAGTTTGTATTTAATAGATTGAAAACAAAACAACAAAATAAAATTAAAGCAATCCAAAATAAAAAAAAATATAGACCATCAAATAATTTCTAATGATCAATTTCTAACTAAAGAAACAGTTTGGTTAGAGAATTTGTCTGGATGTACAATTCCTGAGAATGTTATAAACACTTTAAGTTTAGGACCAAAACATACTATTGAATTTACAGAGAAAGATGATTTGCCAATAGATTCAATTATCTCAAATGTAGAATCATACATAGAAAATAAAAATGAAAATGAAAAAAACCATATAAGATCAAAAATGTGTAATGTAATTTTAAATTATAAACAATTTAGTAATCGACACAAACTGTGTTTTGATTTTCCATCACGAAAAGATATTAAAGAAACACATAATTATTTAAAAGAAAATAGTAATTTAATTGTGCTCAATGCTGATAAAAGCAATAAAACAGTAATAATGGAAAAAACAGATTGTGAACAAAAAATATAACATTTACTTAATGATGAAAATACATATGCAATATTGAAAAACAATCCTACCAATAAATATCAAAAAGTTAATAACAACCTAATAAGTAAATGGGAAAATAAAAATTTGATTTCTCCCTCAATAGCGAAAAGTTTAAAAATTCACAATGCGCAATCTCCCAAAATATATGGTTTGCCTAAATTACATAAAACTAATGTACCATTAAGACCTATTGTATCATGTATTCAGAGTCCATTCTACAATCTTTCAAAATTCTTAGCAAACATACTATCTAACATAACAGGTAAAAATGATTGTTTTATTAAAAATTCTTTTGATTTTAAACAATTTCTAGATTCAATAAGCATTAATAATGAGCACATACTAATTTCTTTAGATGTTATATCTCTATATACAAATATTCCCCTAGACTTGGCAAGGGAAGTAATTAAAAAGAAATGGAATGATATTAAAAATTATACTAATTTGCCCATAGAAGACTTTATAGAATCTATTGAATTAACATTGTCTACAACATATTTCCAATATAATAACAATTGGTATACACAAATAGAGGGAGTAGCGATGGGTGCACCAATTTCTAGTGTTGTTGCTCAATTAGTACTTGAACATGTTGAGGAATTAGTGTTAAAAGATTTAAATTTCAAACCAACCTTTTTTAAAAGATATGTGGATGATTGCCTTACATTGATACCAGAGGATAAAATAGATTATATATTAAACGTTTTTAATTCTTTTAATTCAAAATTAAAATTTACTATTGAAGTAGAAAAAGATAATACATACTATAAACTTTCTTGATCTAACTGTAATCAAAAACAATAACAAAATTAAAACTAAGTGGTACAGTAAACCTACATCATCTCAACGATATATCAATTATAAAGCTAGTGTGCCACTCTGTTACAGAAGAAATGTTGTAACAGCTTTAGTTGATTGTGCCATATGCTTAACAAGCCCACAATATAGACCAGAAATATTAACAAAAGTTTATGCCATATTAGAACAAAATAATTATCCAAGATCATTTATTAAACGAATTATCAAACAAAGATTACACAAAATATATAATAAAGTACAATGGGAAAATCAAAATAAACAAATACAAAAGGATATTACATATATCCCTGTTCCGTATATTGCTGGTCTATCCGAGAAATTAAATAATATCATTAAACCATATAATTTAAAATTGGCATATCGTAATAATAATAGTTTAAATCATCTATATACACGTTTAAAAGATCATATTCCAAAATTAAAACGATCACATGTTGTATATAGCACTCCATGTAATGATTGTAATAAAATATATATTGGTCAAACTCAGCAATACCTGGAGGAAAGATTAAAAGGACATAAGTATGCTAAAAATCCTACAGCACTCAAGAAACATAAAGATAAGATGAAACACAATTTCAATTTTGAAAATGTTAAAATTCTTAAAACCGAAAACAATGCCAAAGTAAGAAATTTTCTTGAGATGATTGAGATAAAACGAAACAACAATACAGTTAATGATAGGAATGAAATTGATGGTTTATCAAAAATCTATTTTCATATTTTATAACGTAAACATATTAACATATGTAATATATTTATAGTGTGCGTTTGGACAAAATTTCAAAATGACATTTATTTCTAAATTTGATTTTTGACAGTTTTTCAAAAAAGATTGATTTAATTTTATTTCTAAATGCTATAACATTAACAAAATTAATAAGAAGTATATTTTATGGTATTGAAAATACCTTGTAAGGTATTATGAATACACAATAACATAAAACAATAAATTCTATAGGTAAGTTTCAAAAGCTTAGATGTGATACGTTCCTATATTTAATTAAAATTTATATTTTTCTTTACAGTTTTACTGATGATGACAATAAAAATTGTCGAAACGTTTAAAACTGTGCATTTTTGAGTTATTTGAGGTCGCTAATACCAAGAAAAAGTTATATATATATATATATATGCTTTAGGGAATGTGTGCACTATTTATGTACCACGACCTTGCAAAAATACTAAATATACCAAAGATACATACAGTCACACCTCATTCATTTCAATTTTACTCCAGTAAATTGGAAATTTGATATACGTAATTAGAAAAACATCTGTTTGAAGCACACGCCTGATCCGTCCACTCCAACTAATTAGCCAATTAACCTAATTAAGCCATTTTGCTAGTCCACATGGAAAACCCAATGTCTCTAATTACTTGTCGTAAAATATTTATTCTTGGTGATGAAAAAGGTGGCGTGAATGTTCCGGAACGGTTGAGACGTTTGTAATACGACTCCCTCGGACATAATGATAATCAAAGACACTTTGATCTCTGATCGTAGTTTGTGACGAACATTCTTTAATCGAAAAATACGAACTTGCCGACACGTTTCTTTTTCTAATCTGGGATTCTCTCCCTCACGTTTTTTTGCAGAGAAGTGCGAACAGTATCGCTGCAGAAGGGCAATTCGGGTCTGGGTTTCAATATTGTCGGCGGCGAGGACGGCGAGGGAATCTTCATTTCGTTCATACTTGCCGGCGGAGCGGCCGATCTCAGCAGCGAACTTCGCAGAGGTGATCAAATACTCAGCGTCAATGGGATAAATCTAAGGAACGCCACACATGACGAGGCAGCTCAAACTCTCAAGGTAATGCATTTATTTTATTCCTAATGTATACATGATGATTTTTTTAAAATTTTGTTACCTAATGCATTTAACTTATTCTTAATGATTGGACGATAACTTATTTCCTAATAAATTTACAAATTTGGATTTTGAAAATTAAGTAACTAAACAGAAATAGCGCACATAGTATGTATGGGCCATATTAGGTAAACTATGTATATGTCTTGTATCGAAACACAATACCATGAGGCATAAACGTTAATGTGATGTCCTAACAGTGTTGCCAAATTACATTGCTTTGAGTAATCTGTAGTTTGTAAATAATCTGAGGTTAGGTTTAGGTTGACATTATAATATATTGAATACCATTAATATGTTTCAAGTTATTAGACTATGTATACAAAACATACACACATAATCCATATGTTACTATGTATAAACACGTTAGTGATTAAAAAACTCATAATATTGTGATACATAGGGATCGGCTATGAAGGATACATTGCAGGATTGAACTTAAATGAATAAGATAATTCCAAATTGGTCATAGAAATAGCACTAATACAATAATACGTAACAAGCTGTACATTAGGTATGTAATGTTCTAATGAACATATTGCACGAATTTTTCCAAATCGGGTTTGTCAATGCGACACATCTGGCTTCCCACTCCTTGCCTTCAATAACGTCATTTGCAAGTTACGATATGTTTGTATAAAAGTAGTTGAAGGGCAGGCTTTTGCGTCGAAAGTATTTTAGTTAAATCGTAAGCGCTGTCTGTTGGTGGCCGATCGATCTGTTGTTTACTATTATTAGTTCCATGTGATCTATTGCGTAAATATGTTTTATCCCCAAGCGTCGCCAAATACTTTTCGGTTTTACAACGTTCGTCGTCTTCCGATTTCCAATCTCCACTCGTTTCTATTCGCCCACAACTCGTCATCCAGACCCCTAAACCTCATTTCGCTGTCTATTCCTTCTCTCCAGCTCATCCGTGGTCTTCCTCGTTTTCTTCGCCCATTTGGATTCCATTGTATTACTTGTTTAGGTAGTTTTTCGTTCTCCATTCTCTGCACATGCCCGTACCATACCAGTTGTTTCGTTCTTATCTCGTCCACTATCGTGCGTTCACCCACTGTCATAATTTCTCTTATTCGTTGATTTGTAACTCGTTCTCTTCTTGATCTCCCCGCTGCTCTTCTCCAATAATCCATTTCCGTAGCGGACAGCATTTTCTCTGTTCTGTCCTTGATTGGCCAAACCCCTGAACTGTACGTAACAATACTCTTTACTATGGTGTTATATATGAGCTTTTTGTTCTGTTTCGATATACTCTGGTCCCAGAGTATTCCATTTATTAAGGTTATCGCTTTTCTTCCTTGTACATTTCGGTCTTTTATAGCTCTGTCTAGTGTTCCGTCCGCTGTTATTTTTAGCCCCAAGTACTTGTACTCGTCACAAGACTTAATTCGCTGTCCCCTATTTAGTACTAGATCTTGTTTTATTCCACCAATGCACATATACTCTGTCTTTTTTATATTGACCTCCTAACCCCACTTTTTGTATTCCTCTATCAGTTTTCGAGTCATATATTCCAAGTCGTCATACTCCTGGGCCACTACAATTTGATCGTCGGCGAAACATAAGGTGTATAAAATGGTGTCATTTAATGGAATTCCCATATTTTGGCATTTTCTTTTCCATACTTTAAGGACTTGTTCTAAATAAATCTTGAAGAGCGTTGGCGAAATACAACAACCTTGTTTAAGACCTTTATTCACTTGGAACCCTTTTGTCAGTCTTTGTTTTATTTTGACTTTTGCTTCACTATTGTCGTACAACTCTTTAATTGCTTTAATTAACTGAACGCTTATGTTTGTATTCTCCAAAGCCTTCCAAAGTAAATTAAGTGGTACGCTGTTGTATGCTTTTTGTAAGTCTACGTATAGGAAATGCAACTCTTGTCCATATGCCATTTTCTTTTCGATAACTTGAGTTATACAGAACAGATGATCTACAGTCGATCTACCTGTCCTGAATCCGGCCTGTTCTTCTGCCTCCAAGTCTTTGTACTCATTTTCCATTTTTTCCCTATTATTTTGCCGTAGACTCTACTCAGCGTACTAGTCACAGATATGCCTCTATAATTGTCGCACATATCTTTCCTTCCTTTTTTGTGAATCGTGGTTATATATGATGTTTTCCACTCGTTTGGGACTTTAGTTCCGTTTAGATATTTTTGGAAAAGATTTCGTAGTCTCACAAACAGTTCATTTGTACCGTATTTAATAAGTTCAGCCGGAATATTTCCGGGTCCGGCAGATTTTCCGCCAAATACTGTTGAAACGTAAATAAGAGATGCGCTAGAATTCGACGATATTCAACCCCGGTGAAAAGTTTGCAATGTATTACTGTCGTGGCACATAAATCACGTATTGCTGGCTCTGCAACTGTTTATGAACAGTAGAAAGCATTTAATTCGGATCTACTTAAAATGCTAGTATCGCATAAAATTTCATGGAATACGACGAATCATCCCGAGTTTACTCATTCTTTACAAAATTATCTAAATATCGTGACTTGCGTGTGCTCGCGCAGTCCACCTTGAAAATATATTTTTTGTTCCCGATGCGCAATGTAATTAAGACTTAAATGACATAAACGATAATCATATTTTAGTGTCAGTAGATGACACTACTGATATTAAAGGACGCAATATTGCAAATGTTTTGATTAGGGTGATGGACAGCGACACCACAGTGTCTACACACCTACTTTCGTCTAAGAGACTCTAAAGAACAAGTGCAGAATCTATATCACAGAACGTAACTTCTTCTTTGAGATCGCGATGTGGTATGAAGCCCGTTAAAAGTAAAGGAAAGTGTTATTATTTTTATCAGATATATGGTGGAATTCTGTAACTTTCTCGGAAGCTGCGGCTATCGTAGGCCCTGGCAACGAAGTGACGTTGCGATGACGATTTCAGAATTTTTGCAGTTAGTGACGTAGAAGTGTCAATTTACGATTTTTTGTACATAACCTTTTATGTTTAACATGTAAACAGACATATCATCTCGTAAACATATACCAAAATATTTCAATTTAAAATTTTAACTAATAAGAAAATTGGTTGAAATATAATATAGCGATTGCTAACATTTTTTTTTAAAGAAAATGTACGGAACATTTTGTAATGCCAAGACATAGTATAAACATATGTTTATACTGCTGCCAAGATAGCATGAAACACTTTGGAAAATTTCAACACGAACTGTTATCATTAGGAGAGTTTCAAAGGACGTAGTATCGCACTAGTGTATAGTGAATTTGCAGATAAATGATTTTCAGGCACATTTATGGATGATGAAAAGTGATTTTTTTATAAAGCCAACAAGGACAGGTATACCTATAAAGTGGACATTGTTTTTCTTACAAGAGTACCTAAACACAAAAAATACATAAACCTAGCAGACAATATCCACACAACATAAAGCATGTGAAATGTGCACAAACTAAATGTTCGATAAAGAATATTATGGTATCGTGTTCATAATAACTTCACAATTTAAAGTTGACTTTTTCATAAGATTTTCTAATAATAAAACTACATCAAATTGAGAAGATGTTTAACTTAATATTATGTTGAAGAAGATAAGAGGAAATTTACCTGTTTAGTCAATGGCTTTCTTTATTTGTAAGTCAAACGGTAAAGATTTTATCAATATGTAACTATATTGAACGACAATTTAATTCATCTGTCAAAAACATGACATTTTAATACACGCTGTGTTAGTTTGCCATCGGATAAACTGCATGTTTGCTAGCGGATAAACTGCATGTTGATTTTCCATGGCAACGAAAATTCAATTCTGACAGTATCGTTCAAATAAATTTCATACATAAACATATGTATTATTCTCTTTCTTTTGTATATGTATTCAAAGGAATGTTAAATAAAAATATTTCGGTTTATTAATATTAATTAAATGATTCATTAAATTGTCTTACCAAATACCATTCGAGTTTGTGTTTATTTCCGGAACAAACATTCATTTTGACAAAACTCAAACTTTGTTGCTTAAGGGTAACACGACTCGAACAAATAACAAAATGTAAAACCGCTCCACCTTCGGTGTCGCGGTTTTACCATGTTATTTGTTCTCGTCAGTTACCAAGCAACAAAGCTTTCGTTCAAACTGAAAGTTTGTCCGGATAAACACAAACTCTTATGGTATTACCCCCGATTAATGTTTTAGGCTCCAAAAAGGTAACATTAAGTTTTAATAGCATAGGCCAAATTATATAAATGGTTGAAGGATATAGATGATTTTGTATTTAGAAAATCGACCAATCCTGTGATGTATTGTTGTACTTGGTACACCAAATATTTCGATATTATTGCAGGATTTTGTTGTCGAGCCTCTGAAATTATAGTAATTGAAAGTTCTCTTTATTTGCAGTTTTTACAGGAGAGTAATATTCATTAGGCTGAAATTTGCAATTTTTCAACTCAAAAGAATGTAAAAAATTATTGTTTAATAAATTTACCAGCAAGTATTATAAAACAATAGAAGACATTTGACTCGGATAATTATACTAATATTGGATATGAATTATATGTTTAGTATTAAATCTTAACAATAAAGATCAAAAAGAAAAATAATAATACTGAACTAGAAATGTGAACTTTGAATAATAGGTACTCAAATAGAGATTGTTCGTATAAATATTGAAAAATAAAACACATTTTATTGTCAAATATATTTTGTTTTATTAACCTTACCATAAAAGTAGTGCTGAAATTTAGAAAAAAAATTACAGTATGTGAATATAAAAAATATATATATACAAAAGGAGAGTGTTCTTCATCGGCTAAAGGTGGAGCAAGTATATCAACATGTGTGCCATCAATTACACCTACATCTCGTGCACCCCATTTTTCATAAAAACTATACAGAAGAATAATTTTTAGAACGTTTAGAAAAGATACCCTTAATTACCCTTGGTAAATATATGAACTGGGTGCTATCGATTAAACAAAATACATCTGCGGTCTCCCATCTTTTATCATAAAAACAAAATAAAGAATTATTTTTAGAATATTTTGATACAACATAATTACCCTTGCTTGACACGATTCTCCGATTCACAATCACTGGGAAATTTTATTCATTCAGGGAATAAATTGTTTGATATTACAAGACAGACCTGATGAACTATTCGACTTACTGAACTCTGACTGAGAGAAACAAAGCTATTAATACCAACACTATTCTGATAGCTGTCTGATGCTACGAAATTTAATGTTGTTAAGACCTGTAACAAATATACAAATGTGCACTACAAAGTTAATATGCATTTCAAGTGATGTTTATGATAATAACTTTCAAATGTAATGATATATTTGTTTGTTCAATATGTCCATCCAATAACTGGATCAGGTTTTGAACAGTGTCCTTATTCAGTCTAAACATTTGTTTAAAATGCCTGTTTGGTATTTCAAAAGGATTTCCGTGATCTCTTAAACGTTTTCGGAATATACGCATATAAATTCTAAAATAAGGAAAACAGAGAATATTATGTATACTCTATATATTTTATATTATCGATTACCTACCTGTTGTGATCTTCATCTAATATTAATGCTATAGCGCCATTCATATTTGCAAATATAAAACAATAATAATTATAACAATTAAACTAACAGAAACTATAAATAAGTATAACAACAGGAACAGTATATTAACAATAATTATATAATAATAATATAACCACAATATAACCAACAAAATCTTTTCTAACGAACGTTTTGACACTTCTACGTCACTAACTGCAAAAATTCTGAAATCGTCATCGCAACGTCACTTCGTTGCCAGGGCCTACGATAGCCGCAGCTTCCGAGAAAGTTACAGAATTCCACCAATAGTTGCATATATGAAGGCGACAGGTCGGCTCTTACAACAAACAGGGAAATGGTAGTAGTAAATATGAAAATATCTAATCACGAATGCCATTTGACAGAATAAAATGCTCCCAACTTATATGTTGCAACCACGTGCAGTTTTGGTAATATAATACATTCCATGAACTATCTGTCAATAAGATTGCAAGAAATTTGGGCAGCAGTTCCTCAAGAAGAGATTGTTCCACTAATTCGAAGTATGCCAGTAAGAATGAGGGCTTGCACAAGAGCGAGGGGTGGTCACATCCGTTACTAATTGTTGATTTTTTAATGTTTATTCATTTACTCGTCAATCTGATGGTTCCTTGTTTATTGTATATTGTTGAAATTAGTTTACGAATCATTGAAGTAAATAATCACAAAGTTGATTAAAACTTCTTTTCTTTATATATCAAGCAATAAAATTCCATGTTTACAAGTACTTATCAAAATGTATTACATATCATCTATTATCCCTTAATTTTGCGGCGAAGTGTGTATTGGAAATCTTTAATAATGGTACATGCAAGGAATTTTTATTTTTATTTGAATCCTTTGTGTGTGTAATTAAATTAGTTTCACCCTTAATGCTTCGTGTATTTCCGATTTCATTCTCATACGAGATTTGCATTATCACTCTTAAATTTATATACAAATGACCCAGCAACGCTCTATAGTAATATTCACTATTTTTGTAAGGATTTCTTACACATCCAACTTTAAATTCATTTACTACTAGGCGAGACATAAATTCCCATGTCTTTTTACCTAGAAATTACTAATAGTTTTACAAAATATCGATTTCATTGGGACGCCTACATCTGGTCGCAACTTTGTTTTGTTCTAGAAATGTAATAAAGTTTCCAACAAAATGAGTACGAAAGCAGGGGAATAATTTCATTGTGTACTTTACCAGGGCAACCAATATGAAATATCCTTTGTAATTTTATATAAAATGTTTGTTGAAGAAGAAAATTGACAGTGCGTTTGACGAAACAAACTGTTACTAATCTAATGCGGACTTGAATGAAAAATATGGCCGGAAAAAAGTAAGGCCTGAAACAAAGACCGGAACAATTTCAGAACAATAACAATAAACTAATTAATTATTATTATTATTTATTTAAGGATATATAGCTTCCGCTAGTAAAACACTTAGAAATTAAATATTATAAATAATGTTAATAAATGTTACTTTTTTGTAACAATATATTATTTGATACAATAATAATAATAATAATAATAATAGTTTATTACCAACAACAACAAAGAAAAAAAAAATAAGTACATTGTAAAGAACTGATCTACAAAATATAGTAACACATAAGAAATACTGAATAAGAGCAAAAAGAGAACAACAAACATTGAAAAACTCATTTCAAGGTTTGTGTTATATACATAATAAAGATTTATTAATATACATGTAACCAGTATTGCAGCAAATTTAAATTGAAGGTAAAGGACTAAGAATCAGTCGAAGACTGGTCTTCCTCTCAGCCCTGTGACTTAACTAAGCATATCAGTTAACAGATGACAGATGACAGACGCGGCCAAGGCTCAAAATACGCAATGCACACATACTCGGCAAAGTTCATTCAGAAATGGTGCCTAAGACTTCCATAGCCATCACTTGCTCACGCCAACGGCGCCCGCTCCCGAAGCAAAATTGTTTTCAAATTATATTGAAGTACAGGAAGGCTCATGCTTCTGAGATCATCGGGCAATGAGTTATAGCAAACGTAAACACAGTACGAGAAGCCACGCTCATATAGAGTCGTTTTGTGAAATGGCGGGGAAATTAAGCCTCTCGTACGGATGTTCACATTATGCACATCAGCCCGAAATCTAATTTTTGCTGTTAAATAGGGCGGACAACCAGATTTTATGATTTTAAGAAAAAATACAGTAGACTGCAACCGTGCCCTATTCCCCATACTAAGCCAACCAGCATCATGCAGCTTGTGCGAAATATGGTCAAACTTACGGATTCCATACATGAAGCGAAGACACGAATTCTGCACCAGCTGGACCCGTCTTCTATCAGAGCAATCAAGGCAAGGTGCTATTACAGGAGAGCAGAATTGAAAATGTGACAACACCAGGGAATCGCACAGCAACTTCTTAGTCTCCACAGTTAAGTACGATCTATGCGGATAGAGTAGCTTAAGAGCTGAATAACAACGCTTAATGCATTGAGAGATATGCGATTTAAATCGTAGAGACGTGTCTAATATCACCCCTAGGTTTTTAGCCTCATTTACTATCGGCAATGTTATGCCATTAGCCGATACAGTAATGGAATCCAATAATGCCTGTGACCTGCAACCGAAAACCAGCACAGAAGACTTGGCCGGGTTCAAGAACAGAGAATGCTTCGCCGAAACCTCACATAGAGCATTCAAGTCCTCATTCATGTTATTGACAGCTAGCGATACGTCCACAGCACTGAATGAATGGTAGACCTGCGTATCATCGGCATACATATGAAACTCACAGACACGCAAAGATATCGGAAGTCTGCAAGTGTATATAGTAAATAGAAGAGGGCCCAATACTGAGCCCTGAGGCACTCCACTAACCACCGGAAGATCACTAGAGCACTTTCCATTCAAGGAAACTCTTTGACGCCGATCCCGAAGATAGCTAGCGAAGAACCCAATAGCAACATCATCGAAGCCCACGAAACGCAAAACTGCAAGAAGCAGCTCATGGTTTATGGTATCGAAGGCCTTACTGTAATCCAGTAATACCAAAACCGACACATTACCAATATCCAGATTAGAGATGATATCATCAGTCACCTTCGCCAGGGCCGTCGCACAACTGTGCATGGGTCTGAAACCAGACTGATTCATTGGCAGCAGATCATTAACTAATAAATGTTCACGTACCTGTGCGTCCACAACCCTTTCCAAAATTTTAGAAATACAAGGAAGTATACTGATTGGACGAAGATCTTTAAAGTCCTTAGGATTTGCACATTTAGGTAT
This sequence comes from Amphimallon solstitiale, assembly GCA_963170755.1. Classification (NCBI taxonomy): domain Eukaryota; kingdom Metazoa; phylum Arthropoda; class Insecta; order Coleoptera; family Scarabaeidae; genus Amphimallon; species Amphimallon solstitiale. The sequence goes on along the minus strand of OY720682.1, from coordinate 17,192,295 downwards.
AGGAGTAATTAACGCTGTTTTCCATTGATCAGGAAAAACTCCTTCAGCCAGACAATAATTCAGAATGTGAGTGATGAACGGGATTATATACGGACAACACATCCTCAGCATAATAATATTTATTCCATCACAACCAGTTGCACGAGATGAAATAGTCATGATGATTTTAGTAACCTCATGTTCAAGTACTGGCTTGAAACCAAAAGAAGATTTAAGATTAGGGTGTTTATTATCCAGATAACCCCGCAATGTATCAGCATCACATGTCAAAGGAATATTAGAAACTGACGATACAAAGTAGTCATTAATGCAATGTGAATCTCCCAGGTTTGCAGGGATAGGTGTCAATTTTTTCCTACAGATATTTAGTTTCTTCAATTCCTCCCAACATATCTTTTGACTGGAAGTTGAGAATTTATGATTCAAATAGGCTGTCTTTTCAGACTTAATAACAGAAGTGCAGAAATTTCGTAAGGACTTATAGTATTCCCACTGTGGAGAGCGTTTCGAAATTTTAAATTTCTTATAAGCTTCATCACGAAGCTGCATCAAGTATTTCGTATTCTGTGATAACCAGGGGCTGTGCTGTTTGTTCGACACTGGGCGTGTACGCAATGGAGCATAACAGTCAAATAAACCTATAACTGCAGCGTTTAAATATTCTAACTTATCAGTAATATTATTCATATGAAACACACAATGCAATAGAACTCTACACAAGTCCGAATGAAAAGTGTTATAACTGACTGTATTCAAATTTCTAGCAAGTACTGTACAAGGAGACGATCCCATCTTTTGAATATTAATTGTACAGAAAACAAGCTCATGATCCGCTATATTAACATTCTTTGTACCACTGTCCAATACCAACTCCACATTAGTCACAATAATAAGGTCAATCAAAGAATAAGACTTCTTAGTGATTCTAGTAGGGCAGTCTATGATTTGATTTAGTCCCAGAGATGTCAAAAGTGATTTAAGTAATTGTGTGTCAGAGCATTGCCTTAGTACATCAATATTAAAGTCACCCAAACAGAAAATGTCATCACATTCAGGTAAGAGATTGTAAAAAGTGGTTTCCAACTGAAGTACAAACTCGCTAACACTAGATGAAGGGGGTCTATAAATTATACCAACTATAAGATTCTGTTGCTTTACCCTAACCGAAAGCCACAGTTGCTCCGGTATATTCAGCTGTAGTACCCTATATTTAACCACTGACCTTATGTAACAACAATCTGGCCCGGCAAACGTTGTTCTTCCTTTTCCGGTAGATAGTGACATCTATCGGACGGCAGCATATACCAAAACGATTATGTTGACCGCGCGAACATATTGTGTACATATAAATCATGACGGTTTATAAATATAAAATTTATTAATAACTCGGCCACAGCGCCACCTACCAGGAGATTTTGTGATTTTCCTTTTTAGCACTAAACCAACATATACTACAAATATGAGTTTTTCATAAATCTAAGAAAATCCCCTTTTATACAATAATAATCTATGGATTCGCTTGTCAATTAAAACGTGTTTCTCCAAAATTCAATTATTTTATTCATTTGTAACACTGTAGTGCCTTCGTGTTGGGAGGTTTTGATTGGGTACAACTGTGAGTTTGAAGCGCTTTATTGACGACCACTCTCAAATAAAATCTGTTTAGTAGAATGAATATAAGTGTAAGTATTTGTTGCAAATAAGTGTAATATTAGATTGCCTATGCAATAAGCAAACTTTCATTGAGTTTGTATTTTTTCTCTCTATACGTAAATTTATTTCCCACATTTTTCAGTTCTCTCTGTCCAAATTCATTTTTCATTTCAATTTTTTGTCTAATGTGGTACATTAAGTCACTGTTCATCTTTTCCATTGATTTGCTTATGTTCTATTTGAAGATTAGTTTGGAATTTATATGTCAATGTTGACACACACGCTTAGGTTAATTTCCAAATAAGAACAACAACTTCGCCAAAATATTGTAATTTATGTTACATAATAGTTGGGCTGAAAAGTTCGTATCGTTTCTATGAGATGGCGCCACGAGAATAAAATCCATATCATTTTTAGTTAGTACCAACCTTCAAAAGATACGTGTATAAATTTGACAGCTGTCTGATTATTAGTTTGTGAGATACAGCATTTTGAGTGAAGCAACGTTTGTTATTTTGAAAAAAATGGATAAAAAGGAATTTCGTGTGTTAATGAAACACTATTTTTTGATGAAAAAAAGTGCTACTGATATCAAAAAGTGGCTTGATGAGTGTTATCCGGACTCTGCGCCGGGCGAAGCAACCATTTGTAAGTGGTTTGCTAAATTCCGTACAGGCCATATGAGCACCGAAGACGATGAACGCAGTGGACGTCCAAAAGAGGCTGTAACGGACGAAAACATCAGAAAAATCCACAAAATGATTTTGGAAGATCGTAAATTGAGGTTCATTTGTATAGCTGACACTCTAAAGATATCAAAGGAACGTGTTGGACATATCGTTCATGAATATTTGGGTATGCGAAAGCTATGTGCAAAGTAGGTGCCGCGCGAGCTCACAATCGACCAAAAACAAGAACGTGTCCATGATTCAGAGCAATGTTTGGAGCTGTTCAACCGCAATAGAAGTGAATTTTTGCGTCGATATGTGACAATCGATGAAACATGGATCCACCACTACACTCCGGAGTCCAGTCGGCAGTCATCTGAGTGGACTGCACGCGATGAACCGAATCCAAAGCGTGGAAAAACACAACAGTCGCCCGGTAAGGTTATGGCGTCCGTATTTTGGGATGCACATGGAATAATTTTCATTGACTATCTTGGAAAGGGAAAAACCATCAACAGCGACTATTATATAACGTTATTGGAGCGTTTGAAGGACGAAATCGCGAAAAAACGGCCCCATTTGAAGAAGAAGAAGAAAGCGTTGTTTCATCAAGACAATGCGCCGTGTCACAAATCGAAGAAAACGATGGCAAAATTGCATGAATTGGGCTGCGAATTGCTTTTTCTCCAGATTTGGCCCCCAGCGACTTTTTCCTGTTCTCAGATCTCAAGAGAATGCTCGCTGGAAAGAAATTTAAAGCCGATGAGGAAGTAATCGCCGAAAGAGAGGCCTATTTTGAGGCTAAAGACAAATCGTACTACAAAAATGGTATTGAAAAGTTGGAAGATCGCTATAATCGGTGTATCGCCCTCGAAGGCAACTATGTTGAATAATAAAATCGAATTTTGCCAAAGAATTTTTCTATAAAACGATACGAACTTTTCAGCCCAACGTTATTTTAATACATACTTGGTTCCCACAAACTGCGAACTCTAAAAAGTCCATTCAGAAATATGTGCAAAGTTCCTAGGCATTCAGTAATTATGTTACAGACCATATTAAGTATATCGATTATTTGTTAGATCATCGTGAATAAAATGTAAAAGTGATTGAAAAATTATTAATTCTAGGAAATTACTTCGTCTCGCCCTTTTGTAGACTATGAGGCTGACTAAACGAGTGTTGCTACGACAATACATGCAGTAAAATGTTGGCATACAATGTAATATGCTCGTAATTTTCAATAAAGGCTTAATCAGCGGTGTTGTTTGTAAGTTTATCCACTAATTGCGAATATTAAAAAAACACTGCTTGGCCTTCATTAGTTTATATTTTCGTAAATTAGAATTTAATTCCGTGCTAGCCTCGTTCGTGTAACGGTCGGTCAATATGAGTACAGAATATGTTTCCTTGTCTAACTTTATGACTTTTCCCGTTTAGTGTTGTATTATTGCTTTGGTTTAACTTGCACACGACATGTTTATGATGGCTTTTAATTTCAGTTTGTATATAATTTCAATTTACCACAGTAGAACGCACGTACATATAATACAAAATAATTCCGTTTGCTTTCTTTTCAAACTGAGTAGTAACTGCAATAAAGACTGAAAGAAGCGTGATGAATGTGTAATAGCCATTAAATGTGAATAGAATACTGGCAAATTATAATTTAATGTTATTGTGATATATATACAGGATGGTTGGTTTTTTCCAGCCTATATCAGCTTTATTATCAAAAATTCAAAAAAATGTTAAAGGAAAATGTTTTTTATCTCGAAATGGTCTATCATATTGCATCATTAGTAATCTTTCATAGCCTACTGATTTTTAGCAGCGATAATCAACTTTAATTTCTTAAATGGAACACCCTGTATATTTTCTATAAAAATGAATCCTCATTAAATTCTGTTTATTATGATACGTCACAAGGTGGCATATGTGTAGCAATTGTCTACGGAAACGATATAATAAGAAAAAGTATGGAAAACTAAAATTTGCTATTTCTATTATAAATTAAAAAAAGTTAAATACTAAATAGTAAGTAATGTGTCTTATAATAATTGTTGAAATTGCCCACCATTACATTCTAAACATTTGTCGGCTCGCGTAATTATGTTCCGCCTGGCGTTTCGCAGCATTGCAGGTGTAATTAGCAAGCAAGCTGTGGTAATTTTATTCTTCAGTTTCTGAAGATTTTGAGAAGGAGTATTATAAACTTGGTTTTTCAAAAAACCCCATACAAAAAAATCAAGAATTGATAAATCAGGCGATCTGGCAGGCCACAAAAGTGGTCCTCGGTTGCCGATCCAGTTTTGACCAAATTCATTTTGTAGTTAATTTGTTACTGCAGCTCCATTATAAGGTGGGGCGCCGTCATGTTGGAACCATAAGTTTCGTCTTAAAGCTAATGGGAGATTGTCTATGTAGTCTTGAAATTCATTTTGTAAAAATAATAAATATCGGTTCTGAGTCAATGTTCCATCGTAAAAATATGGCCCCAAAATTTCAGTGCCGACTATCCCTACCCATACATTAATTGAAAATCGCAGTTGCGCACGAGCTTCTACAATTACGCGAGGGTTTACATCGTCCCAGTAATGTGTATTCTTTTTATTAAAAATTCCATTTCTGTGAAAATTAGATTCGTCTGTCCAAATGAAATTATTTAAATAATGTCTTCTCACATTCACGAGCCATTCACAAAATATTATTCTGTTGTTGGGATTATTAGCATGTAATGTTCGGACTAAATTTAATTTAAAAGGCTTTAGGTTGTGCAATTTTAAAACATTCATAATTTCGTGTCTTGGAATATTCAAATCAAACGCTGCTTGTCTTGTAGAAGTTCTTGGATTTGCTCTAAAGTAAGCTAAAATAACAACTTCATTACCGTGGTTGTTTCCTCGTCCATTTTGAATATTATTTATACGCCTTGAAAAGGTGCCAGTTAAGCGCAGAGAATTTTCTAAATTTTGAAAGTGAGGTTGTCTTCTGTCAGGATATAAATTTTAATACAAGATAGCAGCCTGACGTTTATTGTTGTTTCATCTGTGAAAACAGCACAGCATATCAACTTTTTCACCGTTTGTGAAGCCCGTGTTCATTTTTCTTTTACAAAGCACTAACGTTTTCTTAGTTAAATAAGAACCGCAATACCTTTGTCACTATTAAACACTTCTAACTGACGTATGTCAAATATTTACAGGTATAAACAACAGAATATCACAGTCTACTACTATAATTTCAAAATAACAAAACACTTATACTTTGTTATATCACTATATTAATCCAAATGTGTGACCGAGGTTTCGACCAACATGGCCATTAACGAACACTGTACTACAAATGACACACAAAATGTATGCTAAAAATTTGGTGTTAGGCGGTAATTATAAAGTAGGGGGGATACAAGGAATAATATACAATACATTGTAATAGCTATTAGTTAATTATAGGGAAAACCAGAAATTAGAAATTTGGCGACAATAAAATGATAATTAGAGGGAAGACCAGAAAATAGAAATTTGACTATAGTAAAATGGTAAAATCAAATAGCCTAAGTACAACAGGTAAACAGAGGTGTTATATCAAATCAGTCTGATAGTTAAGCAATATAATATCTGAATTGCGGGAGGATTTGAATATTTCTAGGGCCTCTAGGAGGTTTAATTTCTTACCCTTCTCGGCGAAATGTAAGATTTTTACGAAACGAACTATAATTTCGTTTTTCCCATTATTAGGCATAATTTAAAGGCAGCTCCCTACTTGTTATACATCGTTATAAAGAGAAATGTATTTAGAATCATATCCCGCAAAAATATACAGGGTGTTCCATTTAAGAAATTAAAGTTGATTATCGCTGCTAAAAATCAGTAGGCTATGAAAGATTACTAATGATGCAATATGATAGACCATTTCGAGATAAAACACATTTTCCTCTAACATTTTTTTGAATTTTTGATAATAAAGCTGATATAGGCTGGCCAATGAAAAACCAACCACCCTGTATATATCTATTAAAAATTATCGAGAAATAAAAATTGTGACCCTTTCATTTATTATTTTTGCAAGTACTTATTGACCATTGATTGGTAATTGGCTGAAACTATTAAATGACGAGACCATTATAAAAGGGTTTCCAATAGCCATGTCTGAACTTCGACAGGCTATCGCTCTGATGTTTCAAGTGGCAGCGCAGTCATTCTTCGATGCTTGTGTTGTGCCATAGGCACCATTTTACCATGGATTGCTATACCATACAACAACGCGTCGAAATTGTTAAAATCTTTATATATATAATCGTTGATGCGTCTGTAAATTATTCAATAATTTTTTTATGGCTCAACCAATCTTCTAGGTATTCTCAGACCATATTTATATCGTCAATGCGCTTAATGTCTATCAAATCAATCGATAGGTGACGCTGAAGTCAAGTTATTAACAAATTCTATATTTATGGTACCATCGTGACTCATATTCATAATATATGTTGGTTTAGTGACAAAAAAGAAAATTACAAAATTCAGACACGATAGGTAGCGCTGTGGTCGAGCTATTAATAAATTTTACATTTATAAACAGAAGTGATGCCTATCCTGTAATTCCACTAACGGTCTCTTCTATCTAGAATTTCTTATACAGAGACTGTAACCAAACACATTGCGCCACCTACCGTGAAGGGCAGAACAACTTGTTCCGGGGCAGCTAGTTTATTATAAAAATGTGTGCTATGTTTGCCAAACTTAGCTACAAAATATTTACGGCCGAAATGATGAAGTCCAACCAAGTGATCAATTCAACGAATTATCGTGAAATCGAAATATCGAGCAAAGCGGTTCGGTTGCTGTTCGAACAGATGACACAAGAACTGATGCCTCAAGACCACCAAGCTCGTTGTACGTTAGCTGAGGTTCTGGAGCAGTTGGAAACGGATCCAAATTTTGGCGAAAAGATCATCTTTAGTGACGGAGCACGTTTCTGGTTGAACGGCTTCGTGAACAAGCAAAATTGCCGCAATTAGGGAGAGAATAATCGACAGCAGTATCAAAAAAAGCCACACCAAACCTACTGTTTGGCGTGGAATTTGGTCAGACGACGGCATTCGGCCATACATCTTCCGATACGAGAATGACCAGACGGTGACCGTCAATGGTGAACGGTATCGGAACATAATAACTGATTTTTTGTGTCCTCATTTGGATGACATGGATCTGGACAAGATGTGGTTCCAACAAAATTTCACAACTTCAAGTTGACAACTCTTTGCATGTCCCAGAACTGCTTTCAGTTTGAAGGTAACTTCTACGAACAGCGACAGGGTACAGCAATGGGCAACAGCTTGTCTCCATTTATAGCGAATTTATTCATGAGTCACTTTGAAACTGAATTTGAAAGAAACTCTAAGTATTTCCCTAAAGTATGGATTAGGTACGTTGACGATATTTTCGCGATTTTTAATACTAACTTTTGTGATTTGGATGATTTCTTATTTGAATTAAACTCGAAATTCACTACAATTAATTTCACACTAGAAAGGGAAAACAATGATCAACTACCATTTTTTGATGTTTTGGTTATAAAAAATAATAATAACTTAGGAATAGATATCTTCCGAAAAGAAACCAACGTCAACAAGTTTATAACAGCGGATTCAAATCATAGTTTTCAGCAAAAGATGGCTTCTTTTAATTTTCTTATCCATCGGTTGTTAAGTTTTCCACTTACAAAAGATAGATATGAAAAATAACTTAGTTTAATTAAAAAGATCGCGAAGTACAATGGTTTCGATTCAGAAATAGTAACTAAGCTTATTAGGAAACATCAATTTAAGAAACAAATTCGGGATACTACATGTTTGCTACCTCAAAAAACTCTTTGTAATAAGTTTGTTTCTTTACCGTATCATTCAGTCACACGAAATTTGAACAGCATTTTTAAAGAACAGGAACTTCAAATCGCGTTTAAATCGGGCAATTCATTAAAATCACTTTTAGGGAACACTAAAGATAAAATTGAGGTAGATCAAAAATCTGGTATTTATGAAATAACCTGTAAAGACTGTAATCAAAAATATGTAGGTCAAACTAGGCGTTCAATTTCAACTCGTTACAAAGAACACATTGCACATTTCAGATACAACAGACCGGAAAAATCTAGTGTTGCTCGACATATTTTCGATACAGGCCATGGCATGCCTACAGATAGTCTTAGATTAATTAAAAGTGTAAATAATTTTAGAGAATTAGACAGTTACGAAAGTATTTACATACATAGAAATAGAGGTAAGTTAATGAATTCTGACAATGGACCGTTACCCGAGTCCAGCTTGTACGGATTATTGTAATTTAGGGGATTAGTCTGTCACGGTTTAGAGTACTGTTATAGTCCGTTAGATTTTAGATTAGAGTAGTATATATAGGGATGTCGTTTCTTAAGAAATCAGTGTTATCCCACTGGTGATTTGGTGAAGAGCATATCTTCTAAGGTTACACCTTAGCCAAAAATACCACGTTTAACACTCTTTTTTGTTTTATACAGATATCTACTGAAGATGGCAACTTAGTTGCCGAAATACGTATTTAGATTTTTTGATATATATTTTTTGTGGTAAGGGATTTTCCTTTTGCATTTTATTTCACATATTTCTGTAGGTTTTTTATTTTTTTTTTGTTTTTGATTTCAAAAATTTTTAATAAAAGTTCTTCGAAATTCCTCAAGCAACACGACATGGGTACTACTTCCTGTTGTTTTGTCTTAACGAAAAATAGTTTTTTGCAAATATTTCGCAATTTATTCATTCTATACAAATATATCTAGCATACAAATATATTCAGCTACACTTTTACTCTTATCGAGTAGCAGTTTCTTTCAAATATCTCGGAAATCTTGTATTCTATACATATTTTTTGCTTTGTTTTGTGTCATCTTTTGGGTGTTAGATGTCGCTGTGATACTCTCACTGCATTTAACACGCTAAAATGACATAAGCAGCGATTTAAGGCTTGAAGCTATTGTCGAGAATCTCCACGCACACTGATGAGACCTCATAGGTCGAAACACCGGTGTCTGTGCGTTCGATTGTCGACAATAGCACTTAATGTATGTGTGTATCTCAAACACGTGCATATATGCATATACGTTTTACGTATAAAGGTATATATGTAAGTCACAGTAAATATTTTTTGTTTTTACTCTTATCGAAAAGCAGTTCTTTGCAAATATTTCTCAAATTATGCATTCTATAGAGATGTATTATGAAAATAAAAGTAATTTGAACTGGATTTGGGATAATTTTAGTTTAAAATTTTTTTTGAAATTTGGGCCGGAAATGACACTTACTGAGAGGTTTATTTTATTAAGAAGATGCAAAATTTCAAACTTAATTTGGAAAAACTTTTATATAGACATTTCGGGAAGTCGTGTGGTGCCCTCACCTCATTATTTTTATTATCATTTTCGGACTCGGCACATCATAAAATTCCTTATCGTTGACCTGTGTTCTTAATTCAAGTTTTTTCCATATTGTCAAGTGTATTTGCTAAAGACCAACGTGATCAAAGAAAAACCTGAACAAATACATATCACAAATATGAATACTGTTGGGAATACAACTGCCGATTTTACGCTAGCTGTTCATATTGTCCAGAATACACAATTACTAATGCTGCTAAAACTAGTTATGCTTTATAAAATCATGACTTGTAAAACAAAACATCCTTACACCCCCTTTTCCAACCCTGTTTCTTAATACATATGTTTATATTGGGCATTTTCGTTCATTTTTTTATATTTTATAATGTAATTTTTATAGGCGGTCACTGTGATGACATGAACATGGCGAACGTAATTAACAGACTACTGTATCGTATTAACAAAGCTTTTAACACGTGAAATGACCTTTATTTATCGACTATAAGAATCGAGGCATTTTCAAAATAATGTACATACAAAATAGAACTATTAGTACGGCAGACTGGTTTTATTGTGTTAGACTTTCATTCATTTTGAGAAAGAGAGCATTGGGGCAAATACAGAAGAAATAGTTGCCTATAAAAACTTGACAGAAACTTGCTTCCTTCTTCGTTTGTAGTGGAAATTGCATTAGGCGAACAACTAAGTAGACATGACGCATTAAGTTCTCTACGCTGTGGTCTGATACATCTGCAAAAAGAAACAGAACAACAAACAATTAATCATAAATTGCTTCAGGTAAAGTTTAAATGTATTAATTGTATAAAAGTTTGTTCAAAATATTTCTGCCAAAAGTAGGTCTTTTACTCTCATCGAAAAAAAAAAGGTTTTGCGAATATTTCGCAAATTATGCTTTCTATACAGAGTATGAAACGATTTTGTATATTAAAATGTTCAATATTCTGATCGGAAGTAACATTTTCATTCTCATCAAGAAGCAGTTCTTTTTTGCAAATATCTTGCAAATGATGCATTACTTATTAATAAGAGAAAACTATTTCAAACTTAATCTAGTACACCTTTTGTATAAAAAAAGTTCTGCAAAATTCTGACCGCACATAAGATGATCGTGTGATGCTCCCATTACATATTTTTATGTTGTAATATACAGTAATGGGCAAAAAAAGTATGGAAATATCTATAAAATTAATAAAGGTGTTGAAATAAAATTTTATACATGAAAATTAGCATTTGAAGTCACTTCGTAATATACAAGATATTTTTTTTCAAAAATATGAGATACTAAAGTTATACCGTATGACATTTTCGGGTTCTTCTGAATAATACTATATTATCAAACTATAATACTTGACATAGAAAATTGTTAATTAATTGGTAAAAAGCAAATAAACATAGCATACAAAAACAAATTGATTTAGCTTTTGAAACTTTAAAAATTACCGCCATCTATTCCTTGACAGAAAACAAGTCTGTCTGTAGATTCTTATTATTACTCACGCTGGTGAAATACTTCGTATCTCTTTGTTAAGTCTTTTAGCCAAATCTTGTAAATTTCTAGGTTAGTTAACATGAAAAGGAATAAAATAAATCATTGCACTTAAGATTTTAAATTTGTGAAGGTTATTACATTTTTTTGGAATGCGCTCTATATTTAGAATTGACTTCAAATGACTCATTGGTAATGTCCATGTTCGAAAAGTTTTATTCTAATATCTTCACAGCTATCTTACAAATAATTACTGTATTGCACATTTGCGGCTATCACTGTGTGTAGATCTATATTCTGTACCCCCCACCCTGGGCTAGCAATCCATAATGAATCTATAATTCTACTAATGCCATATATTTATCTTCTTTGATGACATAATAGTTCACAATTGCTTAAACTTATAATAAAAAATAACTTATTTTTCTAAAATAAAATGTACGTCAACTTTTACTCCTAAAATAAATTGGTCATGTTACGTTTATAGAACGCGAATAGCAAGTAAAATGTTCTTTAAAATTAATAGTTGTAGTCAAAGAAGTCATTTATTTGATGGTATTGTCTTTCTGCTACCACTTGACGATTTCACCAAGTACTTGACTAACACGCCGTCCACGAAGCTTATTGCGCGCGATATTAATGCTTTTTATTTGCAAATAAAATTGTCCGCAGGTTGTGAAAAGAGCAGAGTATTGTAGAGTTGACCCCGTGTTACAAATATGCATGTCGACACTGTTTCATACTCATAAGGATAATAGGTAACTTTTAGCAGTATCTATAAATATTTGTACTTAAACCGTAATCTCGTATTGGCCAATGTATCATACACGTAATCTTAATATTATATAAAAAAATAACTCGACAAGCTTTGGTAAGTTTCTCAAAAATTTTGACAATATTTCATATAAGAGTAATTGTTTACTAATTTAGAATCTCTGTTTTATCTGCACTTTTTTCAATTGGCATTACTACTATGATTTTCAAGGTCTTAAGATAAGCTTTTATTGCTTGGGTTTTTTGGTAAGTTTTATAGCGCTAGTGATTTCCCTAGATTTCACCGAAAGCAAACACATAAAAGTGTTATTTTAACATTTTTAGTTTTATCAACATATTTTTAAAGGTTTTCTAATTTCGTTACAAACCTCATCCATTGGATACGTCATCAATCTGACGCAAAGAATTTAACACACGTCTAGTGGACGCTGCGAAGTCGATACGATCAGAATTCATTGAATGGATATTTAACATCTCTTAGTTTTAACGGTAGAATTTATTGAGAAAACAGTTGTGGAAACCAATATAAACAAACGAAATACACAAAGGTTATACGTTAAATGAAAATATGACATTAAAAGGAGCTTAGTAAAATTAAGCATAACGAAATTATAATTGAAATTGAATGTTGGAAGCAGTTTCAGGTAGATTTTATAGAATTGGTTTATTAGCTGAATTAGCAACCACTCTTTGTCATCTCTCTGCAGTGTCTCAGTCAGTTAAAACTTTCTTCCTTTCTTAGTGCTTCAATAAATTTTCAAATGAGCAGCGTTCAGTAACGATGAAAAACTGCTATACTATCCTTGGAATGCATTATTTGTACGAGGAATATCTTTTACCGTCGTGAACATTCCATAAATCCACAGAATAAAGCTACAGTCTTCGGTGCTCTCGTCTACAAGCGTAACAAGCGTAAACAAACTAACAAGAAGCTGTTCATAAGAGTCATTAACATCGGTTGGTGAAACGGAATCTAAAACTGGTTTTCAGTAATTGACGAATAATCATTTTATTTTCGAACGATAACCCAACATACTATATTTACAATTCTTAGGGCCGGTTTTTCCATCTCCTATTAAATCTGCTAATAACTTTATTTAGCAAATAATTTAGTTTACCGTCTTTCCACTTCCTAATAAGTACTATCTACCTAATAACGACGCTTATTTGGCAAATAACTTATAAGCTACTTGAACCTGCTATTTTAATTTATTAGGTACTTATTACGCCGGCGTAGACGTCTCCTAGTGATCAGCTGACAGGTAAAATATGCTTTCTGTCATTTATTAGACAGCAGAGTTAAATTTAGTGATCAGCTGACAGGTAATATATATTTACTGTCATTTTTGTTGGTTATTATTCCCTAAGATTATTCCAACACATTTATAGGTTATAATAAACAGTAAGGACTGACACTCAACTTTCAAAACAAAATAATCACGTTCTATCACTCATCACTCTCTTACTTATTGGAGGTATGCAGCAGTTTATCTTGTCTATCTACATCCATTTGAAGTTGTTTTGAGCTACTTTACCAAGTTTCTGATACCAACATGAGAAATATTTTTGCATTGAACGTTATTTGCCTAATAGCTAAGTACCTTATAAAATTATTTGTCAAATAGTTATCGGGCACTTTATTAATAGGTGAAAAGACCGGCCCTTAATTGTATTTAAGCTATCGACAAGAATAAGGACTAATTAATGATATTTAGTTTTTAGAATATAATTTTTCGATACATTAGCACTTGAAACCTAAACCTTTTCAATTTTCTTCCAACTTCATTTAATAAATTGTGATTTGTTTTTACTATTATTATTATTATTATTATTTTCATTATTATTTTGTTCTAGAAAACTACCAGTCCAGTAACAATAGTAGTACAATATAGACCCGAGGAATATAATAGATTCGAAGCGAAGATCCATGACCTGAAACAACAATTAGCCCAACAGGTTACAACTGGTACACTGATGAAGACAACACAGAAGAAGTCATTATACGTAAGGTAAATTTTTCAATGTCGCTTGAGTGGTAGGTAATCTGACGATAATTTTAATTCATCCAGAGCCTTGTTTGATTATGATCCCATGAAAGACGATGGTCTCCCTAGTCGAGGATTGGCCTTTCATTACGGTGATATTTTACATGTTACAAATGCTAGCGACGACGAATGGTGGCAAGCCAGAAGAGTTCTTAATACTGGCGATGAACAGGGTATGGGTATTGTACCGTCGAAGAGACGGTGGGAAAGAAAGCAAAGAGCGAGAGATAGATCTGTTAAATTCCAAGGCCACGCACCCACAATTATGGATAAGGTGAATATATATATTGTCAAATTATTGAATTGCAAAGTATAATGTTAAAATTGTAAGTAAATGATGCGTTTATTAATTTTGATAGTCGATGAAAATACTTATAATACCATAATAAGACTGATTGGCTCTCTATTGTATATTACGGTTTTCTTTTAAAATTTGAACATAAAATAAATAATTTCAGTAGGTAGGTAGTAATGTAATCGGTCTTATTACTCGATTTCTCCTATCAGTAGTAGCAATTATCAAAATTTATTTCTCTACACGTCGATGTTGACGAAGATCTTGACTCGAAAGTGCTGACGAATTGTGCGTTACCGTGTTTACATGTATCATTGTTTCTATATGAATAGTTGTATTACAAAGGCTGATTAGTTTAAGTACATAATATTGTAACTAAACATTTCGACAAGTTAAATAAATAAAACACTTGGCTTGTTTCACTACGAGTTTATTAACAATACTCTGACATATAATAATAATAATAATGTTTATTTCACGCTAACAACATTACATATATAGTATGAAAACGTCATAACAGAAAGATATACAAAGTACATACAAATAGCAGAAAAAAAGAAAATACAAAATAATTTAATTCCTATGCTCTAAAAATTCATTTATCGAATACGGTTCAATGTTGCATAGATAAGAAAACACTTTACTTTTAAATACGTTGATATTACCAAGAATTTTCATTCATTTGGCAACCTGTTAAAAAATAAAACACCGGCGTAGCCGAGATTTCTTTCAGTTACCACTAAACGGTGTTGCGGTAGTCTATAATTATTTTTGTTCCTTGTGCCATAAGCGTGGTCGAATTCGGAAATGCTGAAAAACGTTCTGTTTTTATATACAAACAACAAACATTCATAGATGTATATACCATGTACAGTCAGCAATCTTTTAGTCCTGAACAGATTTCGGCAAGTGTCTAAGTAGCGCTTTCCAAACAGAATCCTTAGAATTCTTTTTTGAATTGTAAAAATCTTAGTCATATCCGATGAAAACCCCCACGAAATAATTCCAAACCGAATTCTTGAATAAAAAGAGCTGAAATACACCGATAACAGGGTATTTTCATCCAGTATTTGAGCTAGTATGCGCATAGCGTAACATACCCTCACAAGTACCTCACACATTTTGTCAATGTGGATCCTCCATTTTAAATGGTCATTCATCCAGATTCCCAAGAACTTTGTGCAAGGAGACAGCTGAACATTCAAACTATTCAAAACAATGTCTAGCGAGACTGGCATACCATTTTAACATCTAAACAGTATGCATGCCGTTTTCTCTTTATTCAAAATGAGCTTATTTGCTGCAAACCAATCTTGCAACCTATTGTAATATTTTAAGCTCTCCCGATAGACCTCATGCAAGTCCTTTCCACTAATAATTAGGTTGGTGTCATCCGCATAAATAATGATGCTGTTATTAGAATCAGATACAATAGATCCTATATCAATCATAAAAATTATAAAGAGTAGTGGCCCAAGGACACTACCTTGTGGGACACCCATAGTCACAGTAGTCTCATCCGATTGGGGAATAACTCCGTCAATACAACACTTCACTATTTGCTTACGATTAGTTAAGTAAGTCTCTAGCCAGTTATTTGCTGCTCCACGTATACCGTAAGAATTCAGCTTCTCCAGTAATATTGAATGATCAACGCAGTCAAACGCCTTTGACAAGTCCAAAAACAGACCACATGCCAGACCGCGCTCCTCCAGAATTGACAAAACCCCCTGAGTATATTGATACAGAGCCGTCTCAATACCCCTTCCAGGTATGTAACCATGTTGTTCCACACAAAAAAGGTTGTTTTTGAAAAAGTAGTCAGTAATACGCTTAGCAACTAGAGTTTCGAATATTTTGGAAAACGAAGATAAAATACTAATAGGTCTATAGTTTTCAAAGAGATTACTATCACCCTTTTTGTAAATCGGTGTTACTAATGATGTTTTTAATATGTTTGGAAAAACGCCTTCACAAAAAGAGTTATTTATTATACCGGGTGTCCACACTTAAGTGCGCACTATTGATAACTCTGTTATCTTTGGAGGTGCAGAATCGGTCAAATGGGCAAAGTAGTACCATTTTTTATGGCGGTTACAATTGTGAAAATAGAAAAACAATTGAACGTCGGGTTCTCTAGATATTCGACCAAACAAATTTTTTTTAAATGGAACACCCTGTATATTTTTTGGCGATTGGAAAGAGAATCGCAAACTGAACAAAAGAGTCTTAGTACACTAGTATAAAAAAATGTCAAATAAAGTAGTTACTGAGAAATCTGTATCTTTGCTTTGATTGCATGAAATCGATATACCTATGGAAAATTAAAGCGTCACATTGTCTAGTAGCTGTCAAATTATTTGTATTTGCTGTTGTTAAAGTTACTGTGTGGAAAAAGTACTGGTTTTACAATTTTTTCAACCCTAACAATGGCATTTACTCATTTGGAAAAGTGTAATATGTTGGAGTTGTAATTGAAGTTTAACAAAAATTCAGATAAAGCGCTCGAATGTTACATTCAGCAATTTCCTGATCGTGATGTACCAGATCGTCGCTATTTTTTAAAACTTTATCGAAGATTAAGAAGCAACGAAACAGTTTTTATAAAGAAGAGGATCAAAAATGATTTTATATTATCACAAGAGACAGAAATAAATGTATTGGCATATTTTCAGGTACATCCAAATAATTCTGTAAGGGATTTGTCCAGAGAATCAGGTGTTTCTCGTAGTACGATCCATAAAATTTTGAAAAAAAATAAATATGTTCCCTTTAAATATCAGCCTGTTCAAACTCTACTTTTGGGTGACTATCAAAGACGATTAACTTTTGCTCAATGGTTTATCAATGCTTTTGAAGAAAATCACAATTTCTTCAGACACATTTTATGGAGTGATGAATCCAACTTTTCTAATCGCGGGATGATCAATAAAAGAAATAATCATTACTGGAGTCGTGAAAACCCATTTGTTGTTTATCCTTGTAATCCACAACACCGATTCAGTTTAAATGTTTGGTGTGGTATAATCGGATCCCGAATTGTTGGGCCATTTTTCTATCGGGGTTCTTTAACAGGAGAAAGATATGTGGCATTATTGACAGAAATTTTAGAAAATTTTCTGGATGAATTAAATTTAGTAGACAGACAGATTATTTACTTTCAACAAGATGGAGCGCCTGCCCATAATCACCGCGAGACAAGGGAGTTATTAGAAAGATTATTTGGCAATAGATGGATTGGCACAAATGGTCCTATTCAGTGGCCCGCACGTTCGCCTGACATGACGCCATTAGATTTTTTCTTGTGGGGAGCAGTAAAAAATCAAGTGTACAAACATAGATATGCAATAGTGGATGAGCTTCAGGAAAGAATTTCCAACATCATTAACGCCATCGATGGTAGGACCATTTTAGGAGCTACTCGTAATGTTCACACAAGATTGAGAAAATGTATTGAAATGGAAGGAGATGTCTTTGAACATTTAATTTGAATAATTTTCTTTACTATTTTTGTATTTATTTTTATTTGATTATTAAATTAAAGGCTTTAATGAATGTTTAATTGTCCGTAGATATATCGATTTCATGCAAACAAAGCAAAGATACAGATTTCTCAGTAACTACTTTATTTGACATTTTTTTATACTAGTGTACTAAGACTCTTTTGTTCAGTTTGCGATTCTCTTTCCAATCGCCAAAAAATATACAGGGTGTTCCATTTAAAAAAAATTTGTTTGGTCGAATATCTAGAGAACCCGACGTTCAATTGTTTTTCTATTTTCACAATTGTAACCGCCATAAAAAATGGTACTACTTTGCCCATTTGACCGATTCTGCACCTCCAAAGATAACAGAGTTATCAATAGTGCGCACTTAAGTGTGGACACCCGGTATAGCATAAATGCGATGCGATCGTGTCAATACACACCCTCAACAGAGCAACAGGAACGCCATCCACACCAACGCACATCCCATTCCGAAAACTCCTCACCGTTGATATTAATTCATTCTCAGTAGCAGGAGCAAGAAAAAAGGAAGTCGCAGGTGATTTTATGTGTGACATATTGAAGCTTCGACTAGAGACCGGATTATTTCCAGGTAAAAGATTGGTTGCTACACCCGAAAAATACTGATTAAATTCATTTGCAAGCAATTCTGGTCTAATATTTTCCGGAAGATGTGATTTTTTATTTTCACCTCGTATTTCCTTTACTACATTCCACATCTCTTTAGATTTATTTTCCGCTGTCATTATTTTATTGGCATAGTAGTGCCGTTTTGTTTCGTTCAGAAGTAAATTGTATTGTTTTTGACAGCTAGAATACTGTTGTTTTAAGTCTGGCTGGTAGTTGCTTAACATCTGCAGAATGGTGACCTGGTTTTTCATTAAATTTAATTCTGGTGTATTGGTCCATTTATTTTTATTCTGATTCGAAACTCTAATCCCGCGCAATGGAAAATGTGCATTGAAATATCTAGTAAAAGTACGCCTGAAAGAATTAAACATTTCATTAACATCACGTGTGTGGTAGATATTACTGAAAGATTCATTGGCTAAATCTAAACAAATATTATTATAGTTACTTCTATTGTAAGATCTAATGTGTTTGTAGGTATAACACTCTTCCTGTCACTAATCAGTATTTCCCATTCAACAGATTGTGCCAAATGATCCGAAAACCCGGTATATATCGTTTTAGAGTATGAATTATTAGTTTTTACAACATCTGATACAATTATGTTATCTATACAACTACCTAAATTTGAGGTTATTCTGGTCTGTTCGTTAATTGTCAAATACAAACCATAAGCAGAAAGAATATTCCTGAAATTTATACTATGTGAATTATCTTCCAATACATTTATATTAAAATCCCCGACAATAAAACATGGATAATTTAATATATCTATAATATTTAACATTTCCTCAAAGCAATTAAAAAACTCATTCACATTACTGTCGGGGCTCCTATACCGTTTGACTGAAATAAAAGTAGATATAGGGAAACACAGACACGCACACATGTGCATGCAAACATGAAATGGAGGGGTACGATAGTAGGGGAGTACAGATCGGGACCGGGTACCGAGGCTTCAGTGCAAAACGTTGAAAGCTAGTATGCAGACGTTTGCTTTAAAAAATTGCTTCGCTATGTACGGCTTTTGTATAATATTTTGGTAACTGATGTATAATGTATTAACATTGAACTGAAACAAAACTCTATAAAATTTGTAACTAAAATAAAATTCTTATAAAAAATTAAATAAAATTCTCACATTTAAAACGAAACAAAATATTATACTTAATGAATTATACAAAATTTAATGTTGAAGATGTTCGAATGTCTGTCCCTCTTGCATCAAGCAGTACCCTAAACGATTATAAAACCCATTTCGTACATTCGATAGCATTTCAGACAGAGGGAGGTGGACGATTTTCATACGCCGCAACAAATAAATTTTGCACGTCTTTGTACGAATTATCCTTCGCATACCATAACACAATATGTATTTTTTCCTCGACAGTTAAGGGCATTTTATTTTAATATTTGCGAGTTTGCTCAGACAGAATGTAGTTCACGCTCTAAAGATACGGAACGAATGCCATGCGCGCATGCTTTCGGTCTCCCCACATTCTTGAACTGTTGTATACATACATACATAGGTGCATGTTTATGTGTGTGCATTTGAAGATGCATATTAACTTTTAAATACAATCTGTATATACACACTATCAATATGGATCGATCACAAATTTTAATATTAACAGAACAACATTCAAATACAAGATTTCTAGTATACGTTTCGGTTGTTACACCATTATCAAAGAGATATACAAATCAAACGTATATGTCATCAGAGTATTGTCAATAAACTCATAGTGAAACAAGCCAAGTGTTTTAAGTTATTTAATGTATGAAGTTAAAAATGTTTCACCAAGAAGTGTCTGCTACAACAGTCAAAAATATTATTATTGTTGTTCAATCAAATTTATTTAAATAATAAAAATCATGAATTTCAAGTCAGTATAAGCAACTATATCTGCAAACTAAACGTTAGACGATATTCAAAATTTAAACTTCTTGTAAATACCTAATCAACTAGAATATAATACCCTTTTTTCATAAACAAGCGCTGATAGGCGGGTATCACTTCGTGTCAAATCATCATTTCTTAAATTTATTCTAATAAACAATTCAATCATTTTTGTTATTGCTTGTTTTTGCCATTTATTGTATTTTATGAAGCAAACTTCTATTCTGTAAATTAACAAACATATGAGTTATTAGTTTTTGTTCGCAATTTAATTTTGATACTAAGGAAATAGCTTACATTTTAAAGGTACAGAGAGATTCAGAATGTTTTTTTGCCGCACCAACAATACATGACAAATTTTAGGTATGCGTTACCTTTTTCAAGAATATTTAGATTAATTCCCATAGGTAATATACCTATAATTTCTAAAACCTCGGTACTCTGACTTAGACCAATTATCATTTTGCCTGCTTTTTCTAAAATTCTGGAGAACGTTGTTGATGTCATTTGAGGGTCTACTTACTAATTTTTGACACTTCTACTAACGCACCATTTCGGTTTTTTGTCGGATTTAGCTGCTACGTTGAGGTCAATAACCCACGTCTATTTATATTGTTTTAAAATTTAACTAAAGTGGTATCTTTCGCTCATGGTTGTAAAATAGAGAAACATAACACAATGTTAATAACACTATAATTAACGTTTTACACAATCTTAATCCACTACTAATCCCAAGCTCCAAGAAATTTCTTGATAAATCCACATGAATTCTGTCCGCCGAGATGGTTACAACAAAATGGCGGTTCAATACAATCGGTCACGATGAAGTAAAGCTCGTCAATTAATACTTTATTATCGCAGAACATCATAGTAATTGACAACGGGAGTATAAATAAAACACTAAGAAAGAAACAGCAATCAGAAATTACGATACAGAATGTGTCTCCACAGAAAGTAGTTATAAAAAACTCACCCAGAAACACGCCAATCCTATTATAAAAATTAATTATCCGGAATGCAATTCCGCAATTTCCTCCAAACCAAAACTAATCTTCTAACTAAAATATACGACCTTTGATTTTAATTCCCATAAAAAGGTAACTGCAACAGCCCAAAACTTACAATGCGGTAGCCCAAAGGGGACGTATCGCATGCATTTGGTGTCTTTGTAACGACAATCTACAATAACGACTTAACGACAAATGACGAACAGGCTCTATCACTCATCCTTCAGCCGCAATAATATGTGTACGCACAGATGATAAATGAAAACAAAGAATTGAAAGACGAAGAACGCTTAATAAATTAATGATTAATAATATAAATTTAGAAGCAAAAACCGAGCAATAAATCACTTACATAGGAATTTCAAATATAACCCAGGAATCTACACTATGTCAATAAGAACAACTTAAAGATGCCAACAAATCCCAGACAGAAAATAAATACTAATAGATAAACAAGGTGATATTTAAACTAAAAAAAATAAGATTTTAATTTTTAAATTCACATACCGGGCCTCCAAAAATAAAGAACATGACAGTCCGCTCTAATAATAACAAATCAAAATTAAAAATCTAGTAGTTCATGTTATGACCACTTGGTGACGAGATTTTACTTGTGTCTAAAATATATTTTCTGACTCTCTCTGTATTACTTTCCATAAAAATATTTGACATCTATTCAAAATTAATGCTGTATATGTAAGGCTGTCTACAATTATTTTATTTTTCTATTACACATTCAGCAATCCACGTTAGACAGAAAGAAGAAAAACTTTTCATTCAGTAGAAAATTTCCTTTCATGAAAAGCAAAGATGACAAGTCCGAAGACGGATCTGACCAAGAACGTAAGTATACAAATCCATACACGTCAATATGTGTAACACAAACACATGACAGACTCACATTGCTAATATTTTGTTTCTCTCAATTGAGTTTTAACAGTGTTTAATACATTTTATATTTACTCTATTATTTACTGTTTTATTTTGTTACATTTGTTTTAATTTTTAACCTCTAGACTCCCAATGTACCACTCCTAATTCTGCCATAGATTCCGAATCAAATCCATCATGTAAGTAATTTTTTTTTTACTAACACTTTGGTGTTTGAATTAATTCGCTTAGCTAAATGTGAAATTTTAACAGCTACGGAATACGCCATTAAAAACTTACATTTAGCTATTTTTTTCGTATTCAACAAATATTTTGTTTTATATGGAGAGGTTTCAATTCAGTTGAACAATTTTTCCTAAATAAGTTACTACCGTTGGTAATATTTGGTGTTATATTAAAATTATAAGTTGAATTGGAGGAGAAAATTGATTTGATGATTACTTATATGATTATCAATTGTAGCAACTTAATAAATGACATTAAAGAATGAGAGAATGAAGCACTTTTCTTCTTCAGCAAGCTTTCGCACAAATAAATGCTTGTAAAAAGGT
The DNA here is from genome assembly GCA_963170755.1 of Amphimallon solstitiale. Lineage (NCBI taxonomy): Eukaryota > Metazoa > Arthropoda > Insecta > Coleoptera > Scarabaeidae > Amphimallon > Amphimallon solstitiale. The sequence continues at coordinate 17,169,458 of OY720682.1, read as the reverse complement.
AAAAAATAAAAATTTAAATTTGTAGTGTAACCCGTTTGACAGAGATTTCACGCACAGTAAAACATTCATGATGGCAGTAATGTTTCCTATAAATTGCAAATAGCCATCAAATGTCGTTGAGAGCACTTTTTCAGTTGACCTTGTTTGTTTAGGGATAGGAATAAAAGTATTTTTAAGTATTTCAGAGGAGTTTAATGCGTAGTAAAGAGCGCATAAATTCATGGTTACAATATTGGAACTTTGAACAGGACTCAACGTAAATATCCGTCTTTCGCATTACGGAATGTTTATGGACGTAATAAAAATATTAAACACGAACGTGGCACAGGTAATAGGACGTAATATATGTAACAAGCTCCAATAAATTTCACAATTCAAGGACGATATTATTGGAGACCTGTAAAATCAATGTACTTGTGGTGGATATTGCAGTCAATGCCTGGAAATAAAGATCATTTAGATTTTATTGCCTTACTATTGCCAACTTATTGGGAAACACACATGCATTGTATGTAGGCATATAGGAAATGGGAATATTATCTTATAAGAAAGAAAAAGAAAAATTTTTGCCTCCATACAAGATTAGTAGAATAACAGCTTGTATAAGACTGGCGTCGCAGTTACGTTTTCGACGCTGCGTTCGGAACGGTGCGTTTTGTCACCAAACCCAATACTTCATATCAAATGTAGTCGGTCACACTTGGCGTCCTGCGTTTGCGTCTTCGATTTAGACGCTCCAGGTCGCGTTGGGATGCGCTTGCGTTGGAAACGCTCCCCATGCTATGTAATGGAGACGATCAGACTAGCCGTACAAGACGCTTCCTGTCGGCCCTCCACTAACGCAACTTCCCGACTCTACCAATCCCCTTCCAAGCGCCTTTTCCAAATCAGTTTCTACCTCAAAACAAGCAATCCGGTATACTAAACCAGCAAAACATTTCAATCTGGTTTTCAGTACAATAACACTCCACATTTCCAAACCTTAGCCAACATTAGCAGTATCAATAGCAGTGGCGGCTCGGGGTGGTTCACAAAGGGAGTGCATAATTTCAAAATTAAAAAGTATAATACAAGAACGCTTACCCAATCTTTATAAGTTTCACCGACATACTGTTCCAGACAGGTACATACTGTTCATTGTACAGTTTGTTTTGGGGGAATAGTAAATATAACACTACAGTTTGATTAAATCTGACGATAAACGAAGTCCATTTTGCGTGTCTTTGACTTGCAGAACAGTTCTATCACTTTTTCATTAAAATTTGGGAAATCATTTATAAATTCTTTTTCACAAGATAACATAGTAAGGGCACTTAATCTGTATTCTTTCATTGTATTTCTCAGGAAAGTTTTTATTCTCTTCAGCCGTGAAAACTGGCGTTCCGCTTCAGACGTTGTCATTGGAATTGTAATGACAATTTTTAAAAGCTTAACAACCATTAAAGGTGTCGCTTAATCCATCCAGCAGAAGGCCTAGCAGACCTACAGCACCGACTTCTATATTTTACCTAAATTCTTCTCTAGAATATAGAACACTTAATTCAGTTCGTAGTCTGCTTTCATTGAGGCATGGATAAAATTTTACTGCTTCTTTAAGGCAATCTTCCGGAAATTTTTTTTGAAAAGAGGAGAACTGTTTAAAAGAAATTAAGTTTGCTAATATTAAGTGCCCTGTATACGGAAATCTAGTTTTTATTTCAAGCAAAATAATATCGCACACTTCAATAGTTTCCCTCCGTCTTTGGCTACCATCAGTTACTCTTCGTCGCTTTGATGGTCGAGGAGTCAGTTCTGAGTCATTTTTTTAACCAACTGATTATCTGTGTCAGCGATTTCGTTTCGAATTTTTCCAATAGCGCGTTCAAAATTATCTAAATTATTCTTGATTTTTAATGCATCTGTATTGACATTTTGTAATTGATTAAACAATATGTCCACATGCGGCATAATTTTATGAAAGAATGTTAACCAATAGATAAAATTTTCCTCCTCTAAAATTCGCAAATTGGCACCAGCTTGATGAATGGTAGTTTGTAAACTAGCTTCTCCCTCGATTTGTTCTAGAGCTTCAATTATTTCTTCTCGGTGCTCATATATTGTATTCACTGTCCTAGAATTGAAGTTCCATCTTATTTTTGAAGAACGAGGTAAGCTTTTTCTCTGAAGGAATTCTTCCAATCTTGCAGCTCGTTGTGGTGAAGTGGAGAAAAAAGTACCTAATCCCGTCAGATTGGGAAAAAAAATTCTGCAATTACTACTGCTCGATGTAGCATGTGACATAATAAGATTTGTCTGATGTGCGTAACAATGTACAAAATTGGCCCTTGGATACTGGTCTTGGACATGTCTTTGCACGCCGTTAATAGCACCACTCATGACTGCTGCCCCATCATAGCTCTGTGCAATCAGTTTTTCTGGGTCATCAACAAGCAAACTAATTTCGTTAAGGATGGAGGCAGGTAAAGAATTAGCATCATGTCCACTAGGCAGAAGAAATTTCCAAAATCTTTCGACCGGTCTCTCGTTCACAATATATCTTAAAACAACCACCAACTGAAACTGATTGGACACATCTGTGGTTTCATCAGCTATCACAGATATGAAGTCGGTTGCTTTAATTTCACTGGAAACTTGTTCATGATACACGTTCAACATTGCATCAAGCAGCTCATTCTGTATCGTTTTTGATAATCCCTTAAATACCGGTGCTGCTTCGATGTGATCTCTGAGCGATTTATCAAATTCTGCCGTAAAATTTATCAATTCCCGAAAAATGCCCTCGGTATTCGACGTTTGCCGTTCATCATGACCCCGAAGTGCCAGTTCAAACGCGCTACAAAATCTAATGCAATTATTCAATTTAACACATGCCTATTTTTTGTTACCCGTTCATTGTGTTGTTGAACTGCTTTTCTATATGAAGAATCTAAAACATTCTGAATGTTATTTTTTCCTAACATTCTTAGACTAAATATATTTTTCAAATGCCCTTCGGAATTTTCATGTTTCGTAATTTTAGCACTAATATGAATTAAGTCTTTTATTCCGTTCTTTGACCAAGAAGGTTCACCACCAAACAAAAGACACGGAAAATAAAACAAACTATTTTTAATTTCACATCCACAAATCCAGTCATTTTTCTGATAAATATTCATTTTAAATTTTCTTATAACGTCTTTACCTTTAACAGATTGTTTATTTTCTAAACATAATTGAGGCATCGGCCGTTTAAGATTTTTTATTGCGATTTTTTCATCATACGTTAACCGCGAAAACGTGTTATTCTGTAACGCACACACAAAATTCATCTTACAACAGCCGTGAACCGACTGCTCACATGCTATGTATTAACGATATGGAACTAGAACAAAATACAGTTCTCCCCACCTTCAATGTAATGTTTAATGGCTTAACGCAGCAACGGTAGGGCATTGCTCATGGGTATGTTTCTCTCGGTGGAAGGGGTAAACATTCGAATAGTTTCTAGTCATTATATCTGTGACGACGATCGGTGCATATAGGTTGTTTCGCGAGCCGCACACGCCACGTTCCTGTTCAATAACTATGAATACGTAATAAATAAATACTTTCACAGTTAGTCGCCGCTTGGTTTGTTTTGTTTCAAAATTCCAGGGGGTTCAATTGCTCACTTGCTCTCATTAAAGAGCCGCCACTGATCAATAGCGTTAGGAATAACATTCAACCACACCATGAATTATCTGAAGCATCTCCACTATCTTCAGTATTATCATCTCGTTCGCCCTCAGAATCTACGACGTCAGAGGTGTTCAGTGTAATTGGTCAGTCTATGAGTGATTCAAGTGATTACATACATTAAGCTATTACCACTTCTATGACTTTTCTTTTTATGTAATTTCAGCCGTGTATTTTCTTTGAAATTTCTTCTTGAACAAAAGATTCATTCATCAAAGGACTTAACGCTCATGCGAAAGTAAGAAACAAATTTTTCATCATCCTTTCTCAATGAACTCACTAACGAATGAAACTGACCGTACTTCGATCGCGTTGTATTTATTGGATGTATACCATCTTGATAACTGAGCTTACGCAAACGATAAATGTATATTTGCGTTTTCATCGCACATGGGTTACCGTTCTGAACCCAACGTCGAAAACGGTAAGTGTGACGCCAGCCTATGGTTACCAGGTTTCCTATCTTATAAAATTTTACTTTAACGTAAAACTGTACTGTCAAATTGTATCATAACCAAAGTTTTGTATACTGTAATTTGAGACATGATGAGGTAATATGTCATCATAAGCCTCTGTAGAAGCTATCATTCTACCAACCTTGATCTCCATAGGCTGGGCTATCTGCTAGTTTCTTTCAGAAGTGCGTATTAATTTGATACTGACAAACATGTGCGCTCGAAATATGAGCAGATTTTGCACGGTGCAAAACCTCAAAATTATTTAGGAAGTGGGTTATATATATGCCTAAATAGCACGGATGTTGACTAGAAATTTTGATTGAAATGAAGGTATGTACACAGAGAAGAACGCAGGTTACTTGCTTATGGGTTTTTGGTGCCGGTAATTCAGCGCTTATTTTTCTGAAATCCGTACTGATGAAAAACGAGTGCTTTAGCATCTTGAAGATGTTCTTCCTTAGATGGACGATTACTAAGTAACAATTGTTTTTTTTTTGTATTAAAAAGGAAAAAGTGTGGTATACATCCAATAAATCTGAAGATAACTTACTGAGAATATACCGATAGGTCCAGCCCGCGACGGGCCATACATAGGCAACAATATACGTATGGAACGTAATGCTATGTGGCAACGTGTGTACGATACCACTCCGCGTGCGCAACCTAATTCCGATGGTCGAGCGCAACAGATGTCCCGTCATTCGTATTTAGCTGTGCATACGTAAAGGTAGTTATCATGTCAGTGTATACAACCGCAGAGAAGGTACAAATAGTTTCGTGGTATCTTGCAGGCAATTCCTGTCGAACAACCGCTGATTTATTTGCTGTAGAGTACGTAAATCGGCCTATTCCTTCGCATTCGACGATTGAAAGGATCGTAAATGCGTTTAGGAAATATGGCTGTGTAGTCGGAAATTGCCGCAAATGCCAACAAATTGACGAACAGCCTCATATCCCTCTAATACCTGCCGATCGGGCGGAGAGAGACGTGAGGGTTTTTTTCGTTAGTTGAAATGGGCGACCTTAAATGTACACGGCAAATTGCAGACGAAATCGGTGTTAGTAGAAGTACAGTAAAGGGGATTCTAAAACGCAACAAATATAAAAGTTACAAAGTTCGAAAGTGCCAGGAGATTTTTCCCGAGGACAATTTTGCAAGAATGGAGTTTTGTGAGTCCGTGATGGAAAAGGCTAACAGGGACGAATATTTTATAAAAAAATATTCTGTTTACCGACGAGTCTTCTTTTCCACGTCATGGGAAGCATAACCCCTCAGTCGTGCAATAGTGGTCTCGAGAAAATAAACATCTAACTCGTAATGTTAAAACTCAATACCCCGAAAAACTTAACGTTTGGGCGGGTATCTTGGGTGATAACATTATAGGGCCATTTGTTATCGACGGCAATTTGAATGCAGTAAAATATTTAGATTTGCTGCGAACACGAATTATTCCTGCTGTCCGTCAACTAAACATCGATTTTGATGCAATTTGGTTTATGCAAGACGGTTGTCCCGCGCATAACAGCAGATTAGTAAGAGTGTTTTTAGAAAACACTTTTCCTAATCGTGTTATTTCCGGGAGGGGTACGCTAATATGGCCACCTCGATCACCCGACCTCAATCCCTGCGATTTTTTTCTGTGGGGTTATGTCAAAGAAAATCTTTACGGTCTTCTAACAATCCCGAACTTGCAACAGTTACAAGTTAAACTGTTTCGCCTTTTCGAGACAATAACCCCTAGAAATCTCGAGGGTGTGAGGCGGGAGTTTTACAATAGGCTCGGCTATTGTTTGGCAAGAGAGGGCGGTATTTTCGAATCCTATTTTGAGTGACTTTCTTTAAATTTGAATTTATTTTGCAGAATTATTGATTTTTTTACTTTTATCTTTTAGAAAACGTTATTGTTTTTTTATTACTTAAAATTACTTTTCCGTAGCAGCTAAGAATACAATAATAATAATAATAAATTGGACCTTATTATGTCTGAAACAAATGGGCAAATTACGTATACAGAACGAATATGCAAACGACTATATCCTTACGCGGTTTAAGTCTTACTAAATTCTTAACTGCAATGTGCTGCAATTGAAGCTGCTGCGGGTAGAGGGGTTTCGGTGGGGGTTTCGGTGTTGCCACTCATTGCTGACTATGGCCCGTTCCGAGCTGGACCTATCGGTATATAAAATATTGGCAGTTCTTTGCGGACATGTGGAAGTAAGCTTTCTTGGTTTTTCTAATTTTGTTCTAAATACTCCAGTTTTTGTTGTTCAATGTTTGGAGTCTTTGTCGTTTTAGTGTATTCTGTAGACTGAATTTTCTCTTTTAATTGATAAACTTCAGCATCTCTAGTATCCCTAACGTTGCATTCGTCTTCTTCTTCTTCTTCATCTACCATTTACCTTCCTAGAGATTTTGGGATTTTGCTTTACTACTCGTAGCATTTTCGGTTAATACATCCGTGTTTGTGAAGAAAGTTCGTATTTGGCAAGTTCGTACAGGTTGTGTTGACGTTGCAGAACGTGTGGGCGTAAATGGGAACATCAACAGGTCATAGATTTCAGCAACTATAGATTAGGTCCTACTAGTATGAAGTGAACTCTACATAAACACCTTGGATTATGCGTTTACAAGGTCGAACTTACTCGAGAATTGAAGCAAAATGTCAAGCTACTTAGTTATTGCTTCTCTGTTTGGGCTGCTTTACAGAAACTCGAAATCGACATGGATATTGCTTAAAAATATGATGCATTTTCATTCAGAAAATAGGTTATTTGGGAGTTTACTTAGTCCGAGAAGCCATTTCTTCCTCAGTGTGTGACTGTTGCCAACCTAGAATGCACGATCTATCATATGACGAATTTATCAGGCTATTAAGATATCTTAGAATATTTAATCAATCTTCAACTTTATTTTAGATTAGAAATACGCTCGTTTCAGATTATAAAGGAATTTCAATAAATGCATGAGGATTGTCTGCAATCTAGACTTATATTTTGTGATTTCATATAGCCTATTCGTTGAAATCATGCTTCATGAATGAAAGAAAGGCTTTTTGATGAAAAACGTATTCAAAACATACCTACAAAGTTAAGCTCTAGATGTGCAGTAAGACGACATGGATGAAAATGCAAATCTTTATTTAAAACAGAACACCATATTGCTGAAATAGATGGAGTTGCATTGTTAATTGAAGAGTGGAAATTCAAAAGGGTCTAAGTGCCACTTCCAGCAAATTTTAGGTAACATGTGTTTAGGGGTGTATGTGCCAACGCCAATAGCATTCAAAACGGTCTATGTGCCTAACGCTGTATCAAGTTGTTTTGTGTGGCGTCAAAACCTGCGCGCGGTCTATGTGTAAATGTCCCTTTTACGTTAAAAGGGTCCAAGTGCCTTATTAACATTGTAGTATACGACATGAATACCTCTAATGACGTACAACTCGGCAATATTGCCGTAAAAAGGCGCCATAAAGATGCCGAGAGTGTTAGAAAAGAAAGAAAAAGGTGCAGAAATAGTGGTTTGCAACATACAAATTATAAAAATGTCGTTGTGCCGGCTAAAAATCAACCTGAACTTGTGGTAAATAATTCTAACCTCTAAATATACGCCAATTTATATTACGCTCGTGTTACAGGTAACGTGTTCTTGTAAATATGGCTGCAAATCTTTAACATTTGAGCAAAGAAGCTCACTATTTCGCCAGTACTATGAAGCTAGTAATTATGATAAGCAGAGTACTTTTCTTTCGGGGCTGATTCAAGTTATACCTATACGTCGCAGGAGACATGGCACGTATAATACTCCAGAGCAAAGTCGTCGCCAATGTACGAATACTTATACTGTTCCCGATGGTTGTGGAGAGCATGTACAAGTTTGCCGAAAGACTGTTTCTAATATATTTGCGCTAAGCCATAAGAAAGTGCAAGTACTCGTCGAAAAAAAGAAAAGAGGGCAAACTACGTACACAGATCAGCGTGGTAAAGGAACGAAAATAAAAAAATATTTCCCAGAACTGCGTCAACAGGTCAGGGATCACATCCATAGTTTTCCTCGCGAGGAAAATCACTATAGCCGAAATAAATCAATAAAAGAATTTCTGAGTCCAGATTTAAATCAAAATCGCATGTTTTTGGTATACAAGCGAAAATATCCAAACTCAACTGTTACTTATAAGTACTACTCTCTAGTATTGCAAAAGGACTTTCCAAATCTCAGATTCGGGCGGCCTAGGTCAGATACATGTTCGAAGTGTGATCTTTATCAAGATAAGATCAAGTCAATTCCATCAACCAACCCACAGAGAAGACAAGAAACACAGAAACTAGAATTACATCATCGCAAGGCGGAAAAGGCAAGAACAGCAATGAATTCGGATATTACAAAATCACAAACTATAGATAGTCAAGACAATATTATTTCGATTGATTTAGAACAAGTGCTTTTTATTCCCACTCTAAGCCATTCTGACATGTTCTACAGTAGACAACTGTCCTGTTTTAACTTCGGAGTTCATCTCTCTGATACAGATGATGCGTTTATGTGCATATGGGATGAATCTGTTACAGGGAGAGGTGGAAACGAAATCGCCTCTTGTCTGCTAAAAGTCATTGCGCATCCAAATTTTCGGAAACGAAGTAATCTAGTAATATGGAGTGATAATTGCATCGGGCAAAACAAAAATAAGATCATTCTAATGTTGCTCGTTTACTTAGTTTCTAAGGGTATCTACGAAAAGGTCGAGCAAAAGTTTCTGGTAAGTGGCCATTTTTACCTCACTTGCGATAGGGATTTTGCCCTAATCGAAAAAAGAAAACGCGTCCTAAAAAATTACACTCCTGAACACATAGGGAAGATGATAGCAGAAGCACGCCATCAGAGACCTTTTAATGTACTCCACATGCAAAGAAACGATTTTAAAGATTTTCAAAGCATGGCTGACGAATATCTAAATACAACAAAACTTCAAATTTCCCAAGTAGTCTGGATTAAAGTTGAACAAGGACAAGAAACTTTAGTAATAACCAAGAAAACGTTCTCTGATATAGAACAATGGACTACTTGTAATTTCCTGAAGAAAGGAAAAAGGGCTGCTGGCATTCCCCTAGCAGTGCTTCGCGACCTCGACTGCAAAAACCGTATTTCAGCCGAGAAGTTACAAAATCTAAAAGATATGATGGATTATATCCTTTTACAATATTGCCCCTTTTATGAAGATCTCATAGAAAGAACACAATCACAGTAAAAGGTTTCTTTGGACATAGACCCCTTTTGAGTTTTGTTATACTGGGCACTTAGGACCTTCTAATGGTTGTGATGTTTAGGTTAGTTTTTTCATGACAGTTTTTTTTTTAACTGTGTAACAATGTAACCAGTTTGTGTAACCGTGTTTTCTTTATTTAATAAAACGATTTCAACAAAGATTTTCAACTTATTTTATTTTTTAGACATATTTTGTTTAATATCTTAGTTTCATTTTTTTGGCGCTTAGACCCTTTTGAATATCTCTACTCTTCAATTGATATTCTTGAATTATTTTTTTATTATTTCTCTAACTAACGACAGCTTCCGGAGTACGTTTTAATAGTCATCCTCTGCCACGTTTTCAGAAAATGCTTCCTGTTCAACAATTCCACAGTTCATATAAATTTGCCTAAAGCAACTTATAACCAAGAGCGATAATCTTCCAGGCAAACTCCTATTGAATATGTGCAAAAACTATGGTGGAAACGCGTTACATTCAGTTGCACGTCATACTAGATCCGTGACGACTCGCTTTGTATATGTTGCCGGATCTATTTTATTTCTGTCAGTGACATTTGATATAACCAAAGAAAAAAATTATTCACTATACAATAACTATAACGTAATATATTTAGTAATTGAAATGCTCTAAGACTTCAGTCTTTCTCAACTTATTTATTATATTGATTTAGATTGTCGAAAAACCTTAATTGTTTCATTACGTATCCATAATATAATTTAGAATAAGCAATACTTACGCTATTCACATTTAATTTAACACATGATTATAAAAAAAGTTTGTAAAAAGCCTCGACTGTTTACAGAAACCTTTCGGCATTATATTCAATAGGCGCAAATAAATAATAAATACACTTCTAAGAATCACTGTTTTTAAACAATTTATATCAAAGCAAAAATAAACATGAAAAATTTGACAGGAAGAATGTACACAACGCACGTCTTTTTGACAGATATGATTTATCTGTCAACACCGAATTGAACTATTAGTCTATTAAAAATATGTAATAAAGAAATTTAATATTGAAACGGAAATTATGTGTTTATTTGTCATGAATGCGTATATTACGATCAATTTATAAATCTTCTATTTAAGCTAATGAAATAAATGCCCTCAAGTATATGTAATTTAATAAAATAACTTTTTTTAGTTTTTCTAATACAGTTATGACAACATGTAAACGTCATCGATGACGTGCAACTGAACTTAACGCGTCTCCAGTATAGCAAATTTCGTTCTATTTAGAAAAACATACCACCATAAATATTTTGTGCTATAAAATTAACACCATTTAACAATTAAATTCTGTTTAACTAGTAAAGAGTAAAGGATGCTAACGTAAAAATTGGATGTCAAATAATAATAACATAGATACTTAAGCTACGACATACAGAAAAAGTTTTTTTTTTAATTTATTATTCCATTTCCACTCTGTATATGTTGTGTCACTAATTATAGTAATACAGAATAAACAACTGCCATCTATAAAGTAACTGTTCATCAACTGTCTGTTATAGAAGCGTTTTAATTTTTTCTCTCTTTATAAAATGTGTATTAGTAAACCAGGTAATCATTCTCCACATTGAAACCTCGCCATGATAAAATGTCAATGCTTGAGTTATTTTATTACCATACATACATTTATTTTGCATTAACAAATCAGATGTAGTTATTTGAAAGTTAATAGTTTTCTTATTATTAATTGCGTTTATTACTTTATAACAATTTTTACACACACTGGCCTTTTTACTTGAAGCAATAATATATATTTTTTAACGTAAATCCTTTAATACATCTCAGCAACATTGTTTATAGGTTATAAGTAAATGTATTGTAAATATACGAACATAATGATTGGAAATAATGATGTCTTTTGTAAAATAATTTTCTTGCTTTACTGTTACATTATGTAATTCATCCTCATTTGTATACATCACAAATTTCTTATTGTTATATACATAATTTCATATTTCAGAATGCTTATTTCTAACTATGTACTCAGTGGCAAAAAAGTTACCATTTTGAAACAACATGATTCGAATGTATGTAGATAATAATGTGGTTTGGTGTGTTTTTATGTGCAATTTATTACTACATCATAATGTGTACTTCTTTCACACTATCAAACATTGTATATATTCTTCCGTCGTAATTTTTGTGGGAATAGGTAGATATAGTATATTGTCAAAAGTACAAGGAAATGGATGAGGAATGATGATAGTATATAAACTGGTATCAACAAGACGGCGATAAAGCTATGTTATAGTGTGATTTTACCATAGAAGTAACTAAGGCTCATAACATAATTATTGGTGTGCAAATTAAGTACAATTCATATTCAAAAAATATTTTCATTCAAAATTTCAATTTTTAATTTTACAAAAGCACATTGCGAATTGGCTTAATTACAATATGTTGTTCCTCGATAAGTTTGTCCAGCATTTATTCCATGACACCTGCATATGGCAAATATACAAACTTAATTAATACTTAGGACTATTCATCTGTACTTCTAGCTGATTGATATTTCCCTAAATCATAATTCTTAATTTATATATTATCAAATTTAGGAAACAATGAGATGGATACTTTTGTAGAAAATATTGCGCTTGATATTGTCTCTTTCGAAGTGTGGACATTGTTCACAGCAACTTCTTTCATATTTCATGAAAGTATTCAAATGGTTTGACTGTCAGAATATCTGCATAGGAATGTTTAAGCGTTATGACTACTAAAATGCTATCCCTTCAAACCATCCATCTTTGGGAACATGAAAAATTCAGTAGGAGGAGTCAAGTATGGACTGTAAGTTGAATGGAAGAAGATAGAATTATGTGTATTATAAAAGCATTGTGAGTCTATGCGTCATCTTGATAAAGGTAGAACTAGGCTTGTAATTATCTTTTCTGTTACAATCATTTTGATAGTAAACCATCATCGGTCACTGTTGAAAGTAGACTATATGCCAGTTTTCAATACAGTTTCTTCCCAAAATGTTCCCACCTTAACTTCATCGGGAGTGTTACAAAAATTAATGTACGGACTCCAACAAGGCTGAAATGCAAATTACCAGACTTATAACTTTAACTTGGTGCCTTAACCTATATGACCTTGTCAAACTTCTCCTTTCTCAGAGGCCCTCGCTAAGACAGAGATCCGTTCTCGTCATCCTGTGGACATACCTTGCGACAATTCAGTCCAGCAAAAAATGCAATACCTACTGTAATTGCTTTACGCATTGCGATTTAGAAATGTTCATGTTATTGAATCAGCAATATACGTCTTACTTTTGTGCGTCGATCTTCTTAAGAAGTATTATCATTATCGCAGTAATGTTAATTGGACATATTTATATACTCAGATATGTCTCTCGCCATGGCATTTACGATCAAGTTGTTATGTATGTCACTGCTGTTTTCTCAATACATTCTACGTTGTAGAACTTCAACATACCCATTTTGCAATAATATTTCGAAAAAAATCATTTCAGTTTTACTTACGCTAGAAACTCTGTTCTTCTTGGCAGCACAATATATCAATTACATCGTCGTCAAAAAATTGCACAAACAAATCCGTCGATGTATAATGTTGATTAACATTGTAAAATGTAGCGCACACAGTTAGAAGTCCTTGGACTTCCCACGAATAAGATTTTTTCAAAGTAGTCCTCAAAAAAGCTATTGAAAGATGGTCTTCATCATTTCGACTCGTATTTACTTCAACTTGAAACAAGTCATACATAAGTCAGGTTATTTGGCCTTCTACCTCAGAGTCTTCACCAGTCACATCGTGGCAAGCATTGGTGTTGGTGTTATTACAATTTTCCCATTATTCTGATGATTATCATCGTCTTCTTTGGGGGCAAATTAGTAGTTCCTTTTATGTTAGTCCATTAAAATAGAGACAACTATTCATTTATATCCAACCTTCTTGTTTTAGGGCAGAGAATTTTAGAACGAAATTGTTTAATATAACCATTGTTAGGTTATGTGTGATAATTTAGGCCTTTTGTTACGAAAGAGTTTATAAAACGTTCTTAAGCAAAGAGTCATCATGTCGAATTAATATGGCAACATCTGCTGTAGAATACATAAAAGTTAAACAAATGAGATTACAGTGCTCAATTACAGTTGTCGTTTTCAAGGACACTAGAGATAAATGTGTTAATAATCTGAGAAAATAAATCATTTGCACTTCTGTTTGATCATTATTCTTTCATGACTTGGGGGTCAATAGATTTTCTAATGCACTAGATCAATGGTTTTAATTTTCCTAATTATCCTTGGGTATCTCGTATTTCGTTAGATTCCAATAATTAGTTTCGCCAAGGATATTACACTTAAGAATTACAACGTGACATCAGGGACTTACTTTCTTAATGTGCAAACTAATAATGTTTATTCAAAATATATAATTTGTTAATAGTTATGGGAATATTTTAATCCAGCAAACCAGTATTTCCAAAAAAAAAAAGACAAATTACATTGGAACCTGTCTCTTTCATAACTACCTAAATATTTGTTAGAAGTATAAAGAAAACAATATTTACTCAAGGATTATTTTACTTTGTAGAAGTCTTAATTTCTCCTCTCACACTGGAGCCTCTATCTTGAGTACACAAAAACGATAATATAATATGAGTAGATGTAAATATCTTGACAATCTCCACCTGATTTTGTAACAATAAACTAAATCCCTGCTCTAGATAAGTTACAAGTAGTAGTGTACATGAAGTTAGAATAATCTTTTATTCAATAGTTTTTATTTGTTTTTTGTAATTACATGATAATTTGGATCTAAATAGTTATTTACGTTAAAAGGTTATAAAACTGTAGACATCTCAGTCATAGTCAATGTTTGCTTATTATATTGTTAAAAATTTTAGTATTACCAGCTTGATGTAATAATATATAATATTTACTTGTCAAGTTATATCAGAACTTTATGATACCCAACTAATATTTGCTAAAATAATTCTAAGCAAATTTTGCTGTTTGTTGATATTTTCATAATTTACAAATACCACTCTTTGGCTTATGAATATATTACTTTCACAAAGAGGAAGTATTCTTATCGAGAAGTAGAACGACAATTGAATTTTGAAAATTTCCTTAGAATCATTTAATTGTTATAATTTAGATTATTCTAAGTCCAAAATTGTTTTTCACCAGGACATTTAGAATACTCTTCTTTTTTCATCAAAGAGCCTGAAACATTATGTAAGCTTTCCAAAACTAATGGAACCTTCTACTGTAATTATTGTGTAAATAAATGTTGCCATTATTACCTAAACACCGCAAGAAAACAATTGAGTTTATGACCTCAACAAAAAAAAAGTAGCGAGAGAAGTACCTATCTCACAGCGAACAGATTTTTATTCCATCTGCCGTGTAGACATCAGTTATTTTTAAAACATAAAATACCTAATGTATATGTTTAATTATTATGTTCTCACTTGAAGGTTAATTTATGAATAAAGAAAATAAAAGAATGTGTTTGATAAAACAGTTTAGAAGGAAATACTAATTATATTAGTAAAACTACCATGCCTTTGATTAAATTTATATTTTAATATAAAGTTGGTGACATTCATATTTATGGTATGATTTGGATTAATAATACTTTCTAAGTAAAATTCTGACAGTAGTCGTCTCTAATTTTATTGACAAACATTTCGAATTTCTTATAGAATATTTATTTTCGCTTTATTTTTATCGAACTGAAAAGTGGGTTTATGCATTTAATTGTCTTGTGCAAGATTTTTGTCCACAATTCTCTAAGCTCCCTGGCCAAATTCATACTTGTCTTGGCCAATTTGGTGTAATAAAAGTACGAGGTCGCAAATCTGGTATGGCAGCAAAGTGCAGTTATACATTTGCAGAGGTATTGATTGTAGTCTTCATAGCAGCTCTGGAAGGCTTTAATTGGAATCGTATTGTTATACACTCCATAATACTACAATGACGTCCTTTCAAATGATTTTTAATCTTGGGGATCAAAACGAAGTCACATGGACCAGGCGAGTAGAGATCAGGAAAACCACGGAAACTCGTTTTTTTTTGTCAAAAACTGGGTGGTGGGAATGACCGTGTAACAGGAGGTATTGACGTGCCTGACGAAAAGCACCCTTTTCTAAGCTTTTCAAGAACATCGTTCTCCTGGACACACAAATTCTTTGAAAACAATCTCCTTCCCATTACTGTCAAAAATAAATTATGAACTTGATTTTTGATCGATGTTTTTCCAGTTGAGTTGAGTTACCAGTGTGCCAGGTTTGATTTTGCCTTTTTGTTTGGGAATTAGAAAACCCATGTGTCATGGCCAGTAGGTAATCACACGGCTCAAGAAACATACGTCGTTTGTGATTCCGTCTAGGTTGTTCGATTGTATTTCTGTTCAATCGCAAAGTTTTGGTACCGTCCTGACGCACATTTTTCTCATGTTGAGTGGTAACTTATCACTCATTATTTCCAATGTTACCTTAACTTCACAAGAGCCCTCACTCGTTTGACGTTTTTATCTAACTTTTCGATGCAATATTAATTTGATGGTGTTGCTCTCAATTTCACTGTTCCATCTATGTAACGCACAATAAAAATAGCTTTACACGAGCGAGATTAAAACTCTAACTGAGCATCTACATGGGACTGACCTACAAGCTATGTGCAGGGAAAGCTTTCAGTGTTATCAAATCTTTATCAGTATCGCCAGTCTCATTACTTTTCTGCAACACTTCGTACATGCCTTAACATCAGGAGCTTCGGTAGCTGTAAGTTATTATTTCGTCAGTGGCAGTTGTGCGACTTAGGTTGCAGTACCTCGCTGCATTCGCCAGCAAGCCAGAGAATAACCAACACTCAAACACGAGGTAGCAATGCTCGAACCTTTGGAATAAACGTTCAAGCCAAGCTGCATTGACCATGCATGTTCGACATCAAATGGAAACTTGAGAAACCGTCACGAGAAATTCATGTATCTATTAGTTGTAATATGGCATGCTATTCTTAAAAATAGAATAAATTGGAACTATATATGATAACTTGAATAATGACGATGTTCTTGATATTAGATTCTTCTCTGACGAGGTTTTATCTTTATTATATATTAAACAAAGAAAATATCAGAATATGATCGGCAAAATATCCTCACGATTACATGAATAAAATGTTTTTTTTCCTAGCTGTATTAAAACGGCGAATGATTGAATCTATATTTTCAGCGGGATAATAAATAGTGGAAGATACGGAAATGTTTTATTAGAACCCTTTATCGATCATATACCTGATGATGAGCTAGTGGTGGGCGGTTTTTTCAAGAACGAAATGCTCCACCGTATTGAGGTCACCAGACACTTGCTCATTTGGAACTGTTTTGGCGAATTTCTCTACAAAGCCATCAGATCTCGCATGTGTTGATTACTTCATTTGGGCACTTGTTGCTTTTAGAATTCCTAATTTGATTAATTGTTAAATAATTAATTCAAAAGCTGAAGCTAATGATCAAAGAAACCAGGGTGCTTGTGACTAAAATTACTGTGTGTGTGTGACCGAACATTCACTTACCTCATAGGTGATAATCACTCATGATTCACCCTTAGAAACAAATCCCATCACGCCGTTCCTGGAGAAGTGCCAAGTTGGTAATTGGTGACTCACTTTAAGTTTAACTCAGCTTTAAAGAGCATGAAATATTTAGATGGTGATTTACTATTTTGCCCGAATGCGCCACTCATTTAAAATATGAGAGCCACTGTGTATTAAAAATTACACTAATTAAATGAGAACTTAGTACAATTGATTATGAAAGCCTTCTCCAAAGAAAACAGGTGAATAATAACAATAACAATTTATTCAATAAAAGAAATAGCGAGTAATATAATTTACATAGGTTAATAAACAAAAGTAAACAATGTTTGATACAATACAATCATTGAATCAATAAATTTCGACAAAGGCTTAAAGGTACTGAACCCAAATTTGATAACAACCCACGCAAAATAACCTGATTGAATCATAATCACAACTAGATAAAATAAACTAATTTAATTTAAACTTTAACCAGGCAAGATAACTAATTAAATTGACAATAAACAACACATTACACTATTACAACAATTGAAAAGATAGCCAAAACTCATGAAAATAATTATTGAAAGTTCATTAAATAAAGATTTCAAAGACAGGATAATTATTACATGCTACAAATATAAAAAATCTGGAATGAATATTATTACAGTTTGTTCTTTACGTCATAATATCTCAAAAACAGCGAAACCGTTAAGGTTTTACAATATAAATATTACACTACCTTAATAAACACAACAAATAGTGACTGATAATTCTCAAAACATTACGAAAGACATTTCATTAACATTAATTTTCCCCAAGTAAATATCAAATCAATAAGTTAAATGACGTGATTTCGCTCCAAATAAATATAAACAGTAATAATTTAGTAATGAATCGACGCAAGCCTAATTCAAACAGATTTTAACAGCAAAAACTAATAATATAATGGATTGACTGATTTACTGATTCACGCATGTGTACCTGATATTACTCGTGTCCGGCCCAGAAAGAAATGGAAAAGGTTCCTCGAAGAGAGTTCCGTCGGCAAACGGTGATAGATTTTATTCGGCCTCTGAAGACGACGACTGACCGGCGGTATGGTGACAGAGTTGCCATTACATCCGAACCTTGTCCGCAAGCTTGACCCCCAAACACAAGTTGGCGATGTCAGGCATTTCTTGCCTTATTCGGAATAAATCCCCTACAGCGGGTATCCCATGACAACTTCCGATAAGGACTAGCAATTCTTCTGCACCCGGTCTTTTACCGATAAAACATCTCGACGAGATAAGACACTTGGATGTGGCACTAATAAACTAACTGGTCTAAGATGCTAATTTCGGGAATTTAGCAGACGACATTCTAATAAAACAATGAGACTGATGGACACTATGTGATGAAATAATCGTGCTACTTTTTGGACTGGAGACGAAATAATAATGTTTTCAAACGTTTTTCCCCTTTTATTGTCCGCCTATCGAGAGTGTGAATAAGGAAACACTACGTCATTTCCATCCTTCTAGAATCTTCGAGAGTTGTTTAAGAAGGAATTTTGCACACGGCGTACACGATGCGATAAATTCAATTTTGGTTTTATGGCCTTCATGTAGTAATTGCTAATTTAAGTAAACAGATATTATTTAACATTTTGAAATTAAATTAGTCATTTCTTGTGAAGTGCCAAAAGCACGCAACACACTCATGACGAATACGATTTCAGAACCACACGATATCCAATCGAAGAAATAGGTGTTACTATTTCAGAAGTTAGTGTTCGCAAAATTTCTCAACATTCTACAGAGGCTTTTGAAAACATGAAACTTAGTTTGACATTTTACACTATACAAGACACAACTACAACATCAGCTTTGACATGGAATATTTTTGCATAAAACTGTGATTGATTTCAAACGTTTTACAAGTAAGATACGGAATTTCACCTTGTATATGTTATATCATTCAAAGTCACTAACTTTATATCAAAATAATATGGTCCTCACCAAATAACAATTTAATTGAAGACATTCTTATTAATTCATCTAAGGAAATATATGGCAATAATACAAAAGTAAGGTTAATTTTTCATGATAAAATCAATTACTTGGAAACTTTGTGACAGTATATATATTCGCCAATAAGTAGTACAAATAAGGTCAACATTGATTAACATGCATATTCAAATTAAAGAGAATTTGGGATTGTGAATTGAAAGATCCATAATATTATATTTAAAAATTTTTAAATAATATCTCACAATCTAAAAATATGATATCAGACTAGTAGGAGGATGTTGCTTTTACTCTCCGTTGTACTTTATCTTTTTATACCACACAATACGTTAAAGATAAACTTTCAGCGCATTGATTGATTCCATTTTTACCGTCAGCAGGATCTCTCTCACAGTTTGTTTTTCTTGCAGCTTTCATGCTGTGTTATACGCAAGAGGACGCGAACGCAGAAGGTACAGTATCACATTTTATGTAATTTAAAAAAAAAACATGCAAATTACGAGACGCGTTGTATTTTGGTTTACTATATAAATTTTTCTTTTCGCTTCTTTCTGTGTTCCATAGTACAGGTGAAATATTATATCGTGTAGAACTACCATACATGGAAGAGATCACATTAATTTATCTGGAGAATAATGATAATTATGACGACTATAGTAAGTGTTAGTGTTGTGATTGCATGGCGATCGCCATTGAATTATTATTATTATTATAACTCTCTCCCTGTTCCCACATATCGTTTTTATTTTCGTTTAGTTTTGCAACTGCATTTAAAAAATCATTTTATTCGTTCACTTTCATATTTTAACTAACTAAAATCTCACTAGATCATGGTACATGTGCGCTAACTTTGCTGTTCCGCTTTTTTTTTTAACCAACAGAAACATGGTGATGCGAGGAAAATTAAATTTACTTAATAAGTATTTATTATCAAAGCTGCACAATGTTTTACTTCTAAATATGCATTTCTCATATTAAAGAAGAACAAAAGATACAAGAAAATAATTGGTAGGTAATGATCTGAGCCAAGAGAAGGAAAAGGTCCATGAAACAGGTAAAACGAGATCGATTCTGAAGTAAAAGAGTTGATGATAGTATTAATTCATTTGTTAATTATATGTGTATACTTGGTTGCATACCCTACAATGCATTTATGTGTTTAATATAACATTTAATGATATTTGTATATAAAATTAGGATTATAACAAGTGTGGATGTTTGCACTTTAATAAACACAAATTGTATTTACACCATTGCACAAACAATCATTTGCTTTAGCACCGTTTTACGCATGTCAGCAGATAAAGTAATTTTCTTATATTGGCTTTCGAAGATTAATTAATATAACTATAAAATCTTTTTACTTCAGTCTCTGGGTGGTAAAGGGATGTACCTATACCTGTATTTTACCAATATGTCACACTGAATTTAGCTAAACAGACAAATATGTACGTACATATAGAGGTAACGCCTTACATTCAATTGTACGACATACTAGATTCATGACGACAAGTCTTGTTTATGTTGCCGGATCTATTTTTATTTCTGTCAGTGACATTTGATATAATCCAAAAAAAAATCATTCACAAAACAGTAACAATAACGTAATATATTTATTAATTGAAATGCCCTAAGACTTCAGTCTTTCTCAACTTCCGTCTTTCATAACGTTATCAATGCAAAAATAAACAGGAAAAATATACACAACACACACCTTTTTGCCAGATATGATTTACCTGCCAACACCGAATTGAACTATTAGTCTATTAAAAATATGTAAGGGTGAAATATAATATTGAAACGGAAATTATGTGTTTATTTGCCAAGAATGCGTGTATTACGACCAAAGTATACATTTTCTATTTAAACTAATGAAATAAAAGCCCTCAAATATAATTTAACAAACTGACTTGTGTAGTTTCTCTAATACAGTTATCAGTGACGTACAGTTGAATATAACGCGTCTTCTCTATATACAAGTAGTTTTCAAATATATTGTTTTTACATGTTGGTCTCGAATATCTATTTTCATGTGTGTTGATAGCTGTGGCAAAAAGTTTTGAGAGTCGAACTTTCCATAGGGAATATAACTGTAGTAATTCCCAGACACTAACATATTTAAGGAAAAAAGTTGTAGTGGGATGCATATATTTTAGTAAATATTAAACTGTTTCTTTAATGAATCTTTTAAAATATAAAATAGAAGTAATATCATAGTCTATCACATCAATGAAAGAAGCTAATATAAAAACGCATTATATGAGGCTGCTAGAGCGTAATTTTTTGCTTTAGTTAATTTTTGTACGTTTAATAGCTCTGTTGGGTGGTCATAACGTAACAGGTAGTTGACCTGTAGTAAGTTTTTTTTTTCCATATATTTTTTAAACAAAAATCGTATTCTTCTGAAGTTACTGAACAACATTTAAAATATAATTTAATTATATATTTTTTTAATATATTATGTACCAAGTTTCATAAACCTCATTTGAGTCACGAGTTTTATTATTCACAAGCGAAGCGTGCGTCTGCTAAAACGAGTGACTAACGAGATCATAAACCTAGTTTCATAGTAAACTTTTTCTAGGACAGCAAATAATCTCAAAATAATACAAAATTACTTTTTTTTATTGTTGGGCCATGTAGGGTTATTTTGACAGATTGATGACAAGTGTGAGACAACTTGATTGAGTTTCATTTTTATTTTTGCAATCAAAAAACCTAGTTTACCTCGTGACTAAAGCGCCCGAAATCACTACTTGTCAAATTGTATTTTAAATATCACATAGCGTCTTGGAAACGTATAAGATAAATGGCATTTTAGAGATGGGAGTAGAAAAAGTACGTTACATATTAATTTCAAATACATTTTTATCAATAAAAGTATATAATGTAAAAACTGTTAGCAAAACCGTATTTGATATCACAGTTACAAAAAAATTGTAAATACAATGTTACAATAAAATGAAAGCATACTATTACATAAAAACTATAATTAATCTGAAGATAAAATTTAAATCTGAAGTAAATATTTATAAAAATGTTAATTTAAGTAATGTTACAAAATTAAAATGTGAAAAACCCACAACAATTCCCTTTTATTCACTAGACAACTGTGTGTGGCTAGATATCAAAAATCTTATGATTAGGGCGCGGACATGACCGGTTTAAACTACGACGAAGTTACAACCGAGCAAAGAAATAATGTGAACAACACACGCTTACTGAATAGAACTAATTCATATGGCGGACTGCAACATCTGCTTACGCCCGAGAAGTGCCCGAGAATGAGAGCAAAAAATGCCCGTAGATAGGAGCGTGAGGGGTTTTTAAAATTTATTATATTTACCTTATATTTCGCAAGAGAAATTAAATTTTCATTCGTACTTACGTTGAATTCGTTTTTTCATTGTTTTAACTGTTAATTACGTACTTCGTAATTTTTGTAATAGTCTGTTTAATACCGGTTTATTGAATCGACTTCTTCCAATTATCTAGACGTAAGTGTGCACTGGATTTCGTTTAGTTTCAATAACATACGCGTACATTTTTAGTTATCATTTATTTAGATCTAGAACGTTGCTTATGTTACTTTTTCTGATATGAAAATGAATTGTCAGTGATTCCGAAATTTATTACAAAGTCTGTAAAATATCGCACGTTCGTCACTTAGCTTTGCTAAAACATACACAAAAATAGTTTTTATGCAGAGAATTTCGATAGTTTACAAAATTTCATTACATGTTTAATTGATGATGCTCGAAGTATTTCTGAGTGCAAGGAACTAACACAAATCCCAAATTTAAAAAATCAGTTGTTATTCCTTCAGGAACACTTTGGAAATTTGCCTAAACTAATCACATATTTTGAAAATCGAAATCTCAAATTAAAAGATGGATTAACCACATTAGACGTTGGCTATTAATAATTTCAAAAGTATTCCATGTGACTTCGGATGTGGCCTTCGGCAAAAGTTAGACGCAGTTTTTAATAGAAATCCAGATTTAATAACATTGCGGCAATTGTGTATGCTAAATACGCTGAAATAAAAGAATATTTCCAGTACACACCAATAACCAGTTGCGATGTAGAAAGGACGTTTTCTATCTACAAGGATGTACTTAATTCAAAGAGAACAAGTCTTACAGAAGAGAAAATGAACAAATAATAAGGTATTTTGTATTTTATAGATCACCAGCCACTTGTTATCCAATTATATAAATAAAATTAAAACCTCTTTAAAAATACAACATTTCAATAGTGCGCCCATGGGCGATGAGTCATCAACCGCTCGTGTCCGCACCCTACTTATGATGTAGGGTGATGTAAATAATAATATAAATTTTGAATTAAATTACCATTAAAGCCAAATTAATAGCGTTTGTTTATATATGAAGCATTTCTAATGTTAATCTTATATTTTTTCTTATATTAGTGTTATTGCTATTGATCTCGCATTGAATGATAATAAATGTTCGAAGAGAATGGAAAAACTACACACTTAGGAAATAATGCATTTAAAAAAAACTGCGATTTTAACCTTCTTTTACTTATATGAAAATGGTTTTTAAAAAGTGCATGCGTGTCCGTGGACCACGATATTTATATTTACGAGTAGCTATAATCTCCCTTTTGAGATCTGATTAGATTTTCAGTAAAATCGGTAGACTGGAAGTAGTAGTTTACTTCAGTGAAAAAATCAACTATAAATTTGAAAAAAAAAATTTAATAAAAGTTTTTCGTAATTCCTACCTACTTCATCAAAAAAATTGCATCTTGCGTATATCTCGCTATAGGTATAGATATACAATATACTAAGAACTACTTCAAAAAAATTATAAGCATTTTATAAATTAAGTGATTGACTGTACATATTTGTTAATATGTTCTTTATGTTTGTTATATATTCTGGTACAGAAATAACTTTCTTGTAATTGAGTTTCTTACAGTGAATAAAATTATGCTACTGGGCTAAAACTGAGTTGTCTTTTCTTCTTCACTTTCCTATGAAGATATCCTTTGGGATAGTGGATAAAACGTCAGCAATAGAACAAGAATATACAACATAATTTTAACACACAAGCCCAGGCGTGATACAGAAGGTCTAACTTGGCAAACGACGACTTATTGTTATTATCGAAATTCGCTTTCTTACGGAATACTAAAAACAAAAATGAGGTGTGGCCACCACACGACTTTCTTATACGTATGAGCGTTTCAAATTATAGAATTTTAAGAATTTTTTTTTCAAAAATTATTCAAAATTCTATTCTAAGTACTTCTATTCTCTTAATAAATCTCTACAGAATGCATACTTTGCAAGATATTATCAAAAAAGTGCTACTCGCTAAGAGTAAAAGTGCTACTTCCAGTCCGAATTTTGAAATTTCATATATACAAAAAAAATTGCAAATCCAGTTTTAAATACTTTTATACTCTTGATAAATATATATAGAATGCATAACTTACGACATATTTGCAAAAAATCGCTATTCGATAAGAGTAAAAGTGGCACTTCCGGTCAGAATTTTGAAATTATTTTTATACAAAAGATATTGAAAATTATGTGTTAAATACTTTTATACCCGTAATGTACTTGTCTAAACAGCATGACTTGCGAAATATTCGCAAAAAACTGATTTTCGATAAGAGTAAAAGACCTACTTCCGAATGGAACTTTTTAAATAAAATTATTCTCAATTTTAATTTTAAGTACATATGAATTCTTTATAAATTTGTATAAACTTAGTAGTTGACGAAATATTGGCAAAATTCGATTTTTTCGCTGAAGTAAACTGCTACTTCCGGTCTACCGATTTTACTGAAAAACTAATCAGATCTCAAGAGGGAGATTATACACGTAAATACAAAATTTGGAATTGATATCTACAGCGGTTTGACCGCTATCGTGGTCACACACACAGAGACATACACACAGACATTTTTTAAAAACCACTTTTTCGGTATCAGGGGACTTCAAAACGTGGACATCTGCAAAAATCTCGAGGTCGAAAATTTTCATCATCACAATACTTCCTTATACTACGTATAAGAAAGTAAGGGCCGGTTCTACAATACAGGAATAAAGAATCGAATAAGTATCCGTGGAATAAATTTATTCCATAGATATACTCCGCATAACGGCGTATGCGTTCTACAAATCGTTTGGAACAGCCGCATAGTAATTCTTGGATAAAACACATAACACATTAAGTTGGCAAGGAAAATGAGCAATGCGCATGCGTGATTTTTAGTGTTTCGTAATATTAATTCTTCTTTTTGAAATCTATATTTTTGTTTTTATGTACCTACCTACCTACATTTTTATGAAAAATATATGGTATTTTTCTAGTATTTTCAATTTACGTGTATAAATAGGTATGCGTACTTTTAAAGTGAAGAGAGATGTAATTAAATTTGTGTTTTATGATTCTACCTGCACAGACTGATGTTAAAATTTTAAAATTATCTGTTCAACACATGTTTCAAAACCTTACATAAAAAGGAAAATAACTGCAATAAAACAACGAGATGCTAGGGACTGATGACAAATATTTTTTTGGTTCTTCAGTTTGACCGTGATAAATAACCAGTGCAGTAGTGATATCTTACTTTAAAAAAGAAATGTTCTAATTTTACAATGTCTGAAACAGAAATGCTATTTTTTTATAGTTGGGTTGGTGAAACAATATAAAAATGTGATAGGTATGCATATTACAATTTAAAAAAAAATACATGCAATTAATATATATTTATAAACTAAATTTCAGATTTAAAAATGAGGTGTGGCCACCACACGACTTTCTTATACGTATGAAAGTGTTACTTCCGGGCCGAATTCTGAAATTTCATTTATACAAAAAATATTCCAAATCCAACTCTAAATACTTTTGTACTCTTCATAAATATATATAGAATGCATAATTTACGACATATTTGCAAAAAATCGCTATTCGATAAGAGTAAAAGTGGTACTTCCGGTCTGAATTTTGAAATTTTTTTTATACAAAAGATATTTAAAAGTATGTTCTAAATACTTTTATACTCGTAATGTACCTGCCTAGAAAGCATGACTTACGAGATATTCGCAAAAAACTGATTTTCAATAAGAGTAAAAGACCTACTTCCGGTAGGAATTTCGAAAAACTTTATTAAAACAATTTTTCTCAAATTTAATTTTGAGTATATTTGAATTCTTTATAAATTTGTTTGAACTTAGTAATTGACGAAATATTTGCAAAATTCGATTTTTTCACTGAAGTAAACTACTACTTCCGGTCTGCCGATTTTGCTCAAAATCTAATCAGTTCTCAAGAGGGAGATTATATTCGTAAATACAAAATTTGGAATTGATATCTACAGCGGTTTGACCGCTATCGTGGTCACACACACACACACACACACACACACACACACACACACAGACACACAGACACACAGACATTTTTTAAAAACCACTTTTTTGGTATCAGGGGACCTCAAAACGTGGACATTTGCAAAAATCTCGAGGTCGAAAATTTTCATCATCACAATACTTCCTTATACTACGTATAAGAAAGTAAAAAGGGATTTGCTTAAAAGAACATACTTACTTACTTATTGAAATACCCTTTCGACTTACATACTCGTACATTACCTGATATTTATTTAACATATTAAAACACTGTGACCAAAAATAAATTCCTGACAAATATTCTGAGTATCAACGCTTAATTATAATTCACTTGTAGGAGATTAAAATAACCAC
Source organism: Amphimallon solstitiale (assembly GCA_963170755.1). Taxonomy (NCBI): domain Eukaryota; kingdom Metazoa; phylum Arthropoda; class Insecta; order Coleoptera; family Scarabaeidae; genus Amphimallon; species Amphimallon solstitiale. The sequence goes on along the minus strand of OY720682.1, from coordinate 17,142,704 downwards.
AATTGATATAGAAATGTAATTTTGACAGAATAAATTGTAGTGAAATATAAATAAAACAAAGTGAGTTGATTAATATATCTATTTGTTCCATAAACATACTTTCATAATAAATTAGAAAAATGATTGTTTATAAGTGACACTCTTGTAGCATTGTTTACTATATAATTGTCTTTATTGTTATTATTAATAATATCGAAGTTTTCCACTTCCACCATAAAATCATTATTGGGTTCACCATCACCTTCGTTTACACATATATTATGTAAAACAGCAGTTGCTATTATAATTACCATCGATCTCTCTAATATAACAAATAAAATAACTTAACTAAACATAAAAACGAAGTTATCCCGCCTTTCAAAACTAATTTTAACCAACCAATCACGAAACAGAATAGAGATATTCCAATATTTATCTGCTACACAATGTAGGTATAGCGTATCCGGAGTTTATACCGTAAGTTATTCTATACTAGACTTATCTAGCGTTTGTAGAACGACACTTTCAAGTTTACACTCCGTATAGTATTATACTAGCCTTATCTACGAGTTGTAGAACCGGCCCTAAAAAGGAAAAAAAAAGGATAGAAAACATATCTCCTGCAGTGTTTAATATAGAAACACTTATCAAGATGTCGATTGCTAAAAAAAATCTAATCATTACCAGTCGCTGATCGCATACATAATGGGAGTAACTCATAATAAATTCGAAAATTTATTAGTGAAGGAAGTCAGATCGTGCATAGTGCTAGACGAATATGAATTAAGAAAACCAAACAACATTTAGGAACAGACAAGGTAGCATAATAAATTCCACGCTTTTAATGCACTATAATAATATTATTACAATATTTCAACATTTCTTATTTGTAAGTCTTTCTTTGATGTTTTCTTCAGTTATTATTTTTCTGACTTTATTTGAGCTTTAGAGATTTCAATTAATTGAAGAATATAACTCGGACATTTTATTCATTTAAAGAATTTTACGAAGTAAGAGGAAAACATGGAGTACTTATTACTGTTTTACTGGTAGAATACGACTTAATCTATCGAATTGCGTATACCAAAACGCTCGGACCGATTGTTTTTGTGTGATGATGCGATGGAATAGTAATTTATATGTATTAAAGGCCTCTCATATGTCAGATGTATAACGTTGTTTTTAATGAGCAGACGGAAGGTAAAGAGGAAAAATAAATTACGATTTTCCTAATATTTGGTATAAAAAATGCATCTATTTCTGCTCATATGAATATTTAATTATTGAGAGGGCAATCCGAGGATAATATTATTCCTTTGATAACATTTCTCTACGATAAATAAGACCATGACATAGTTTTTTTAACTGAACAAATGCCTTCACTCAAAGTGTCTCTTGCATGGTAAATGTTGTTGCCTCTCTGTTGTTTTCTTCCTACTCTGTAATTCAGAGTGACGCTTTTTCATTAGGAGCAAAAAAGCTTGCGGAGCACCAGCAATAACATCGTTTAGGTATGTACTTTCCGAGATGTACGTCGGCAAAACAAAGGCTAGACATTGTGGCGCCAGTGGCTAAATTACCGTATTCCAGCGAATAGAAATTGACCTTATTACCTAAAGAAACAGAACTATGTGACATATTACTTCTGTGTATATATAATATCAGTAAATATCTCCGCAATAGTGTATTCTTGTAAACCATTGTCCCAAATATTTATAATTAAGGTTATACAGTGCGGTAAGAAAAATTCAATATTTTTGATAGTATTGATTTTTTGGACAAAATGTCAAAGAAGTAGTTGATTAGGACATATTATACATTTACTAGGTATTAATTTTGATATTTAGTACTTTTTATTGCGTTTTCAATATGGTACTAAAAATGTATTAATTGGAATAAAAGAAACTAAATTCATTGACTAGACATCGACACTTGAACAATAAATAGTGAACAGAAAAATAATTCAGCGATATATTAAGAAACACCGCGTAATTCGAAAATGGTAGCAGACCAACAAAAGGGATAAAGACAAGAATAACAGATGTTAAGGAGCGAATAACCCAGACGCCTAAGAAATCTATTCGAAACCTGTCATAATAAGTACAACTTTCATATGGGATGTAATTGGTAACTAATATTATACTATACATCAAATAATATATTTATAATAGGTACAAATTATGTACAAATTTTATTTTAATGGTAAGATTGAGTTTATAGAAAATCGAACCATTCAATTTACCCTTGTTCAGATAAAATTTAATTTTGCAGTTTCTATCTTCCTACGTTTAATTCATAACTTCAATTAAGCACATTGACTTAGAGTAAGTTTTAGTTTCAAATTCCTCAGTATTTCAACATATTAAAATTATCTGGATGAAGAGCATTAAAAAAAACTTTTATTATAATCAGAATGGAAGGATTTACAGGAACTTTTGTTCTGTAACTACTACTGGCTTCAATTCAAGGCGAGATTTTGGGGTTAATTTGCTTACTTACTAACCAAATATATTTCAGTCTAGCGCTATCCGTTTATACTTCATCAAAATCAAATGCAAAACAGTCCTCCGATTGGCCCTCGCTTGAAAAATGTTTATGCAACTAACCAATATAAAATATTTCCATTGAGTGAAGTGTTATTTTTATATTCAAATGTGAACCCTAAACTTTGAATTTTTCTAATCCAATCCAGTCAAATGAATTATATTTTCTTCATGAATGAATATATTCTTCATAAGCCGATGTTAAAATACAAAACAAGAAAATGGGTGTGCTTAAAACCACACGGCAGAAGTGAAAACTTCATCAAGGCGAGGTTAATAAGACGAAATTCAACTTTTTTTTTTCGTTCTATATTACATTAGGGTCATCCTGCATCGACGAATGTAGTTGCTGAGATTTAGTGTGCTTCTTTTGACGATATTTCTTCACGCGCACATTAGACAATTCTCTTTTTCGCGCCGAGCCCTACTCGCCGGTTATTTAACAAATATATAACTCCGGGCGGCGCGCGGAGCCTCTGGCTTACCCCACCACGCCCCCCGGTCGCAATTTTTCTCACCGCCAGCGCGCGCCGAACTTCATTAATTTCTTTGACTTACATAGAATGCTCCTGCAGATCTGAAAAAATTCACAGCGATCCCTTGAGGTATTGAGCGAAATTTGATATTTTTTTTTTCTTAAATATTCACCAGAACGATAATAAACGTAATAAAACTAGACCGTTGTTATCTCCAGTTCTAATCAAGATATTCGTATAAAGTTAGTCTCAAATTACTCGTTGAAGAGAAAGGAAGCAGAATCTACCATAATATTTACGATAATATGTCAATTGTCGGAGATATTTCATTTGTTTATAAGCAAATAATTTCGAACCTCCAAAAAAATGGCAATTTTTGAGAAATTTTTTTTTCCATTTTCGGAAAGTACTCTCAATGAATTAAAACCATGATTTTTTTGAACCATGTGCGACAATATGCAAGGAAGGGACAGCTAATTTAGGAATTTTGGCTTGTCGCTTATTGTAGCTCAACTATACAACACAGGTGAGTGAACTTTGCACTGTTCTCTGGGGGACATTTTATATTGCCTGCACCATGATGTTCAAAGCCATACGTTGATTATTCATCGATTGAATGCAAAAAATAAAAAAATAAAAATTGCCATGGTTTTATGCATTTTGCAGCTAAACAAATAATGATAATCGATCGTGCAATGGCTTGTTTTTTAGAGAATGATGGGGCGAACAACTTTTGTACGGACAGTTTTCACATTTAACCTACGGGAAAAAAGTTTAACCGGAATATGTCACTTTTCAATTGTTTAACAATTTCTCACGGCCAAACCCGGACCTTAAACTTTTGGCATTTTTCAGGGTATGTTCGTGGGGGTCAAATGTACCTATAAAAAAATCGGCGACAAAACCATATTCCAGAATAGAACTTACTTGATTTCATGTCTAATTCGACTGGACTATTGCATCGCACTGCAAAGTTCTTAGCTTGTATGTGGTACTACATAAATGATTAAATAAATAACAATAAAATAATAAATATCATGGCTTGGTATATATTTAACTTTGACGTTTAGTGACATGGTCGATAGTTAGATCAAACGTATTTTTGAATCCTGTTTGCCTACTTAAATAGGCAATTGATTGAATGACCTGATGATAGTAGCAAACGATTAAGTTTGATATAAGTATGTTTTAGAAGTATTTTATCATCGCTTAAATATACTAATTCAAGGAACAGCAGAGTTAGCTTTCTCGATATAAAAACGACAATACCTTTAAAATAACATAAATCATTGTTAGGAACTCATCTGCAAGAGATCACCAATGCATTTCATTTTATTTTGTAACGCTTGGGCTATTTATTAAACCACCGCATAACATAAAATAATCATTCGCCATATTCTCACACACGTTAGTTTGACTGTTAAATCTTTGGCATTTTTACGATTTTCTGTTTTCGATTTATATATTTTGTTTTATTTAGTGATGGCTTTTCCACAAGGTAAATTCGATGAACACGCAATTACATGATAGTATACATTTTAATGAGAACTGTAAAATAAGTATTTGCACTCAAAAGCATCATCTCCAATGTTGAAACTATTGATGCAGTTTCATTATTTATCAAAACAAACAAACAAAAGACAGTTAAAATATATTTGTTGTAATGTATATGTGTATGGAATAAATGTGGAAGAAATTACATGAAAATTCAAACGTAGGAGAAGTGGCTAGTTCACATAGGAATGTTTGCTTTGTTCCGAAAGTATTACCAGGAAATAAAAATTTACATTTTCGCGGAAAATAAATACTGTACATTGAAACTATGAATTTGTGTAGTTTATATTTCCATAACATGCATTATTCAACGTTGATTAATGAAACCGACCAAGTTTTCATAGACTGTGTTTATATTAAAACTCCTTGTTTACCTTCATCCTGCTTCCAATTACTTACATCTATATGTACTTCAATATTCACGAAGAATTGGATCGATTAATTTGAATCTAGGGGCGATAACAAGTTCTGTTAGCTGAAATCTATCTTAGGTCCAAAATTATTATTAGATAAACAGGGATAAACAATCAGTTCGACAAGTTGACAGGTATCGACATTATCAACGAATCTTTATAAATACTTGAATGGCATAATTTGATATAAATCCATCTCAACTTGTATGTTCGGTTATATAAAAAAATTGTATATTGAAGTCATAGGCTATGGTATCGTTGAACTGCTTATTTTTGTTTATGATTTCAATAATTCAGCTTCGGTATAGTTTTATTAGATATTTATTTATAGAGAAAACAACCTTATCACTTCATATAATTAGGTAATTGTCAAGTATGCTTGAAAGAATATTTTAGTATCGAAAGAAGACACAAAGTAAAAAATAAAAATGGGGTATTTTAATGAGTTACCGATAAGTATTGGCAATTTAGTGAATTTTACGAGTTACAATTTGTCTCTGCCTTGTACTAAGAAGAAACATGTTCATCAGATAGGTTTGGTTTTATTCAATTTTGACAACTATGGTTTAAATATGACTAAATGATAACGATTCAATGCCCATCGCCCAGAACAATTTCAGAATAATGCAATTAAACTAATTAATTAATTGATATTTGAGAATATATAACTTTTAGTAAAATACTATTACATGAAAACCAGTTACAAATTGAATATTATGAACAAAATTATTAAATATTACTTTTTTATACCAGTATTTTAGTTAATATTTGTCTATTCTGTTTAGTAAGTAAGCATTGTTGATAAATGAATATTGTTCGGAAGACAATTATCACAAACGTCAAAAGGTGCATCAATATAGAGACGCCCAAGATGCTGTCAAATTGAAATCAATATGGCCATCTGTAGCACTGTTGCCAACCCACTACAGACGATTCGCCCTGAATGATCTGAATAATGCTTGAAAAACCCCTAAATTACATGACTAAACCCCTAAAAACCAGTAATTCAATTGTTATAAAAAAAAGTATATATATATATATATATATAATCTAATAATCTCCTCTACCATATTAATGGTGTGGGGCGTTTATCCTCTTCTAACTTTTTATGAATCTTTTCCATTCATTTCTATTCCTCGCCATGCTCTTCGCCTCTGTCCAAGTTTTGCCTTTCCTCCTCAAAATCTGCTATGACATCATTCCATGTCGTCCTTGGCCTTCCTCTTCTTTTATTTTTCATTATTCTTGCTTCCCATATCCTTCTTGTCTGTCTCGTATTTTCCATTCTATATAGATGTCCCCACCATCCCAACTGTCTTTGCTCAATATGTTCCAACACTGACTGTATATTTAGATCTTTTCTTATTTCCGAATTTCTTATTCTTTCCATCTTTGTAACTCCTCTGACTCTTAAATATTTCATTTCTACTGCTTGTATTTGACTTTTTTGTCTTGCATTTAATATTAGGATTCGCATCCATATACTAATATCGGTCGGTATATTGCCTTATATACTTTTAATTTTGTTTCGCGGGATATCTCTTTTTTGTTAATGAACTTATTCCTCATACTATGATACAGATTTGTTGCTTTTTCTATTCGTTGGTTAATCTCGGCGTCCTGGGTCCCTTTTCCATCAATTCTCACTCCCAAGTACTGGAACGTTCTCACTTCTATTTCAATTCCTTCTATTTCGATTTTCATATCTATCTCTTCATCTCCCACTACCATTACTTTGGTTTTATTCTTATTCATCATCATGCCACTGTTATTTAGTGTCGTATTCCATATTATTAAATTTCGTTGTAGATCTTCCGCACTGTCAGCTGTAATTACTATGTCGTCTGCGAATGCCCCCTGTGAAACTTCGACTAGCTTTAAGTTAATGTGTCCAACTCTGATCTTTTTACTTTCTTTTGTACACCTTTTGATAATTTGATAATGTCGTCCATATAAACTATAAACAGCATTGGGCTCAGGCTTCCTCCTTGTCGGAGTCCCTCCTTTGTTCTGAAGATTTCTGATTCTAAATTATTAGCTATTACAGCGAAAAAAAAGTAACTCCTTTATATTATTGTGACAGTTATTTGTATAGACAAATGCATGTTTCCAGGAAATTCATATTCATATATCTTAATTTGTAAATAGGAAAATTTACAGTTGCTGGTGCTTGCTGCTTATTACTCATGACTATTATTATAACATAATAAAAATAAACTTAAATATTTCTTTCTCAATATGCAATACTCAAGTATAACAGTTTTCAATGTCCCCTACAAATACCCCTAAAAATCCCCCTAAGAAATAAAACCCCCCGAATTTCTCCCTTGGCTCAAAAAAACCCCTAAATCTAGGGGGAAACCACCAAGTTGGTAACGGTGATCTGTAGCCATAATGTAAAAGTTCCTGTATAAAATATACTTTCTGACCCACTTTTAAGTGATATTTCTATTCCGGAATACCGTGAATATTAATTAATTCAATTGATTTTGATTTACTTGGATGTCCTAACTAAACGTGTTTTCACCTATTTTGTTTCTTTTATAAGTGTTTCTTAGGAAAAGATGTCTACAACGTATTGTGTTGTATATTGGGAAAGTACTAGCAACATTTGCTATATAAAGTAGATTTAAATGAACCTTCAAAAACAAAAAGCTCAGAAATGAATACACGTATTCAATAATTGAACTGAATTGTTACTTATTAAAACTCACTATTTGCAATTAATTACAAGACAACTGATATAAGAGATTTTCATAATTTATTGCTATACAACACAAAACACATATAACGATTAATTTGCAAGCCATTCCATTTGTTTTTGTTTTATAATCAAGTACAACTATTTACAACATATTTTTATCTTCTGAAACTATTATAAGCCTCAAATTTCCTGCATTATTATGTGGATTGTCCTCACTGACAAATATTTTATAGAAGCAGCTTGTGTTTTTTTTAGAGACCAAAGTATGAGGGACAACATAACTAATATTAAAAATCTTTCTCTATATCTGTTGTAATCTGTTTTCCCTCCCTTGCGTAACACAGATACTCGCATGTCTTTCAATTTCGATACGGCTTTTTATCTGTAAAATTCACTTTTAAAAAATATATCTTAACATAGACAATTAATCTGTAATCACACACAAGCTGTTAAATACTGATACTGCAGGTAAATAATAGTAAACCCCATAAAATTAATAACTTGTATATTTATAATATACCTACATGACTACAGGGGGCCATATTTATTAGTAGAAGTCGCATATTCTGGACAATTTCATTATTTATTACAGTCTTAAAATGGCTTCTATAGGTTATATTTATTGACAGTTAAAATTTTGCAGCATCTCAGATTTAATTTATTGACGCACTACACCACTAAATTCAAGCAGAGGCATAAAAACTGTAGCATGTCAAATTCGCTAAAACACTAATGCTTATAAGAATTTTTTTAAAATACCTCCTGTAGGAGTCAACATTAGACAAAACATCCAAATCAAAGACAAAATTGAAAAGCCATTCATTGCTAAAGTAATTCGGTAAGCAAAATCTTCAAAATGATCTCCACTGCTCTCTATAAATACTAGTTCTACATCGTCCTATTTCAAACCGAGCTGCGTGTAATATCTTTGACATAATGCTTCTTACGACTGCCGAAGAACCAATTTCTTAATACATCATTATTTATATTAAATATACCATTACTTATGATTTTTGTAAATTCTTAAAAATTCCGAAATATTGTTTTCTATTAGCATATAATAATCGTTATTCCTGGTCTTTACCATACAAAATATGACTAATGTATTTAAATGGTTTGCTTGTATTTATTTTGTTCTTCTGAAAGCAGCATTACTCTTTTGAAGCTTCATGTTATATAACTTTGCTTTGTAATCAATAAAAGCTAAAATTATTTCTTCACATTCCGTTTTCAAATTTTCTCTGCATTAGAAGCTTTAGTTACATAATTCATGTTTATTGAGATAATTTTTCAGGTTTAGAAGAACCTGTTGTCAGACTCCCTTGCCATTGATAATACGTTCCAGTAGCATCCAGTATAATTTGCGAGATAGTTTTAGAAAACTGATTTTCGATAAGAGTTGTGTTTATTTCCCGTAATCGTTAGTCCTTACTTACTTCCTTAAATATAATAAATAACTCTTCAGTGTAAATAAATATTTGAAAGAAATAACTAATAAACTCTTATATCTATTTATTAAAGTTTAGGCACTATTAGCTCGTAAACCGCCACTCTAATCAAAAACTTGCATCCTCTTTGTTTTATCTAGAATTACAAGGTGTATTAGAAATTGTTAAAAAAATGCGGTGTTGCCATTTAAGAAAATATGTTTCTCTGAAATAGCGCGCAATCTGTCGACAACGCGTTTATTTTTCCCACTCATCAAGATTTAAAAAAATAACCCTGTATATATTCCTTAAATATTAATTTTCAAAAATAAATGATATATATACTTTGTAAATTATATTTTTAGTCATTGCTGAAGAAGCCACTGTGTGGTGAAACAATTTTTCAATTTCTAGTTATTAAAGTGTAGTTCAACAAGTCTGTTTTGTTTTATTTACGTTTATTAATTTTCACTTATTCTGGACAACTCTTTTATTATTATTATAACAGTCCTGGAATGGCTTTTGTAGGTTATATTACTTGACCGGTAAAACTTTGCAACGTCTATATATTGTTGCCCTTTAATTTTTATTAGCACATGTACGTTACTAAGACGATTCTACTATAAAGAATTGCCATTGTGTACCGTAAGTCAGTCTGACTAGCGGTAACAACTGCGAAATCGATCGTTGGTTCGACATAGAGTAGCAAAAATATTGTTTAATAACATCTCCAATTAAGTGGCCCCATTGCGACATGTTATAATTGTATTTTATTAACACATTTAATGCAGTGATTGATTATTTCTGTATTTAAATAAGTAACACCAAAATTATTGTTGAAAGTTTTTTCGGTAACCTCAGTACTATTAATTGCGATAATCTGCTGAAAGCTTACATAGGGGTAGCAAGGGCGTAGCCAGGTTTCCGGGTAGGGGGGGGGGGGCAAGGTCGTGATATATTAGTGGTCGAAGTAAATACATATATGGTCGCATATACTTTATTTTCAATTACAAACTACGAATTTATAAAAAAAATATGTTTGGTCGCACGTGAATGTATAATTAAAGATATTTGTTTTCATTTCTGGTATTTTGGGCTTTCGGGGGGGGGGTCCCTCCCTGCCCCCTCCCCACCCTTGGCTAGGCCCTTGCATAGGGTGAGCTTGCAATGTACCTTAAATCCGAATATTCATGTATAGTATAAACACGCAATTCAAAGATTTATATGTACAAGTATTTATTCAAAGTTTGCAGTTCTCATTAGTTATACATTTCACAGAAATCCCATTCTTCTTTTTTCTTCTACATATAGTTACGTCATTATATAATTTTCGAAAATAGACATTGCTCATGTCAGATGAGTTGTAAGTATGAGTCGTTGTGCGATCATTATTTCCTGTTAGTAATAATAAAAACGGAAAAATTGGTATATATATGGAAATGCTAGTGTGGCCGAAATTAATAAGAACGCATGTGTTACTTTACGTTTTCACTGGGACAAATAATTCTTTACTTATATTAAATATCTAAATCACATGTTTTCAATGATCATTCTATATATATATATTTGTATACCAGGTGAGGCATTTAACTTAACTGTATGAAATATCTTTTTTGTTACGGGCGAGATTTTCATATTATCTACCTAACCATGATGAAAGTAAGTGATAATCGCAAATTTTTGTTATCAAATTGCTGTGACATTTTGATATTTACTGATCAAATTTTGTTAACCTTAACTAAACAACAAAAAGTAAAGTAAAATTCAGTTAGAACACAGAAGCGTAATTAATTCTTCACGAAAGAAATAAATTAACCCAAAAACATTCAGCAGAAGATCATGTATGCATGGAGAATCATATTTTCGATAAAATTTTGGTACAAACAATTTGATGAGACAGGTAATTAATTGAAGATGAAGGTACAGAAGAGATCTTGAAGCAAGAACCAACGAAAGTATTACAACAAGTGAAACAAATCCATGTAGTGAGACCCCAAGGGATCTCCACCGCCAAAAACGGCAGAATAAGAAAGCTGGTAGCGACGGCATTTTAGGATATGGAAGGAATCTTAGAGATTGAACATGAAAAAGTCTCTACAGTAACAAAGTTATATCATCGTATTGAAGATCCAATTAACGCATACCATTTGCAGAATAACATTAACTTGGTACAAAGTGCTGTCGTGCGAGGGAGCTGTATGTTTATGATTATAGCGTGGATGGACAGGCGTTGGCGTGCAAACACGGTATTAAAGATCTCATAGTCTTATATTTTGTGGAGCAGCGGATTAGAAATCGCGGTGGGATTGGGTGGTTTTCATAATTAATTTCTTTTTCTCACTTTGTATATTGGTTTTTATGTATTTTTCTCTTTTTGTAATAACTGTCGGGCATAATAAACTATTATTATTATTACAAGGGAACAATCAGAAAGTTGAAGAATGTCACAACTCTGATCAAAATCTTATGTTGTTTCATAACAATTGCGGAGTTTATAAATGTGTGAAATAATCGACGAGTGCGGTTTTTGACACATATATAGTTACTATAATCTTTCCTAAATTAGAAAAGCACTGGAGGGGCGCCGTTTTTTTTTTGCGGGTTAATTCTGAGAGAAGCGTTGGAAGAAATTTTTAAGGATATATCAAGAGAATCCTTTTTTGTTGGAATATACATTGAGGTCCCTAGAAGCCAAGGGGTATAATAGACAAATTCAAATATAATGCGTTAAAAGCATAAATTGTCAGCAAAACATGCCTTCTGTGCGGTGGCTAAAGGATATAAGTGTTTTTCCACTTAGTCACTTCTCCACATCTGAGTTTAAGTTGGAGCACACGGGATACAAGTTCACCACGAATGTGGAATATTATTGTGACTGAAGAACGGCGACTGGTCATATTTAATGATTTTTGGAAGTTTGAGACTCGGGAACTCCAAATATATTTTTTTAATGGAGTAATTGAATTAGAACCTGTGAAACAAAAGAAGCAAGTGGCAATTTTTAATAAATGTCATGGATTTACAAACTGGTTGATTTTAGAATGTGTAAGAGATTTTTTTTTCAAGAAAACCATTGATGTTTCACATAAAAGGTTGCAAAAGCTAGTCGAGAAGAACAAAACTTCACCATCTGGCATTGCTGCACATGACCAAAGAGGGAAAAAAGAACCTGCTTACAAAATTCCCCGAAGTCGTATTGACATTATCAAAGAGCACGTCAATAGATTTCCGGGGTGTGTCACTATTTGAGCGAAAAAATCCTAATCGCTAGACTTGATTTGAAAGAGATGTATAAACTTTATCTTCCTTCTGCCAAAATGAAAAACCTGTAGAACCAGTTAAGGAAACTGTACAGGCATATCTTTAACACTCAGTTCAACCTCAGTTTTTACCCACCCGTGACTGACTCTCATGTGTATAACTTGCGATAAACTTCAAATAACCACAGAACATGGTGATGAATATGCAAAACGCCAGTTACAATTTCAAAAAAAAAATTACGTCTTCGTAAGGTACAAGCTGCGCGAAATGCCAAGAAAGAACGTCGTAATATTAGTGATAACACTCAGGTCGCCATTTGTTTTGATTTGCAAAAAATGATGCCAACACCACGTAACCTAAGGATTATTACTACTAGCAGCTGGATCTTCAATTTAGATATTCACAATCTTGTCCCTGGAAATGGACACATGTAGATCTGACACGAAGGACAAGCTTCTCGGGGATATAATGAAATTGCTTCTGTCGAAATTTATCAATACTCTTCTAGACATGTTAGGCAAATAACAGCTTTCAGCGACAATTGCGTTGGCCAGAGTAAGAATCAGATTATTGTAAAGGTTTGGTTGTACATCGTAAAGAATACTCATATCGAAAGTGCGGTTTTTGATATCATGCAGGGGCGATGTAAAAGAGATATTTATGTTTCAGAGCACTGGTTAAAACTGATTGTATCCTCTTTCCAAAAGTTTATGGTAGTGCAGATGCAAGATAAAGACATTATTAGTCTGGATAGTCTTTTACCTTAGTAAAGAAAATCTGAGCAAGGAATTCGCAAAATGCAATGAATGGCTGCATTTTAAGAAAGAAAAGTCCTACGCATTTTTCTACAACATCTTTTCTGGCAATTCCTTTGACACGTATTCAATTCTTCAAATCCAATAGCGCTGGCATAAGCTTCCTATTGAGACTGAGAAGCCCAAACTAAAATATCTAAAGTTTTCGAATCTCATGGACCTCTTGCAAACCAGAGTTCCGCCACTTATACCCCTTGGCTTCTAGGGTTCTCAATATGTGACTGTTAATGCATCATACATTGAAAAATAACATATTCTTTCGAATAAATAATATAAAAATCTTACCCGTATTTTTGTCATCTCAAAAATAAGTATCAAGAGGAACATGCCATTAAATAATCTTTGTTTAACTATATAGTCATCTTTAATAATATATAATAATAGGTTTTGGAATGTCGATCAAACGAGTTCACTAATATACGAAAATGATGATTTCAATCAATGCACTGCTGCCTCACCCGGTATATTAAATAACTGTAAAGCTTTGCAGTTATGACTCATACATTACATTTCATCCTGCCTTGGGCATTACGAATGTGCATACAGCCAACTCATAACAATTAGAGGTTCTGCATTAACATAGACTAGTCGTACTTTGAGTTTATAAGTAAGTAGGTGTTGTGATTGTTATTAATTACACTATTTTGTTCTAAGTGTTTATGTTACAATTTATGAATTTTTCTGATGTTATTTTGCCAGTTAGCGATATTTTAAATTTCGTCACGTTTCATTTCGTTCTATCTGAATTTTTATTGTTTCGTGTAAAATATTCTACAGCTTCTTTTTCTAGGGTGAGATTTGTATATATATATAAATGTGTGTTATTTTGTGGAACGGGTCGCAGCTGATACTGGCGCCACGCTCTCAGAATATGCCCATTTAAATGCGTTATTTCACTTAAAAATGCAATTACAAAAGTGTATATTTTTTTATTCGTAAATACGTACGTGCGAATAGACACTTTCGTTTTTCAAAACGGTAACGGTACTAAATAAATAGGAAGGGACAGGTTTATTTTAATTTCATCATTCTTCACAAATCACACTGTTTTTTGATATTTTTTAATTAACTTGTATTTTGTATCAAAAATGTAATCTAATATAAAAAGCAAAGGGAAAATAAGAAAAGTATTAATTTGATTGCACACTAAATTATTCTCCTTCATTTATTGTATTCTTACTTATAGGATCCTATGATTTCATTATAAAGATGACAACTTTTAAAACGAGTGAATAATGTAGAAGTTAATCATTTAAGGTTAATGAAGTAAACAAAGATTTTTGTTGCTAATATATTTTACTCAACGGGGTGAATGACGTACATTTAGGCGGCGAACCTTTGAAGAATCCTCCTTACTCACGAATGTTGTAATTCCAAAGGATATCTCTGCAGAAGTTCGAACCAGTTGTTCATGAATAGGTTAAGATGATCCTGAACTCTGTCGAATGACCTAGTAGTGATCCGATCGTTGAAATTAGCGATGGCTCCATGTTGGTGCCTCGATGGAGGGACCTACTGTACCAGCCTGCATCGGAAGCCATCATAAGCTCGTGATTCTGAACCACCCGCAATCGTGTCAAAAAGTCTGTTCCAAGAAAATCGTCTTCAAAGTTTGTTTGAGAAGAACAATACTCTTTCAAACATACCAATATCACAGGCTGATCTGCTATTCCTGCTCCATATAAGTCCTTCAGCCTCCTCGGAAAACGCATTCTGAGCGATTTGTTTTGCTCTACAATGCAACTGAGTTTCTTTAGCACTCTAGAAGCTGCGACGGTTTTGCCTTGATAGTCGTCGCTGCTCGCCATACTTATTATCAAAATTTTTGGATTGTAATCTAGTAGTGATCAGTGTCGGATCTAGGAAATTTCTTAAGGGGGGCAAGTCAGCACCATGCCGCCCTTGTAGCTATTTTCACTATATAGGTAATGCAGTAATAAATTCCATTTTGCCGCCCTCCGGAGATGCCGCCCGGGGCAATTGCCCCCTTTTGACCCTCCCCCTCAATCCGGTACTGGTAGTGATGTGTAGATCCTCCACAATCTTCAGAATATTTTGTACCCTTCATCTTCATTGGAAACGTATGCAGCAACATACAATGCAATCTCGATGATTTTAAATCCTGCATTCAAGTATTTCGGAGCGAGACGCCATACTGCTGAATACAAAATCTCTTCGTCTCTAAACATCTAAGTAAAACCTTCATAAATCAGACGTCTATTTTTGATAGCATCCGAGTAAAGTGGATTATAATGCGACATTTTGCAGCATATGCTTTGCGTCATTTACACCAGAGTTGTTTTTTTTACTAGACACCAAATCTACAGCCTTTTGGCGATTGTCAAAAAATATACTATTGACATTCGGACTAATTTGTGAAGATTATATGTGCGTGCCACCGTTTTGAATTCATATTTAAATTTATGTTAAAGGAATACATAATGTGTTTACACGAGTTTTTTGTAATTTTTCAATCAGAAACAGAAAGTTGGCACATGTCGTCATTCTCTACGAAAGTAGTAGCGAGTTGGACATGGAATCCAAATGTACGTCAGGCATCCAGAATGACTCCTACGTACATAACCTGAGAGCACCTGGATTTCACCCTTAAAGATAGTTAGCTGTTCTTAAAGATAGTCAGCTGCTCTGGTGCCTCGTGCTTCCTCTTCCATTTACCACCATCGAAAAGATCACGATAGATACTCAAGCCAACACTATTCTGATTGTTCAAATGTGTGACTTGTGGTGGCTGGCTGGAATCATCTTAGATCTGAAATATTGGAAAGTAGGGTTGGTGAAATTAATTATTCTGTGCAGAAAAGAAAATTACATTAGTCTCACTTCATATAGAGCAACTTTCTGGATACCGTTTGATTGGTGCTAGTCGTTTTTTAATAACTTTTCGTCAATGAAATACCAACGGAAAAGTAATCTCATTACAATTATTTCTTATTGCTTGTTCATAGAATTATTCAAATCTGTAGGTGTAATAATATTATTTATTCATGTAAACAGTTCTTTACAGAAACGCCAGACAATACGAGGTGTGGCAATTATATAACGAGACTGCGCCCCTCCTACCCCGTGGTCGCATGGTGGGAGGTTGTCAGTGGAATATAGTCGACCTTGTTCCTTCCCGAGCAAGCATATTTCGTTTCGTCGTTATACCTGCTTTAGTTTGCTTTTGAGACGTGGTTGTAGGGGACGCTATTGTGTAGTCGTGTCGCGATCATGGTGAACATAAAAGTCGAGCAGCGCATTAACCTGAAATTCCTAGTGAAATTAAAGAAATCACCCACGGAATGTTTTCAAATTTTAAAGTAGGTGTTTGGTGACAATGCTATGTCACGTGCACAAGTGTTTGAGTGGCATAAACGGTTTTCTGAAGGTCGGGTAGAAGTTGAAGATGATGAACCTGTGACTGTCATCAGTGAAGGAAACTTCCAGAAAGTCAGCGAAATTGTGCGGAAAGACCGACGTCTGAGTATTCGGATGATTGGCGACATGTTAAACATTAACAAAGAGACAGTGAGACAAATTTTGGATGATGAATTTAACATGAAAAAAGTGTGTGCAAAATTGGTTCCGAAAAACCTCACTCAGGAACAAAAAGACAATCGGAAGGACATTTGCTCTGACATCATGGCACCACTCGCAGATGATCCAGACTTGCTCACAAATGTCATCACATGTGACGAAACATGGATTTTCCAGTATGACCCGGAAACTAAATGTCAATCCATGCACTGGAAGACCCCCTCATCGCCAAGAATGAAAAAAGCGCGAATGAGCAAATCCAAGCTGAAGGCAATGTTGATCGTGTTTTTCGATATCCAGGGTGTTCTGTTCATTCCTGTGCTAGAACATCCTCCGTATTCGCCTGATCTTGCTCCATGTGACTTTTATCTCTTCCCAAAAGTGAAAAGTGTATTGAAAGGAACACATTTTGAGTCGCTGGAACACGTAAAAGTAAAAACGGCAGAGTTGTTGCGCAGTATCACAAAGAATGACCTACAGCATTGCTTCGAACAATGGAAGGCACGTATGCAACGGTGTATAGATAGGGGAGGGTAGTATGTTGAAGGGGATAAAAGTGTATTGTAACTTTGTTTGCAATAAATCACATTTTTCACATCAGTCTCGTTATATAATTGCCACACCTCGTATATATACAGATAAATAAATGAAACTTGTGCAGGCAATTTGAAAATCGGCCTGAAATTACCACAGACATTATCACCAGTTTTATGAATCGGCAGTACCCTACGCATTTGTTGAATACAAGGCACAAAACGCATTTGTGGAATACAAGGCACAAAGGGAAAACACAATCCTTCACTATACTTTTTAGTGCTTATGTATTTATGCCATAAGCCTCTACACAGCTCTTTGACTTAAAATTATTCACAGTCTCAATTAATTCAGCTTCAGTAATTGATGGGAAAGAAAAAGATTGCATACGGCCACACTCTAATTTGTTTAAGTAGCTTCCAGCGGAACTCCCATTCGGTATATTTCTAATAATATTCTCAGCTACATTACAAAAAAAGTTGTTTAGTTCATTTAGGGTTAAATTTGAGTTTCATTCAGCTTTTTTTTTTCCATATCCAACTTCTTGATTAATTAATTTCCATATAACTTTTTTTTATTATTATCATCTGCGTTATGCAACAATTTTGCAGTTTCTTTTTTTTAAATCGAATAATATTTTCATTGTATTCCCTTTTGTATTTTCTATAAAGCTCGCTGCACTCTTCATCATTTGTTGCTTTCATTATTACATACAAAACATCTAAAGTATTTTTAATGCAGAGTTAACAGTACCAGCTGTGCCCTTCATAGATAGATATTTTTTTTCTCTTTGAGGAAAATACGCTTCAAAGATTTCCAGAAAAACGTTATGGGATATTGTAAATATATCCAGCCCCATACTCATTGGCTCAATTTTTCTTTTCCAGCTATGCATCACAGTAGATATTGTATCTAAATCTTTGTACTAAATGATCGGAAATATGGAGATTTATTGTTGCAACGAAACAATCTGCCAGAGTAATATTAGCGAAAACATTATCAATGCACGCTGCAGTGTTTTTTGTCCATAACGAGATGGTTCTTCGAAAAATTTATGTATATTATAAGTCGCTAATAAATCAATTACACTTTGTGCTTGTTTATTCTCATTTAAAAAATTAAATATATTTGAATACATATGATTTGCAAACAGTAAATCAAGAACACCACCCAAACGCTCCATAAATATATCAAAATCGTCTTGCGGAGGTCTATAGATCCACCCTTTGCAAATTCGCCTGCTGCGATTTCAATATTCATCTCACTCGACAAATCTCCGATATCCGTACGTTCAGTAGTCTCAATGTCCATGCGCGACAATAACATTGCCGGGGGGGGGGGGGGTTAGAACACCCCCCCCCCTTGCCATCGTAAAAAAATAAAAGAAAAATTGGCTCATTAAGTACTTGTTAATTTTAAAAGTCTTGACAAATGTATTATTGTAACACACTCTGATGGAAGGATATAAAACACTATCATCAGTACTGACAAATGCGAAAGAAAAACGAGTTCGAAAAATGGACGATCATGACATATCTTTGAAGTGACCCCCCCCCCCATGGTTGCGGTCTATGATTCCAGCGACAACCTTTGCTACGTGGTCGCAACAATGTCGTATTTATTCACGTCCGAGACTCCCTGCAAAGCATCTAACTTTGGCGTCAAAAACTGTATGCTTAAATTTATTATCCAGTGATCAATAACTGAGTTGTTCTCGCAATTGTCTGACATTTTCGGGCAATCCTCACGACCCGCGCCATTTCTTCCATTCTCCTAATATTTCCGATTTTCTACTATGTGCCTCTGCACTATATTTGTGGTTTCTTCTGGTTTAGCCTTAATAAAAAATTTCTCATGCATGATCCTACTGGCCATAGGTTTCGATTTTTTACATGCTCCAGAATATTAACAGGTACAGAAATCTTGAACGACGATTATTCATCCGGATGCTTGGAAGCCAATTTCTCACATACAATATCGATGAATTTATTAAAAGTTAAATGAGAGCGAATATAATACATTAACTTCTGTGTCTTTACTAAGTTTGTATACGTGTAAGTAAGCATATTTAATAGCCCATTTTAGAGTTGTATTTGACGCAGCACCATGAATAGTTTGAGTTTTGTATTTTGGACGGTGCGTTTCCGATAGACTACGGGTTGGGTTGGGTTATTCATTCATTTCATCAACGTCAATCTCGGATATTTGGGTATCTTTCTCGAGATTGAGCTTCTCTAAATTACCTTCTCTTTATGTGTGTTTTTAGTAACTCTACCTTTTTGCTGTTTTTCTTTGAAATGTGCATTTGTATCTTTTTCAAATTTTTTGTTATTTTCTATAGGTACCTAGATATAAAAACATAAAAACCGTAGGCGTAGGTGGAATGAAACAACACTATCTTAACTACTAATTCTTCATTATCTTAAATAAGAATGTAATTTCATTTTTAAGTGAAACAGTGTGTACATGTGTTTTATTATTTATTTATTATTGAATAGTCCGTGCGTAATGTAGTCTTAAAAGAAAAGTATTTTTTTGTTTGGAATTGGCTTAACTAGAGGACACCTATGTAGCGATCAAATATACATTTTCGTTTGGTATTTCTCTTAATTTTTTTTGTCACGTTTGTTCGAGTCCAGTTTTGATGAAAGGAAACTGAAATAAATAGAATATTATCGAATCCGACAGACAATCGGATTTGGCTAATCTTTCCTATCGTTCTTTCAGGTAACGAAGAGAGCGTTCTGTCTTACGAACCAGTCCAACAGATGCAGATAAATTATACGAGGCCTGTAATAGTGTTAGGTCCGCTCAAAGATCGAATTAATGACGACTTGATCTCGGAGTTTCCAGAGAAATTCGGAAGCTGCGTCCCACGTAAGTTCGACCCTTTATTTAAACTATTAAACGTAGATTAGTGACTGAGGTCGCTGTAAATTAATAGCTGAAACGAGCCAGATCAATAATTGGTTACTGTTACTATTATATTTACATGTATGACTCTAGTAGTAGTATACTTTACACTCATGTTTGATGCCAATTTTAAAAGAGTAATTGTATTCGTACAAAAGTATACATATCTCAATCGATTAATTCAGACTTTTGTACGCCCATTGTATGTGCTAAAAGAAATTATATGTTCATAATATTTTAATCTTTCGGTTCAAAAACTAATTTTAATTTATTATTATGATCATTTAAAGTTTAACATAATAGTCCGGGAGGTAGCGTTGCAAATGAAAAAGTCATAGTAAGCCGGCTGATTTTGATATCGGTAGTTGATCTCGTACAACTAATCAGTCAACCGACCGTCAGCTGCTCAAGTAGCGGTGGGTCTGGTTATGGGGGGCCGTGAAAGTTGTAAAAAAAATTAAAATTTTAAGTAATAGTACGCCGGCTGAAACTTTTTTTTATAAATAGTTGACATCATAGTTAGTTGAATTCAAATCGTCAGCTGCATCGTGGAGGGGGGATTATGCGTCAGCTGCTCGCATGAACTTGTAAAAAAACACGTGAAATAAAGTTATAGTACGCCGCATGAAATGTTGCTTGTTTAAATAATTGTAAGTATGAAAACAAGAATCAGCCGAATGTGTAATGGTGGAAAGACCATCATCTGACGCTGTAAAAGCAAATATTATTCGAGCTACGCACGGTATCTTTCAGGGTCCAGCTGACAGTACTCCCCCCCTGCTCGCACTCTGCTGACTGCTAATTTCCCAGACGTAATTATTAAACTATGGTATTGTCAAATTCCAACCGGGGTGTGACAAATGAATGACAATATCGGGAAAAAGTAATATGTGTAAAACTATATCTAAATACTGTGTTACATACAGGGAGGACGCGCGGGTTGGAATAAATTCATTTAAAATTTTTGGTTTTGTTTTATGGAAAAACGCTCGGATATGTCGATTTTTATTTTTAGCTGCGGTTTTTTTGATGGTAAATTGATGTACAAAGAGTGGTCCAAAAATAAGTTACGACCATAGATTTTTTTTCAAATGGAAACATGTTTTTTATTTAATTTGTTAATTCTACATCGAATTTTAAGTATGTTTCATGTACCATGTCCTATACCCAAACTCAACAGTTATCGAGAAATGTACAATTGAACATATCAATAACTGCATGTTCAATTGTAAATTTTTCGATAACTGTTGAGTTTGGATATATGACATGGTCATATATCCAAATATACTTACATACATACTTAGAATTCGATGTAGAATTAACAAATTAAATAAAAAACATGTTTCCATTTGAAAAAAAAAATTGATGGTCGTAACTTATTTTTGTTGTTTTTGTTGTTCTTTATTTAATTTGTAATGTTTTTTCCGTAAAAGATAATAATTCTTTCTTTTTGCCACAGAATACACAAAACAGTTGAATTTTAAACATATTTGCACTTGCGTCCGAGTACACTCGAAACTGTCACGTATGTGAAAGAGATGCGTACATCCCTTATGGTCTACCTAGCAACATGAAACGCAGATGCACCCTGCACATTTGATGAAGGGGGTCCGAATAACATTGTTTACTGCGTCGAATGAAGGTCTTGTCACCACTATACACACAGCAGATTTATTTTCCTACTTTTAATTATGTAAACAATATCCTAGTTAATTTTCGTCAGGCGTACTATTACCTAATTTGACGTTATTTTTCTTACAAGTTCATGCACGCAAGCTGACGCATAATCCCCCCCCCCTCCACGATGCAGCTGACGATTTTATTTCAACTTACTATGATGTCAACTATTTATAAAAAAAAAACCAGCCGGCGTACTATGACTTTATTTAATTCTTTTTTTTCACGTTTCGCGGCCTCTTACAACTACACCCACCGCGGGTGCGTCAGCTGACGCTTGGTTTAGTTATTAGTAATAACATACGTATCGAAAAAGATAACAGTCGATCGGCGTAAAATCACTACCTAAAATGCAACGCTACCTCCCGGACTATAAATTCCTATATCATCTAAGTAACAAAAACATTTTATACCCTGCGACCTGATAATACGATGTTCATCTGTTTTGCAAATGTAATATGTAGACTGGTATTTTTGAGACCAACTGGCATTCGATTAAATTCAAAATGTTCATGTGAAGTAGTAAATTCCGCTTTTTGTTTCTTATTTTCATTCATTTCGATTTGGTGAAAACCTGATGCTAGGTCTAAGGTTGAAAAAATACATTTTTAAAGTAAAAAATAACAATTGTAATATGCTGTCATATATATATTATATCTTTACTACAGTAATTTTTTTGGCTTGCACTTATTCTTAGCGTTCTTGCCAAGTAGCTTTTATTGTCAGGTGATAGTAATTATCACTTATAATTACACGAGAGCGTTTTATCGAGGAGGAAATTTGTTGAGTCCAGGTTACCATTTGGCAACTAAATTTGAGTTTAAAATGGAAAATTTATCCGGACATCAAAGAAAACTCGAATTCGGTAAGATAATTTATAATGTGTAAGAGTTACTGAAACATTTATTGCGTGATAATTACATTATTTAAAATTGCAGTTATTAAAAGCACAGTTCTTACACTCTTTATGAAGATTACTTACAATGAGTTTGCAGATTTTACGTCATAACAATACTTCACAACGAACACTATGATGACAAAGTAAACAAATTGATGCCGGGCGTCGGCCAATCAAAGACAATACGCAAAGCTTACTGTTGCGTTGACTTTGACATTTTATTTTGATAATTTAATGCATGTGTAAACTTGACACTTTGACAGCGATAAAAGTTTACTTTAACTTTTATATCGACAAAAAAAGTTGTTTAACTTTGGTTGGCCTGACAACAACTTGTTTTCTCGTTACGTCATAAAATTAACGAACTCACTGTCAAAATGAAATGTCAAAGTCGACGCAACCCTAAGCTTTGCGTACTATCTTTGGTTGACCCGACTTCAATTTGCTTACTTTATCATCATAGTGTTCGTTGTGAAGTGTTGTTATGACAGAATTTGCAAACTCATCGTAAGTGATTTTCACAAAATATATAAGAACTGTGTTTTTAATAACTGTATTTTTAAATAGTATGAGTACTATGTAATAAATATTTCAGTAATTGTTTACACATTTAGTAAATTATCTTACCGAACTACATTCGAGCTTTCTCTTTATTTCTGTATAAATTTTCAAGTTTTAAACTCGAATTTATTTGCTAAATGGTAACTGAACTCAACAAATTGCCTCTTTGTCCTTCGGACTCGTCGTTTTATCAGGCAATTTGTTGCGTAGAGTTACCTATGGTAGAAACGCGTTACATTCAGTTGCACGTCATACTAGATCCATGACCACTCGCCTTGTATATGTTGCCGGATCTATTTTTATTTCTGTCAGTGACATTTGATATAACCAAAGAAAAAAATTATTCACAATACAATAACAATAACGTAATATATTTAGTAATTGAAATGCTCTAAGACTTCAGTCTTTCTCAACTTATTTATTATATTGATTTAGATTGTAGAAAAACCTTAAATGTTTCATAACGTATCCATAATATAATTTAAAATAAGCAATACTTACGCTATTCACATTAAATTTAACACATGATTATAGAAAAGTTTGTAAAAAGCCTCGACTGCTTACAGAAACCTTTCGGCATTATATCCAATGGACGCAAATATATAATAAATACACTTCTAAGAAACACTGTTTTTAAACAATTTATATCAAAGCAAAAATAAACATGAAAAATTTGACAGGAAGAATATACACAACGCACGTCTTTTTGACAGATCTGATTTATCTGTCAACACCGAACTATTAGTCTATTAAAAATATGTAATAAAGAAATTTAATATTGAAACGGAAATTATGTGTTTATTGGTCGTGAATGCGTATATTACGATCAATTTATAAATTTTGTATTTAAGCTAATGAAATAAATGCCCTCAAGTATAATTTAACAAAGTAACTTTTTTAGTTTCTCTAATACAGTTATGACAACATGTAAACGTCATCGATGACGTGCAACTGAACTTAACGCGTCTCCAGTATAACAACAAAAATTTTCGTTAAAAGCTGAAAATTTATCCGGAAAAAGGAAAGCTCTCGTGTAATTATAAGTCACAATTAGTTCGTTGATTTTATGACATAACTAGAAAACAGAAATTGCTGTCGGGTCAACAAAAAGGTAAACAACTTTTTTGCCGATTCAAAAGTTAAAATAAACTTTTTTCGCTGTCAAAGTGACAAAACAATCCGGTGTTATGGGTTTTTTACCCATGTATTAAATTATCTTAACTATCAGTGGCGTCCCACAAGAGTTCCAACAACATACAGCAGAATTCGATTGCAAAAATATTTAAAGTGCTCCTCTTTCGAGTTTCTTCTTGTTCCTTTCATTGTGTTGTACGTTCTGCTAGTCATGTAAAAGCCTAGATTAATGAAGATATGCGTATCCCATAATTGCCTCCATCATTTTCATGTTGTACCGTGCCTTCAAATACTTCCGTCGTTAGAGATGGCCATGCTTTTTTTTTAATGGTTGGTGACAGTGTACGTAATTAGCCACAAACGCATAATTTTGATAGTTTGGTTATGTCATGTACAATGTAAATAATAATCTACGTCTATAATTTGAATTTAAGTATGACAACTGTCAGAATTTGAAGTTTTTTCTTAGCACGTACACCAACTTTGATTACTTAATTACTTAAAAAAACAGCATCTTAAATGAGATTTGAAAATTTTGAAGGCACGGTATTTTGTTTTTACCTGAGCAACTGAGGAAGGATACTATACAGGGTGTCCCAGAAATAAAAAGACGGAGTAGCAGAAATCGGAAGCTAGATTGTGTAAAAACGAACCCTCAAAATATCAAGTCGTTATTCATGCGCAGGCGGCAGAAAAAAATAATAAAGAATTCAATTGGCCTTACGCTGACCCTGCACTAAATATCCACCTGCTTCACTTTCACAATCGGTGCTTTTCAGAACAACCATATTACTTGTGTTAAAACAAAAGGAGGAGGAATAGATACTTCATAATAAATATCAAACCATTAATTACTTTAATTTTAAACTTGCTAGAAAAATACGATTTATTGAATATTCTAAGAATCAGCTGTTTCCAACTACGAACACATTAAAGAGCAACAACCTTCCTATTTTAAAAATAAAAACAATCTTTTATTGCCTGCAAGAAAGTAGGTCACCCATCTGGGTCAATAACCGACTACATAGCTGCGTTATTTAGACACATCCCGCAAAAAATATGTTTTTACGATTTAACGTTTTTTTCCCGTTTTATACAAATAAAAGCGTATTTTTCTCTATGAATGCGTCTTCGTTTCTATTTACAAATGAACATTCTTATGTGAATTATAAACATACATTCTGTGCCAGGTCCGTAATGTAATTTTTTTTATCTAAAAAACAACATCGAAAATTAAAATTTTAATTTCTTCGTTATTGCGGTATATTTGGGCCTGTTTCTGTTCGGACTTTACATATCTGCTACTCCGTCTTTTTATTTCTGGGACATATCACATTTTGTGAATCCTGATGTAGTGAAACATTTAAAAAATCGTTTAAAAAGGGCAAGTTCTAATTTATTTAAAAATAATACTCATTTCACATTATTTTACAACAGTAAATATTTATATATGAGAAAGTATACAATAATAAATCACATGCATTTTATAATAATTGATGCTGATCAAACTATTTTGATTCTGTTGGTCGTTGCATTACAATCTCTGAAACAGCAAGTCCACGTCATCTGAATAATCCACACGCTTTTGTTTTCTTTTTCTAAGCGGGTATCAGTTTTTCTTGAAACTGTTGGCCGGTTTATTAATGCTGGCCATTTTTATCTACAAGAGCAGTTGTTAAAATACATACATACATACAAAAAGGCAATAGCTGTCAAACCTGTTTTAATATTTGCTTAACAGGCGCATATTCCCTAAGGAGAATATTGCCTAAATATAAACCTCTTGTAAACAGATTTAGAAGTTTATAAATTAGTAATATTGTTCTTGTAGTTGACTGTTCTAATATGAATGATAAATATACCTACATACATTAGATATTGCAAAATTTTAATTAACAACATTTATCGTAATTGGCCAATAGATCAATAGGCTCTTATTTGTGTAGTACTTAATGGTCCTATATAGTGGATATGTGAATAGTTGAAAAATAGGAGATTTTTGATGCAAGATATTTTTGTTGATTTTAAATTTGGAGAAAACCTTTCAACGTCAACTTATGAAGAATTTAGTAATCTACCCCGCTGAATAATCAAATTTAGAAAAAATGATCTGATTAAAGAAAATTAATTAATGTGTCAAAATATTAAAAACAAGTTTTCTCAAAAATCCTTTGTTGCAGATTTGTTTACTTTAGTTCGCATTATAAATTGATTAAAAAGCTACCCCGCTCTGCACTTATTTTTCGTTCAACTATTCTTTGCTTTGTTTTAAATGAATATAAAATAAATTAAAATTAGGCAACTCACATTACAATGAATTGTTATTCTGGTAAAAATCTTTCCCGCT
Source organism: Amphimallon solstitiale (assembly GCA_963170755.1). NCBI lineage: Eukaryota > Metazoa > Arthropoda > Insecta > Coleoptera > Scarabaeidae > Amphimallon > Amphimallon solstitiale. The sequence continues at coordinate 17,115,931 of OY720682.1, read as the reverse complement.
GTTACAAATGTGTAAATATTTCGTCATAAATGAATTTTTATTCGCTTAGATATTGAGTTATTATTTCAAATATTTATTATATATTCCCTCGGACATACTTGGCTTATTAAATTATATGCTATGCAACCAATATTACATTTCCGATCCACTATATAGGACCCCTAACTATTGTAAAGATATCAACATGTATAGGAATTTTCGACAGTTCTTTTCAAATGCGTAGCATGAGCGGTTTCAAAATAGTGAAGCAGAAAGTTAGAGGGGGTCAGTCAGTTGGTTGCCGGAAGACACAGTCAGCGGACTCATATGTTTTTATGTCTACCACTGTCCAATTCTGAATAATAAAGTGTTCTGTTAAATTTTTTTCTCCGGAATCCAACGGGACTTCATGAAAGAATATTGCAAGCATATGAAAGAAGTCTGTTATGATAATACTTAAGACACTTAAGGTATTTTGATAATTCAGTATTTCTTGGCCTGAATGTGCAGTGATGACGCACTTTGTTATGTCAAAAGCATATAGTGATGTTTTAATAATTTATAATAATAACTTATTTATTGTCCTATGCCTTTAATTGGCTTTGGTAGTAAATCCAATTTAAAACAAGATAGAATTTCGATATTGAATTATATATTACCACTTATTGTTACAAGATAACTTCACACCGGTTTTTTTTTGACAAAATAATAATAATTATATAACTTAAAAAATTACTAATTTTCAGATACAACAAGACCTAAACGAGAGTACGAAGTCGATGGCAGAGATTATCATTTTGTGGCGTCACGAGAACAAATGGAAAAGGATATTCAAAATCATTTGTTCATCGAAGCGGGTCAATATAATGATAACCTTTACGGAACCTCTGTGGCCTCCGTGAAGGAGGTAGCAGACAAGGTAAAAACAATTATCTCTTATCAAATCGTTACATTCACGAATATAATTTTAGGGAAAACATTGCATCTTAGACGTAAGTGGAAACGCAATTAAAAGACTACAAGTGGCTCAACTTTTCCCAATAGCTGTTTTCATAAAACCAAAATCAGTAGAATCAATAATGTGAGTGACAAATACAGTGAAGATACTTTTATATAGAATTCTAAATGAACGTTAATGTTGTAGGGAAATGAACAAGCGTATGACGGAAGAACAGGCAAAGAAAACATACGAGAGAGCTTTAAAAATGGAACAAGAATTTGGAGAGTATTTTACAGGTATGACTGTCTATATTCTTAAATATTTATGTATAGTGAAATGAAAGCAACAGTTTTTCAGTAGAGTTTAATTTTCACCACATTATTATGCAATTGCGCATTATTTGAACTCAGTCATCTACCAACGCGCAACTTATCAGAGCATGTAACAATCAGTTACATCATATTGTAAAATCGTTGTTCTCTGAGTCGAAGTTGTTTTTGCACACGAAATAATTTATGTCGGCAGTACTTATGTCCAGTGCTTTTTGTATTTCGGCAGCAGCATTCAGTGTTGACCAGAAATAATGTAATTCTGGTCAGTTCAAAACTACATTTTCTAATATGTGCAACAAGTACAAGAAATAGATCATCGGTGTTAGGTAGTGGAAAGGCTCAACCTAGATAGATGTTTAGAAATTAGCTGAATGGTTAAAGCGGAGTGCGTTCCAGCTAAGTAGGTATTCGAGCTATATTGTTTTCAATAGGCGAGAGGGCAACCATTTGGGTACCGTTATTGTTCACCATGCACGGTCAGATTACGCAAGGCGGAAATATCGCACTGATGAGGTGTGTATCATCGGCACACTCTTCAGTTGTGGCTTATTCCAGAGTAAATAATTCCTACGGATGGGTGGTGATGGTGTCTTCTACGATTAATATGCATCGATGGTGGGAGGTAAAGGACCAAACTGATTCATAGGCGCGATAGCCCAACTGTTTGAGATTGGATATTATATATCATTTACATATATTTGTCAGACCTCTATTCGGCAATGTTTTCTTGTATGAATTTCAGTCCTGATATTCTTGAAAGATTCGTCCCATTCCTAGTCAGATAACTCTTATGCAGGTATATGCAGTTAGCACTTGTGGCGCAAATATTCTTTTGTAGAAAAATACGAAAGAGTTTTTTAATATTTTTTGGTGACTTGACTCAAATCACAAAAGAAATATGAAGCTTTACGCAATTGCAATTCTGCAATTATCATATGACAAACTCTATAGGCTACTATCTATATTAGTAGTGCATACTGTAGGGATACATCCATGGAAGATCATTAATCTTGGTAAAACAAAATTTCAAGTCTTGAAAGAAAGGATATAAAACAACTTTCCATTGAAGCAATAACTGAAATATCTGCTACTGAGATTATCGATTTGAACGTTGTAGTTGTATCAGTGTATAGACCGCTCAAAGTAAACATGGAAATCTTTGAGGAAAAAATTAATGTCTTAATACACACTCTGGAAAATGAAAACACAAATATGTGTACTGACAGCAAAAACTTTTGTCGGGTCTTAAGACCAGCTATATGGGAAGGTATCACTGGTCAACTCTAGTAATCCGATAATATTTCCCATTAAATTTTAATTTTAATATTTCTGTTTACGCTTGAGGTGGACAATATCTCTCACATCCGGATTACTCCGTGAATGGAAGACACAAATGCTTCACAATTATTATATTTGGGAAGAGGCGAAATCGCATAAAACTTTATTCTTATATTTCTGGATATTAATACCTCGACCCAGTATAGGTATTTTCGCCTTAGGCCTAACGGACTCCGATGATGGGAACCGGAATTTATGATCGTTTAACTATCACTCACTAACTAATGAATAATCGGAGATATATATTAATAATAACTGAAGTGTAATATAATGTGGTATAATGACTCATTTTTGATGCTCTTGGCCCTTTTAAAGACTCAGATTTGTGGGGGTAATAATTTTGTAGAAAAATCAGGCGACAGCGAGACGGATCACGCCACTAGAAAAAGCCGAATACGCAAGAAATTCAATGCACATAAAGAACTGTGGGAACTATTTAGATAACTCTAGACGGACAAAAAATGCATATGTCGCCAATCTTAAATTTGAACAAAGACTAAATATTTTAAATTGAATAATTTAAACGGGATATATGCGACACAGATTTTAATTTTGAAAATTTTAAAACGTAATTTATTTAGAACCTGAAATATAATCTGAATTAATACTGATTTAAAAATATTTAAGGTGTAATATACGTCTTTTTAAATGCAACAAGAGATACTATGAACTATGTAAAATAGAAAAAAGGCGTACTTGAAATTAACAACAGACATTGTGAAAGAAAGAAACTCTCACTATATTGAAAGCAGCAAGCTGTGTGGAAGGTTATTCTAAGTAATAATAATATAAAATCAACGCAAATAGCACAGGAGTCCATACTAACGGCAGATGAACTAAATACATATTTTGTAGTGCTGGAGGTCACATTGCCGAAAATTTAAACAGTGACTTATTACTAGTAGTCTCACTAACAAAAGGAAAATACCAAATAACCTCATGCTATTTCCATCCAGCAAAAGAAGTTGAAAATCATGATGATTTCCGGAAGCCTAGAAAATAAGAACACAGAAGATATCTATAGTATTTCAACTCACATTCTAAAAGAAGCTGCCACTGAAATAAATAAGAGCTTATTCGATTGTATAATTGGGGCAATGAATGACGGAGTATTTCCTGAAACTCGGGGGTGGGGGGAATTGGGTATTACCAATATATAAAAATGGCGACACAAATACAACTTTAAGACCAATCAGCATACTGCCGATCTTATCAAAGGTATGCAAACAAGTAATAGCTACTAGACTATTCCACTTTTTTATTGCGTGGTCTACTGTCTCCAAAGCAACATGGTTTCCGTTAAAGAAGATAAGCAGTGTGGAGTAATGAACGTCATCAATTATATGCGTGCCTCATTGGGCCAGAGAAAGTATATACAAATGACTTAAGTAAGACTTTTGATTCAGTGGATCATGATATTGCTGCAGAAACTAGAACGTTATGGGGTTAGGGGAAAGCCATTGGACCTTATAAAATCCTACCTAGGGTGTGAGGTCGAACATGCCTACGGCAAGCTGTGGAATTCCCCAATGCTCAATCCACACCATTATTGTTCCATACTACTAGACGATATTCCGGAATGTCTTATTGCTGACAGATGCCTTTACACAGATGACAAATCAAAACAGAACTTAACCAGTCAGTGAAACCCATAAGCAAAATTTCTTGGACTTACATTGTATGTTTGCCTTAAATAGATACACCACATCGGCCAAGCCTTTCATTCCCATTTGGCCTATAGCATCCTTTTCTGGGGAGAAGCAACAGGTACAACTAGGGTCTTCCTGCTTCAGAAGCGACCTATAAGATGACTATGCAATCTGAGACCTGGGTAATCTTGTAGGGGATATTTTAGGAAAGAGAATATATTTACTTACCATGATGTCGATGTATATCCTGCAAGTATTGCAAAATTTTCACATACATCGACACGAGTTTCCAATTAATGGCGACCATCACCTATAAACACTCGGCATAGGAATGAATTTGGTGTTCGACACAGCAGGGAGGCCGACGTTCGCTCGGACTGGAAAGGGATGAACGTGGATCCCTTCAGTAAGCTGGTGAAAGGCGTGTTAATGGAAGAGTGCATGGATCTTGCTAAACTATGGCACAGTATGTGTGTTCCGTATTGATTTTTTTTATTGTATTTGGCGAAGTTACTTTGTACATGACAATAGCTTGTATAGGTGTTTACATCAATAAATGTTTATTATTATTATTACTTCCAACAAAGCATTCTAAAATGATTCGCAAAGCATTCTAAAAGTATTCAAAATTATTCTAAAATGATTCTAAAAGAATTCTAAAAGAATTCGAAAATCATTCTAAAAGAATTCGAAAATCATTCTAAACTGATTCTAAAAGCATGCTAAAAGAATTCGAAAAGCATTCTAAAATGATTCTAAAAGCATTCTAAAATGATTCTAAAAGCATTCGAAAAGCATTCTAAAAGAATTCGGAAATCATTCTAAAATGATTCTAAAAGCATTCTAAAATGATTCTAAAAGCATTCTAAAAGAATTCGAAAAGCATTCTAAAATGATTCTAAAAGAATTCGAAAATCATTCTAAAAGAATTCGAAAAGCATTCTAAAACGATTCTAAAAGCATTCTAAAAGCATTCGAAAAGCATTCTAAAAGAATTCGGAAATCATTCTAAAATGATTCTAAAAGCATTCTAAAATGATTCTAAAAGCATTCTAAAAGAATTCGAAAAGCATTCTAAAATGATTCTAAAAGCATTCTAAAATGATTCTAAAAGCATTCGAAAATCATTCTAAAATGATTCTAAAAGCATTCTAAAATGATTCTAAAAGCATTCTAAAAGAATTCGAAAAGCATTCTAAAATGATTCTAAAAGCATTCTAAAATGATTCTAAAAGCATTCTAAAAGAATTCGGAAATCATTCTAAAATGATTCTAAAAGCATTCTAAAATGATTCTAAAAGCATTCTAAAAGAATTCGTAAAGCATTCTAAAATGATTCTAAAAGCATTCTAAAATGATTCTAAAAGCATTCTAAAAGAATTCGAAAATCATTCTAAAATGATTCTAAAAGAATTCGAAAATCATTCTAAAAGAATTCGAAAATCATTCTAAACTGATTCTAAAAGCATTCTAAAAGAATACGAAAAGCATTCTAAAATTATTCTAAAAGCATTCTAAAATGATTCTAAAAGCATTCGAAAAGCATTCTAAAAGAAATCGAAAATCATTCTAAAATGATTCTAAAAGCATTCTAAAATGATTCTAAAAGCATTCTAAAAGAATTCTAAAAGCATTCTAAAATGATTCTAAAAGCATTCGAAAAGCATTCTAAAATGATTCTAAAAGCAGTCTAAAAGAATTCGAAAATCATTCTAAAATGATTCTAAAAGAATTCGAAAAGAATTCGAAAATCATTCTAAAGGAATTCGAAAATCATTCTAAAAGAATTCGAAAATCATTCTAAAAGAATTCGAAATGCATTCTAAAATTATTCTAAAAGTATTCTAAAAGAATTCGAAAATCATTCTAAAATGATTCTAAAAGAATTCTAAAAGAATTCGAAAATCATTCTAAAAGAATTCGAAAATCATTCTAAACTGATTCTAAAAGCATTCTAAAAGAATTCGAAAAGCATTCTAAAATGATTCTAAAAGCATTCTAAAATGATTCTAAAAGCATTCGAAAAGAATTCGAACATCATTCTAAAATGATTCTAAATTCATTCTAAAAGCATTCGAAAATCATTCTAAAAGAATTCGAAAAGCATTCTAAAATGATTCTAAAAGCAGTCTAAAAGAATTCGAAAATCATTCTAAAATGATTCTAAAAGCATTCTAAAAGCATTCGAAAATCATTCTAAAAGAATTCGAAAATCATTCTAAAATGATTCTAAAAGAATTCGAAAAGAATTCGAAAATCATTCTAAAAGAATTCGAAAATCATTCTAAAAGCATTCTAAAAGAATTCGAAATGCATTCTAAAATTATTCTAAAAGTATTCTAAAAGAATTCGAAAATCATTCTAAAAGAATTCGAAAATCATTCTAAACTGATTCTAAAAGCATTCTAAAAGAATACGAAAAGCATTCTAAAATTATTCTAAAAGCATTCTAAAATGATTCTAAAAGCATTCGAAAAGCATTCTAAAAGAAATCGAAAATCATTCTAAAATGATTCTAAAAGCATTCGAAAATCATTCTAAAAGAATTCGAAAATCATTCTAAAATGATTCTAAAAGCATTCTAAAAGAATTCGTAAAGCATTCTAAAATGATTCGAAAATCATTCTAAAATGATTCTAAAAGAATTCGAAAATCATTCTAAAAGAATTCGAAAATCATTCTAAAAGCATTCTAAAAGAATTCGAAAATCATTTTAAAATGATTCTAAAAGAATTCGAAAATCATTCTAAAAGAATTCGAAAATCATTCTAAACTGATTCTAAAAGCATTCTAAAAGAATACGAAAAGCATTCTAAAATTATTCTAAAAGCATTCTAAAATGATTCTAAAAGCATTCGAAAAGCATTCTAAAAGAAATCGAAAATCATTCTAAAATGATTCTAAAAGCATTCTAAAATGATTCTAAAAGCATTCGAAAAGCATTCTAAAATGATTCTAAAAGCAGTCTAAAAGAATTCGAAAATCATTCTAAAATGATTCTAAAAGCATTCGAAAATCATTCTAAAAGAATTCGAAAATCATTCTAAAATGATTCTAAAAGAATTCGAAAAGAATTCGAAAATCATTCTAAAGGAATTCGAAAATCATTCTAAAAGAATTCGAAAATCATTCTAAAAGAATTCGAAATGCATTCTAAAATTATTCTAAAAGTATTCTAAAAGAATTCGAAAATCATTCTAAAATGATTCTAAAAGAATTCTAAAAGAATTCGAAAATCATTCTAAAAGAATTCGAAAATCATTCTAAACTGATTCTAAAAGCATTCTAAAAGAATTCGAAAAGCATTCTAAAATGATTCTAAAAGCATTCTAAAATGATTCTAAAAGCATTCTAAAATGATTCTAAAAGCATTCTAAAATGATTCTAAAAGCATTCGAAAAGCATTCTAAAAGAATTCGAAAATCATTCTAAAATGATTCTAAAATCATTCTAAAAGCATTCGAAAGTCATTCTAAAAGAATTCGAAAATCATTCTAAAATGATTCTAAAAGCATTCTAAAATGATTCTAAAAGCAGTCTAAAAGAATTCGAAAATCATTCTAAAATGATTCTAAAAGCATTCTAAAAGCATTCGAAAATCATTCTAAAAGAATTCGAAAATCATTCTAAAATGATTCTAAAAGAATTCGAAAAGAATTCGAAAATCATTCTAAAGGAATTCGAAAATCATTCTAAAAGAATTCGAAAATCATTCTAAAAGAATTCGAAAATCATTCTAAAAGCATTCTAAAAGAATTCGAAATGCATTCTGAAATGATTGTAAAAGCATTCTAAAAGAATTCGAAAATCATTCTAAAAGAATTCGAAAATCATTCTAAAATGATTCTAAATTAATTCTAAAATGATTTTGCTGTATGGGTTTCACTGACTGGTTAAGTTCTGTTTTGATGTGTCATCTACGTAAAGGCATGTGTCAGCATTAAGACAGGAATATCATTTATAAATATTATGGAACAATAATAGTGTGGATTGAGCATTGTCGGATGCATGTTCAACCTCACACCCTAGGTAGGATTTGATAAGGTCCAATGACTTTCCCATAAGCCCATAACGTTCTAGTTTCTGTAGCAAGATTTCATGACCCACCGAATCAAAAGCTCACTTAAGTCCAGCATATTCATTTGTACACCACTCTCTGGTCAAATGAGGCAAGTATGTATATAATTGATAATGTCCATTTTACACCACTCGCCTACCTTTACGGATACCAGGTTTTGCTTTGGAGACAGAGTAAACCGTGCGACTCAAGTATTGTAGTATGCTCATATTAACACAACCCTCTTGTCGCTGCCATAATTAAGTGTAGCGATATAGAATTTTTGGCAGTCCACTGGCTCGTGCAGTCAGAGGAATCGCTGGTGAAGGCTTTCAAGATCTTGCGCGTGTCTGGTACCTGTAGTTAGTCTGTTTAATTAGATCCTGGACTTTTGGCAGCGAAATCTATTCTTCTTTAAGTAACGCACCTTCCAACCATATTGACTTTCGGAGTACCAGAGCAGAGTACTTTTGCTCACGGCAAGGTCCTTTTAGATAATTTTTGTAATTTGCATCCATTCTTTTTTCTATAGTGAAAAAGGTTTTCTTTGCTACCATACTGAAGGAATTTTGTTAGACTATGACAGTTTATTAATTAATATACATATTTCAGTGATGTTTTTAGCTTTTAAACAAATGAAAATAATTGTGAAATATTATTGTTTTATTATTTTTATAGCTGTCGTTCAAGGTGACACTCCCGAAGACATCTACAGTCAAGTAAAAGACGTTATCGCCCAACAATCAGGCCCGACCATCTGGGTACCGACAAAGGAAAAACTGTGACGCTTGGCCCCACCAGTGTGGACCCTTCCGCCACGCAATCGCCTGCACTAAAATTGCCGCGCAACCCCAAGTTCTTTCGTGTCCCCCGTTTTGGTGGTTGCGACACATTGGAACGTGCAGTGCCTAACAAATAATGCGTGCTTGCAAACCAGCTCATTTTAACGTAAATGTTCGACAGCCCAAACTACTACTGTAACTACTACTACTACTCTCTATTCCTTACCTCTCTCTCTCTCTATCTCGATTAGCCCTACTTCCTCGAGTAATCTCGTTTAGTAATCCAGTTTTACACAAAACTAGTTGACTGGACGGCTTGTATAGATGTGGATATACTTCGAGTTCCCCTTGATAAAGGAAAAAATATACAAGAATCAACTGGTGTTATTACTACTCACTCTCGCACTTGTGTTTTTAACAAAAAAAAAAAGGAAGAAAATATTAAAACTGAAATATATATATATTGAAAATATATATGAATATATATAGAGAGCCAAAACCATTTTATGAAACATTTATAATAGCCAATTGTTAATTAAATTTTAGGTAGTTTTATTCATGTGTTTTGTAGTGTATGTATATTTGAATTGTCTTAAGAGATTTTTCCCTGCCAATAAAATATTATTATAAATCGATGAAATGTACATACACAATTGATGATGATCTATGTGTAGTAAGTCAGACATCTGTTATTGTTATTTGAAAAAGAGTTGTGACCTAACTTATTTGAGTTAATAAAGAAATTTTACTAATCGAGTGTTATTATTTCGTTACCGAAAAGACATAGATTTGACGACATTCTGGGAGAGGGCGGGGGGGCATTTTTTAATCAACAACCGAATTATCATATTTCATAGACATGGCAAGTCGAAAAGAGTACAAATTTGTGAAAGTTTTACTGGTTTGAAGTCTTGTTTTAAATGTATGGTCGGCCATAAATAAGTTAACAATACTTTGGACGTTGGTCCATTCTGATGAACTTTTCAATGTAGAGGTGAGTTTTTAATTCGTAACAAGAAAATGCCGGACAATTTCATCAAGATCATCATGTAATTATTAAACACATGTCTACATCACACGTCAACTGAAACTTGAAAATATAAAAAGATTTATAGGCGAAGCGTAATAGATAGGTAAAAATTGCTGAACTGAGACGAAAGATTGTATCTCTTAATTTTTCGTCATGGACGTGGTTATTATATTATACCCGCCTCACTTATAGTTTGTTTTGAAAAGTTTCATGAGTTAACACCATTGGGAAAAAAACATTAAAAATATCAAGTTGTGCAAAAGTCTGTTGTACATGAAATACTAGTTCTCAATCCGTAGAATACGAATATTACGTTCCCTATACAACGCAATTGTCTATTTCGAGATATTAAGTTTTTTGAGCTTTAAATTAGTGGTCACTTATTTGAACTTTTATGGGTGCTAGAAGCGAATGCATAATAACAAATAGCCATATTTGAATGCCAAATACGTTTTCAGCACCCTTCAAGACGTCTGTATACACTTGTCCCGTGGTAATTGGTGAACATAACAAGAAAAATGAGTGTGCTTAAAACCACACGGCAGGAGTGAAAACTTCATCAAGGCTCTCCCATGATGGGCGCCGACAGAATCGCCAAATTGAAGACGTAATAAGCGACCACAAACACCTCCGTATCCAAAATTTAACAAACATTCATCAATTTTCAAAAAACTTCCGCCATTTTGTTTTTTTTTGTCATTTTAACGTTGGATTCGTGATCGGCGACCTCAACCACCCCCGTATCTAAAATTTCACATTCATACGACAATTTTCAAAAAATTCTTCCGCCATTTTTTTTTTTGGCATTTTGGCTTTGGATTCGTGATCGGCGATCTAAGACACCCCCGTATCTAGAATTTCACATTCCTACGCCAATTTTCAAAAAACTCGTCCGCCATTTTCTTTTTTTTTTGACATGTTGACTTTAGATTCGTGATCGGCAACCTAAGACACCCCGTATCTAAAATTTCACATTCATACGTTAATTTTCAAAAGAATTCTTCCGCCATTTTGTTTTTTTGACAGTTTGACTTTGGATTTGTGATCGGCGACCTAAGACACCCCCGTATCTAAAATTTCACTTTCATACGTCAATTTTCAAAAAATCCTTCGGCCATTTTGTTCTATTTCGACATTTGAATTTGTGATGGGCGACCGTAAAAACTCCCAAGTGCCTAATTTTAATCAGAAGAGAGAGAAATTGATTTCAACCGGCTCCGCCCACTGCGCACGTTTGCGTAATCGTTTAAATAAAATTATTTCGTAGTAGGGGCACATAAATGTCGAAAGCGATCCTCCTTTTCCCCTTTAAGGAAATACACACGTTCTGGAATTATCGTATTTTAATTCAAATCATTATTAAAATATTAATCGACCCCTGTATAGATAAAAATATCAAGTCATGTGGGACACCGTTATGTATTGTGTGGAGATGCAAATCGCCGAACCGTAATACATTGATCGCCAGTGCACATGAGAATCTGATATTTATTTTTCGCCCGTCCGGAATACATTGATATCAGTGCACATTTAAACGGCCATTTTTCTTACCAAATCCTTCTGCAAACGACCTTTAAATTGCCGGTACCTTCGATTGCCGACTCGAAATAAGCATACAAAAGGTCCCAAAAAGCCGGTTCCTTAAGACCCCGAGTCTTGATGAGCCCTCGCAACCTTCAAAATTTCGTATTTCACGCTTAAAAGTGAATCTGTGGTGCAACTCAGTCCGCCTGTCAGTTTGACGTTTCTCGGGATTTTTTAAATTGTCACGTGAATCATCATGACGTAAGCCATTTTGCTGTTAAAACATCGAGTGCACGCTCTTCTTTAAAAGCCCATGTCTTTACAACCGCTCCACTTAGGAAGACAATCTCTCCGTCGACCGGAAATTCAAAGTCGCCCGTACACCAATGCCAAAGGGCAGCTTTCAATTTCGCGTATCCAGAGAGGAATTCTTTGCACAGTTTTGCCGATTTTTGTCGAATTTACGGTTCGTTTGGTAACCATGGCGACTCAAGCGTTACATAGCCGAGCGTGACGGCTCAATCTCGTTCAGTGTCCACAATCAACGCGCCCATAGAAGTTTACACTTCAAAAATAAAATTTTATGAACATTGGGTGGGCTCGATTAACTCCGTCGCTTTTCTAATGTTCGTCCAGAAATAGAAAATGTCCGTTTACTGGGCGCACTAGTAGCAGGTTGGCTAGTACATACTGTTTATCAAGTTTAAATAACCGAGGGAATACTTTTAAAAAAAACTAATATATCAACAAAATTTAGTTGTAATATTTTCATGATGATTAATATATGTCAAATTCATGCTCAATACTAATGCAGTTCGTTTATCTGCGAGTCGAAAAATTCTGTTAAAGTAGATGTTGATAATTTTGACGCTGAAAGTATTTATTTCCTCTATTGTTGTTCATTTAAAATATTTGTTCATGGGCGGATAAAAACATGTACCTATTTTATGAATAGAATTGATAACAAACATGCTTTTCTTTCAAACCATCAGTAATAGAAAATTTTAAATTTGTAATATTTACGTTTTCATTGGGTTGTATTATTAAATAAGCAGATAGTTTTTTAAAGCATGGTAAAATTAAAACTATTGTGGGAATTTGATCAAAACTTAATTCTAAGGTGGCCCTATTAAATGACTAGTAAACTTATTAGATCTATACATTGAATTTTCTAGTCTTGATTCTGTAATAATAATTCCTCAATTGAATGGATGTTAACGTAATTAATATTCCATCTAGAACGGCTTGTTTAATAGATTTCTTTAGTTTTCAAGTTAAACCTGCTTTTTTAAAAAAACGTCTCTAGGTCATTGCAGTTTTGAATCATGACGCATACTGGATTGGATGCAATTCTGCGCTGCTGCCTGTTTTAGACAATTATTTATTATTAAATTATATTATGTCCAGCGCAAGGTATTCTACAGTAATACTTTAATGCACAACAAATGTTTGAGGCATTATTTGTCACAAATCCTATATTATCCTGTTGAAGAACTGCATTAATTCAAAATTCGAAATTTAAGAAAATCCTTTTTAATATCAAATATATTTTATTATCCTTCATTGTCCCCTAGATAATTTAAAACTATTTTAAACTAAAACCTTGTTTTATGATACGTCCCATTGAAGTAATATGGGATATTTGCTTGTATAGTCTGACCAACAACTTGGGGTGAATGATATTCCATCCTCATAGAAAGCTTTACACCAAATTTTATGACTGATTATTTATCAAGTTCGTTACAAACACTTAATTTATTTAATAGTTATTATAACGAACGACAATTATTATTAGTAATACGAGATTAGCTAACCGAGTCGAAAGCCTTTGTTAGATCTAGCATACGCATCTCTGCATATTCACTCTCATCAAAAACCTTGTAGATATGCTCTACCACGTGCAATATTCCACTTGTTGTTGATCGGTTTCTTCTGAAGCCATGTTGTTCTAGTCTTAAATAGTTGTTCCCTTCAAGGTATTTACTTAGTCTTGATGCAATAATCTGCTGGCACACCTTGGATATTGTTGGCAGAATACTTATAGGGCGATGATTTTCACAATTATTTTTGTTGCCTTTCTTATGAATTGGCACGATTCTACCAACTTTAACCAAGGCCGAAAACAGCGTGTTCCATGCATCTGTTGAAAATATTTGCAAGAGGTATGCATACCTCTTGATGCACTTCCCTAAGCAGAAACGTGGAGAAGTTGTCTATGTCTTTAGTGTCTTTGATCTTTTCACTTCTTATTATCTGCTGTATTTCCTCTGGAGTAGTGGGAGCCAAATAAAAGGACTTACCATTTTTCAGGCGGTAATTTCGCAGTAGGAACTGTGAACTGATTTTATACTGCTGGCAATCCGTTCACCAATCCCCACAAAATATTCATTCAGTTCATCAGCCGACAGCGAAAAATTGCACGTACAACGTCACTTAACATCGCTAAAACATACACGGAAATTGGACCCGTTGAAAGCTGACAATTTTAACGAAGAACTCTGTGAAGCTTTAATGGCGGTTAATATCCCATTAAAGAATCTTGGCAATCCCACTTTCAAAACATTTCTTCAAAAATATACTGGTCGAAATGTTCCTGATGAATCCACCTTACGCAAATATTATGTTTCTAAGTGCTTCACGAACGCAGTAGAATGCATTAAAAGACATCTTTCAAATCAGTACCTATGGATAAGGGCCGACGAAACTGTCGATATATTAGGACGCTGTGTGGTAGTAGCTGGTGTACTACATCCAACTATTCCATATAACGCATATGTAATAGCATCTATAGTTATAAATACAGTTGATGGGGAAACAATTGCTAAAACCATTGACGAGAATTTGCACAAAATGCTTCATTCGGACGACAGGTACAGGGAAAAAATACTTTTATTTGTTAGTGACAGTGCCGCATATACAGCACGTGTCAATTTTCATTAGCCATAGGCGATTAATTCATGCAATACGTGACAACATGGCACCCCCTACTTTTCTCTTCAATGCGAGCGCAACCGATACAAGCTCAAGTTAGCAGTAGCTGTTGGACTATTGACTTGGATGTTTGTACTGCGCTTAGAAATAATATTTACGCCTTGCAAGGATTTTTCTTTTTCCTTTCAGTAAATGCAGAGAATTATTAAGCATGACACAAACAAAAGCGTAATTCTAATAAAATTAAAAATAAGGTAGATAAAAAAGGATTCTGAAAATAATAATAAACAACTAGATCGCGCGCGCGGTCATTTGATGATGACGGATTTTATTGCAGACTATATCTCGGAACGTGTTCGCAGCTAAACATTTAATGTAGAAGTGGCAAGATCGGAGAAAGTCGCTGTGATGTCGATTGTTGCCGGGAGACACACGTTGCCACGTATTATTTGTATACGTATACGTAAATCGCATGTAAAGACTGAATCCCTATAGCTAATGAAAATAGACACATACGGTATGTTAAAAACAGGCAGACTATTAAAGGAAACATATCCTTATATGCTGGATATTACTTGTGTAGTACATGCTCTCCACAGAATCTGTGAATATATCAGAGACAACTATGCGGAAGTTGATAGACTTGTATCCGCTTTTAAAAAAAGTTTTCAGAAAAGCACCATCGAGAGTGTTCCTTTACAGGGGAAAAACTCCCATTTTCGTCACTGCCACCCTCGCCAATAATAACTAGATGGGGAACATGGCTGGAAGGTACTAGTTTTTATGCAGAGAATTTCGATACATGTTTAAATGACGACGCTCGAAGTAGTTCTGAGTGCAAGGAACTAACACAAACCCCAAATTTAAAAAATCAGTTGCTATTCCTTCAGAAACACTTTGGAAATTTGCCTAAACTAATCACATATTTTGAAAATCGAATCTCAAATTAAAAAATGGATTAACCACATTAAATGTGGCTATTAATAATTCCAAGTGACTTCGGATGTGGCCTTCGGCAAAAGTTAGACGCAGTTTTTAAAAGAAATTCACATTTAATAACATTGCGACAATTGTGTATGCTAAATACGCTGAAATAAAAGAATATTTCCAGTACGCACCTATAACCAGTTGCGATGTAGAAAGGACGTTTTCTATCTACATGGATGTACTTAATTCAAAGAGAACAAGTCTTACAGAAGAGAAAATGAACAAATAATAAGGTATTTTGTATTTTATAGATCACCAGCCACTTTATATAAATAAAATTAAAACCTCTTTAAAAATACAACATTCCAATAGTGCGCCCATGGGCGATGAGTCATGGCTTGCTCATCTTTTTTATATAGTCTTTTAGGTTTGCGATATTGTTGGTAACATGCAGGGTTTTTTGTTATTTTCGCTGCCACTGCCCATGCGTCTAGATTGTTTCTCAGCTCATTGGTCTCTTGGTCATAGCAGTCTTGTTTTTTTGTTTTAATCCTGACTTCTATTTCAGGAAAGCAGTAGTTGAATGATTTCATTAGTAAATTATGGAAACAATTGAATCGGTGTATGCAGAAAGGGCACATGTCATATTGAAATGAATATGACATGTGCCCTTTCTGCATACGCCGATTCAATTATATAACTCATCCGCATCTTGAGCGTCACAAGGCAACCATAAATCCTCGTTTAGTTTACTTTTGAAGTTGGAAATGATGTTGGCGTTTATATTTCTAACAATTTTTGTTCTTGCTTTTGGATACTCCTCTGGGCTTGCAACAGCATATTTCAGAATTTGTGCCATATATGATCCAATAAGTGCATGTTGATAGTTTTAATCTCTAGGATGTTAAATTCAGCGTTTGTAAAGACGTTATCAGTTAAAGAATTCGAATTTTCTGTTATTCTTGAGTATTCTGTGAAAACCTGTTTCAGATTGTTTTCCAT
Organism: Amphimallon solstitiale; assembly: GCA_963170755.1. Classification (NCBI taxonomy): domain Eukaryota; kingdom Metazoa; phylum Arthropoda; class Insecta; order Coleoptera; family Scarabaeidae; genus Amphimallon; species Amphimallon solstitiale. Next base: position 17,099,440 of record OY720682.1, on the reverse strand, counting down.
TAGTACGAGGTGTGATCAATATATAACCGTTATTTTCAAATTTCGTGAGTTACGTATGTTCGATTTTCGCATTTTTGTTTCTGTTATGTTGGTACACATGTCTGTTATATATGTTGGCAATATCAGCCATTTTGGATTGTCAGTTTGTTTTTGACAGATAAAAAGGTTAGTCGTGTTTTGGTGTGCTCTTCGATTTTTTACTATTCGAAAAAATGGATCAAAGAAATTGTATTAAGTTTTGTGTAAAAAATGAAATTAAATGCGCAAGGACATTTGAAATGTTGACTGTGGCGTTTGGCGAGTCTACTATGAGCATAACACAAGTTCAATTGTGGTATAACCGGTTTAAGGAAGGCCGAGAAGATGTCAATGACGATGCTCGTCCGGGTCGCCCGAGCACGTCAACAACCGATGAAAACATTGAAGCAGTGAAGAAAATGATTTTGGATAATCGTCGAATCACTATCAGAGAGGTTGCTGATGATGTTGGCATATCGTTCGGCTCATGTCAAGCAATTTTTACGGATGTTTTAGGCATGAAACGTGCGGCAGCGAAGATTGTTCCAAAATTGCTAAATTTTGAGCAAAAACAACGTCGCATGGACATCGCTCAGGAGCTGTTGAACATCGTCAACGACGATCCAGATTTCCTCAAAAAGGTCATAACTGGTGACGAATCATGGGTGTATGACTATGACATTGAAACCAAAGCCCAATCATCCCAATGGAAGCGTCCAGAAGAGCCAAGACCGAAAAAAGCACGTCAAGTTCGGTCAAATGTTAAGGTTTTGCTCACTGTTTTCTTCGACTGCAATGGGTGGTGCATCATGAATTCTTGCCACAAGGTCGTACGGTCAATAAGGAATACTACCTTGAAGTTATGCGCCGTTTGCGAGAAGCAATTCGTCAGAAACGCACAGAATTGTGGAAAAACAATCATGGATTTTGCACCATGATAACGCACCAGCTCACATCGATGCTTGTGCGTGAGTTTTTGGCCAAAAACAAAACCGTTATCATGCCTCAACCATCGTATTCACCGGACTTGGCCCCCGCTGACTTTTTCCTCTTCCCAAAACTGAAGACACCGATGAAAGGAAAGCGTTTTGCTACGATTGAGGAGATAAAAGAAAAATCGAAAAAGGAGCTGTTGGCGATACCAAAAAGCGCGTTTCAGAAGTGTTTCGAGGATTTGAAAAAACGCTGGCATAAGTGTATTATATCTGAGGGGGATTACTTTGAAGGGGACAAGATTGTTATTGATGAATAAATAAATACTTTTTGAAAAAATTGAAAATAACGGTTATATATTGATCACACCTCGTATGTTCACTACTTTGTGTATTTTTCGCTTTTTCTTTAAAATTCATAGTAAAATCTCCTGCGACACATACTGTCTTCCCAATTCTATCATCTAGCACATATATGATTTCATTTAGTCTATAAACAGTTCTATGTTTCCTGTGGGTGGTCTATATATCGATAAAAGTACTATTTTTGATGTTGTTAGTTCAACCGAGGCTATTTCAATTTCTTTCTCCACTGATAGTGCCGCTATATCCTGTCTTTCGACCACTTCTTCGTTCACTTTGTTCATAATTAGGGTTCCCCCATGTATAGTGCTTGTTCTGCAGAAACTGCTGCTAATCTTAAAACCTTTTACATTTATATAGTTTAGTTTTTCTCTTGATAGGAAATGTTCTGTTAAACAAACAATATTTATATCATTTGTATGCAATTCTTTCTGTAGTGCATCCATTTTATTTGACAGAGGCTGTATATGTATTGTAATTTAATATATTTATATATAAATTGTGATTCTTGAGAAATAGTAAATGTACGCATGCGCAAGCAACAATTTTAAAATTTACTACCGTGACCCGTTCAATGACTTCTGGCGCTAGCCACAAGCTCTAGAGGTATTCGCTTCCACCGCCGTAATTCCCTGAACGCACAGTATCTCTCAATGGAAGATATTCAACTATTCCACCAAGCATTTTATAAACATTCAAGCAAAGTTGCACAAGATACTTTTATATTGAAGTATGTAACAGTTAGAAGTATTAAGCGAGTATGAAGCGAATTTTTTTTTGCACCCAAATTTATCCAGAAAGTAAATTAAATTTTCCGGTGAATTCCTTCCTTCCGCTAGAGTTTTCGGGCAGATTGAAATAAATATAAAAAAGAAGGATACAATCATCGATATCAACGACTACTATGAGATATTTTAAATATTTGGGACTGTCAAAAAATTAGGATCATTTTAAAATTAATTCCCAAGAGAATTTTATGTACAAGTAAAAAAGGAACATACTGATTCGCGGAAAACCCAATTACACTGCCCAACAAAAATATAATTTTTTAATGTTTCCTGCACATAATTTGTTAAATGTTACTAATTTTTGGTTGAGAAAAACGAATTTAACAATGAAATATTTTTATTAGCTCTAGTTTCTGTGATACACAATACATGGAATTAGCTTAGTGTGAATTTGATTAATAGAAGACTATACAGTTTAATTACATTTTCCATCTACATTGAAAGTACATTTAATTTTTTTTGTAGCAGATACATTCAAAGGGTCCTAAAATAATTGAAGAATACCTGGAAGATGTATGATCGTAAAGATAACTATGTACTGGCTTCATGGGATCGTGGTCTTTTGGCTTGCCTCTTGTCAACGACTTCTGGAGCATCCCTACACAATGACCAACAGTAATCCGCAAGCATTGCTTCATTCCAACAGACCTGATATCTTTGTTCCATAACAGAAATATCCTGATGGAATCGCTCACCGTGTTCATCACTGACAGCTCCACAATTAGGAGGAAAAAAGTCGAGATGGGAGTGTAGAAAATGTATTTTAAGAGACATGTTGCAGTCGAGTTCATGATATTTTTGTAGGAGCACTGTCACTAACTGAGTGTAGTTCTTATCCCGTTTGTTGCCTAAAAATCCATGAACAACTCCCTTGAAGGCTTCCCAAGCTTCCTTAACTTTGGCATCACTTAATTTCGGAAATTTTTCCCTTACGTACTTAAAGGCCTGTCCTTCTTGGTTCATACCTTTAACAAAGTTTTTCATCAATCCCAGCTTTATATTATGTAGGGGTGGAAGAAGAACATCTTTTGGATCCACAAGTGGCTTAGCAACAACATTTTTCTCGCATGGCTTAAGATTTCTTGCAGGCCAGTCTACTTGGATATAATGCAATTTTCTATCCCTACTGTCCCACATACATAAAAAACAGCAGTATTTTGTGTAACCCAGTTGCATTCCCAAGAGTATAGCGATTACTTTGAAATCGCCACAGATTTTCCACTTGTGTTCATTATATTTTATCGAGTCGAGGAGTGTTGACATATTTCCATAAGTCTCCTTCATGTGAACAGCATGACCAACAGGAATAGAAGGAAGATGGTTTCCATTGTGTAGTAATACGGCTTTTAAACTAAGCTTGGAGGAGTCTATGAATAGTCTCCATTCAGTCGGATCATGGTTCAAATTCAAATCCTTCATCAAGCCATTAATGTCGCGGCAAACAACAAGATTGTTTTTCTTCTCAAAAAAGGAAATCAGATTCTTATGACGTTGTCTGTACTGTGAGACCCTAACATCACATTGGAGAAGATTCCATTGCTGTAGTCTAGAAGCTAGGAGCTCTGCCTTCTCCTTTGACAGGTCGAGATCCCTAATGAGATCACTCAGTTCCGCTTGACACAGTTTGTGCGGTTTGTCATATTTTATTTCAAAATCAGGGTCATGGGATGTGGAAGGCTTACTGGGTTCCTCTTCATCCACAGAGTCTTGAATGTCTATTTCAAATGAAAAGTTTTCGGGTGGATTAGGAACAGGTAAGCTATTTGAATGAGGAATAGGTCGAATAGCAGATTGAAGATTTGGGTATTGAACTTTTCTTCTTTTCTTCATAGACATTCCTGCCTTTATATGTGGGGTCAAGCAGAAATAGCAATCATCTATATGGTTTTTAGGCTCCCGCCAAACCATAGGCACAGCAAAAGGCATAGATCGTTTTTTATTTTTCAACCATTCTCGCAGTGTGACTGAACAAGAGTTACAACACATATGTGGAGCCCATTACTTATCCTGGTCTCCTACCTTCACACCAAAATAATGCTGGTAAGCAGGCTTCACAATAGGCGTCAGATTGCGTTTTTGTGACGAAAATGTTATTTCTCCACAAATGTAACAGAATTGATTCACTTGATTTACACATTCTCGTGGCATTTTTACAATTTTACACTTCAAAACCACTTACAAACGAGAAATATATATGAATTATAACAGAAACAATACGAAATGCACATTAACAGCACCAGTAAAAGTGTACATAACCTCCAAATAGTTAAAAAGCATGTGTTCTGTCGGTTGACAGTTGTGCCAAATACCAAAACGTAAATTTTCCTCAAACTAATAATTCTTACTCTAGATCAATGACATGTCACTGTATCTTCAAAACAAGAGCTAATCGGTGATTTTTATTGTTATTTTTGAATTCAGCGGGTAGAAATACATAAGATTCAGCTATTTTTGTGTCCGAAACATTTTCATTGTTGGGCAGTGTTATCTAGGTGACATAAACAATGTATTAGGAATTTCCAAGAGAGGTAAAAAAGTTTCTAGTGTAAATCCAGAAGAAATAGATTTAAACAGAGTTGAAGAAGTAAAAAATGTGGATGAATTACTTTGCAAGCATTTTGGAATCGACTGGCAAAAAAAGCTGGAAAAGAAAATCTTATCTATTACAAAAGCATTGTAAGAAGATTCGGAGAGGTAGTAGAAAATGAAAATAGTGACGATCAAGAGGGAGGAGAAGAAGAAGCACTATGCGGTAGAAGTAACTTTCAGGAAAATGATAATATATTTTTCTTCTTCAAAAATTTAATAAATAAGATATGACACTTTAGTTGTTGTTTTTTATACCTATCAAAATTGTTTTGAATTTCCTGTTCTTTTTTGTTTTCCATTTTATTTTTCATACTATACGCCCATGTAAATACCAAACCAAAATCCTCTAAAACCAGAATAGTTTCCAAAACAGCTAAAACAGGGAAGTTTTTACACTTTTTTAAAAAAATATTAAAGTAGGATTTTTCCGCAAAAGCCCTCTTAACTATTATGTCACTACCTATCAATTTCTGTAGTCAGAATTCTAATATCCTCACCAGAACTGTGATTATTTTTTGTGCAAAAATGTCTATATTATGTTGAATGTCATCTACCTGATGATTGCCTTTCGATATAATTCATACACTAAATATACAAACATGTATTTATATATCCTTTTATATCGTATTTATTTCCTAATGTTGTATGGCATCTTAAAATGTGCAACTGCATTCAATCTGCTACAATTATACCTCATGTGATATATTCCAACTTGTGAAAGGGTTACAATTCCTAATAATAAAAGACAAATAAAGGGTGAACAACGGTTTTATTTTCAATAAAATTTAGTTTTATAAAATTAAAATTGTTCAACAACTCACTCTGCATAAGTATTGTACATACAATGTTATTTAAAATATATTAACATTATTGGATTGTTTTCTCAATATTTTTCATATATTTTTTATTATTATTTTAAATAACAATAAATCTTTCTTGTATAAGCTACACTAACGTAATGATATCCATCATTTGATAATAAATATTGCTCGATAACAATACATAAAAAGTAATAATAAGGTACACATGATTATATAATCAGATAATTAAAGAAAATATACGTATATCATATATTGTATATAAGTAATAAAAAAAAGAAAATTAGGGGGTAATAACAGATTCATATGCAGTACAGACAAAGCAAAAAAATCTACGTTATAACAAGTTGTAGTTTTTCCTAACGACAGTTAAATTTTATGATGTCCTTATTCAGTATTATAAGTACATTTAAGCTGAATCCCATAACAGCGCATAATAATAACGAAGTCGAAGTTTTTTCACGTTAATCTTTTTTTTTCTTGTTCCTTATTATTAACGCATATTTGTGACTTATCGCATATTTCGAAGCGTCTTAAAGTTTGCTCTCCAAAAACCAACATTTTGATAACAAAGGGCAACAAACACATTCATAACAATCTACAGTATATATTTAATAACTTCATAAACTATGCAATATACAGAATTAGGAAAAATAGAGAACAAAATGATTGATTACTGATGTTATATTTGAAAAACTTCAAGAGAAGCATTAGCGTGTACAAAAATGGTAGTAATCATTCTTCAATTTGCGCTATAATTTTGGCTTAATATACCAATAGGTCCAGCTCGGAACGGGCCATAGTCAGCAATGAGTGGCAACACCGAAACCCCCACCGAAACCCCTCTACCCGCAGCAGCAGCACATTGCAGTTAAGAATTTAGTAAGACTTAAACCGCGCAAGGATATAGTCGTTTGCATATTCGTTCTGTATACGTAATTTGCCCATTTGTTTCAGACATAATAAGGTCCAATTTATTATTATTATTGCATTCTTAGCTGCTACGGAAAAGTAATTTTAAGTAATAAAAAAACAATAACGTTTTCTAAAAGATAAAAGTAAAAAAATCAATAATTCTACAAAATAAATTCAAATTTTAAGAAAGTCACTCAAAATAGGAGCACGCGGAGTGGTATCGTACACACGTTGCCACATAGCACGTTCCATACGTATATTGTTGCCTATGTATGGCCCGTCGCGGGCTGGATTTATCGGTATACAGACTTTGACTGTGTATAATATCGTCTCTTGTTGACCGAAAGGCAAATGTAAAGAAATGACAGAAGAATTGAAGAGAATTCTACATTTATGCCTGAAAAGTATTCTTTTCTCAAATACAAAACCAGAGATAGGAAAATGCTTTGTGCTAAACGAAGTTGGCGGAGTTTTTTTAATTTTTTGCCAACCAATATACTGTTCGATGAGGAGTAAAACTAGGGGTCAGTTACTAAACTCCAAAAAACAATTTTATTGAAACTAAATACATTTAAAACTGCTAAACAGAGTGCTCGTTGATAATCACTATACAACAGTTTTCAGTTCTAAATATTAAATAAAAAATCTGGTTTTATCTAGCAAATATATATTTTTGCGCCAAACTTCTTTCTGCATAATAAACGAAGTATTGATAAGCTCAATTAGACGCCGTATGACCTGTAACGATACCCGCACTTTATATCAACCCTACCTAATAAATAGAACAAAGTACTGTTTAAACCTAGAGAAGAACGGAGTCCCGCAAGGGTCTAATTTAGGTTGCTTTTATTTCCTATTACTTATTTAGGATTAATCAGCACAGTTTTCAGTTCTAAAGAAATAAATAAAAGAAGAAAAGGTATTTACTTCAGAAGTTCCACAGGAGTTCTATTTGGGTCCCTTGATTTTTGTATAATTTATCTAAATACGTAAAATATATGGTTTTATCTCACCAATATATAAACTTGAGACAAACTTACTATTACATAATACAGGAAGTATTAGATAACCAAATTTAATGCTTCTACAAGAGCTTTTCTCTTTATCGACTTTACCTACTAAAAAGAACCAAAGAAAACGTATTTACTTCAGGCAATTGAAGAACTATACTCCATAATGAAGTATAGTTCTTCAATATTATGACAACAACTTGATTTCACTATTCTTCCCATGAACTGCAAACGTTATGAAGTAAAGCCGATGAATCAGCTTCCTTGTGTATTCATTTGAAAATGTTGCTAAATGTTTAGGGAGAACAAAGAAAACTAACGAGAAATAAATGAGAAGACACCACGAGAAAGTATATATTTTTTTTTCACATTCACCCATCAATTGGACTCATCTACCATATATTACCGAAACTGAAGATTTTCGAAGTTACAAATTGGTATGATTTGATTTCAAATGAATCTATAGAACAAAATGGGAGGAGTTGGAGAAATATTAGAAAACAAATTCCTCTTGACATCATGGAGCTTATTATGAATAAGAACTGCAACCAAAAAAGTATTTAGAAGCCAATCGCTGATTCTGATATGATTTTAGAGGCTGCTTTCCAGAAAAGTAGTCAAAAGATTCCATATCACGTAGGTCCACCATTTTTTTAATATACGATAGTATTACTTGAGCGAGTGAAGGCTTTACTGACTCACCTCAAAGCAGTGCTTCTGGATAATGGCGGCAAGTATGATTCAGTGCAACTAGGGCATTCCACAGAATGCACTGAACCAACTGTACACATACTTGAAAGAGTTTTGCGAAAATTTAGCCTTAATTGTCACCAAATCAAAATACACAGATATTGGATGGACGATATACAGTGATTTGAAAGAGCTTTCAATGCTTTTTTGACAACAAGCAGAATACACCAAGTAATAAGGGCAATCCCTGGCACTAAACCTGGAAACAAAAATGTAGTGAAGGATAGTTTGGTTGGTTCCAGTAAAGTCCTCTTGCCTTCATTTCACAGCAAGCTTAGCTCGATGAAACAATATGTTAAGGATATCTAATACAGAACTGTCAAAAGCAAAAGTAAAGGAAGTTGTTTCCGTAGGTTGTGATTTCGGAAACTTTTTCGAGACGAACTGTTTGAAAGTAAAATATAAAATAGGGAAAAGGGGCCTAGATAGAAAGCTTTTAAGGAAATTGTCAAAAAATTCCTCGGGAACTTTGTAGACCAAAACTATAAATGCATCATGGAACTCATGTTAAAATTCAAAGAATTGGGTTGTTTGGAAGTTCATTTCTTAAACTGGCCTTTGGACTACTTTCTCGAAATTCTTGGTGCTGTTAGCAAACAGCAGGGCGAAAGATGCACCAAGATATCAAGGAGATATAGGTGGAACATCGATATGACGCTGGACCACTGTGGATGCTGTATAGAGAAGGCATGCAGCGGCGTACAATAGGCAAAAGGAGCCACGAATACCAGCCAGGCCAATCTAGCATCTCATATCCAACAGTTTGGTGAATTATAAATTTCTAAATAAAACATTTAACAAATATTAAGAAAATAAGTACTTTTCACCAGAATATGCAAAGTATGCTTTTTACACACTTATATGGGCCGGCCCATTTTGTGAAAATTTTTTACGTGACTGAATAAACTAGATACCATACTTGAAATCAGCCCACAACACAATATAATAAAAATCATTAGTCATTATATTGCAAACACTTTTTCTGACTCAAATTTTGCAAACCTGTGTAACAGGATTCATAATTCAACCCAATATATAGAATACATTGGGCCCTACAGGCTTGAGAGCTGCGTCCTAGGATAAAGATGAGTAGGGGAAGGTGTCCTAAAATGACATAGCATGTAAAATGACATAGTGCTACTTATTTTGAAACCACAGGTGCCATCTAGCGAAAAGGTAATGTTCTGTCGAGCAAAAGCCGTCCTAACTTGGTATTAGAAATCTATTTTGTTTGTCGCTGCGACAGGCAGCAGTTAACCTTACAAAAGTGTTTTACTGGCGGGAGAAAGTTTTAACGTGGTATAGTGCAAGTGTGTTTTTATTGAGAATTTGTGTACTTCTTGAGGCGAAATTACTACTGCGTGTAAGTGTAAGCGTATACTACAGATGCACATTAGCAAAATTGTGATTCATCATCAGCTAAAAAAATCAGGTACGGACAAAGGACTTTGTGTCATGGCGTGTAAAACGACATACCCGTGCATAAAGGTAAAATGGCATACTATGTCATTTTACAATCATGTATCTGAAATCAATTTGCATTCACTAATATAATTATCTTGCTTTTTATAGCTTCACAATGGTGGGTAACCGTCAAAGGACCTCAACCAGACAAACGTGGAATGAAGGGGCAATGTTAAATGCGATTGATGCTGTAAAAAACGGTGAGAAGGGATGGCTGAAAGCAGCCAAACTTTTCAACGTCCCTCAGGCAACACTAAGAAGAAGAGCTAATGATGTCAATAAGAAAACCAAAGGCTGTGCGAAGGTGCTGGGACGATTTTCATCAACATTTAATGAAGCAGAAGAGAAAGAGCTTGTCGGGCACATATTGTTATTGAAATCCAGATTATTTGGGTTAACTACCGAAGAAATTAAGCAACTTACATTTGAATTTGCCACTAGAAATGGTATTCCAAACGGGTTCAAAGATTGCAGCGCTGGACGTGAATGGTTAAGAGGTTTTCGTATGCGACATCCTGAAATATCCTTAAGACAGCCGGAAGCTGTGTCTGCTGCTAGAGCAGCAGCTTTTAACAGGCCGAAAATTCAAAAATTTTTTGATACGTTGGAAATGACGTTGGAAAACGAGAAAATTGATGTTCATCATATTTATAATATGGATGAAAGTGGTCTGTCGACATTGCAGGGACCCCCCAAAATTTCCGCAAAGACCGGAAGAAAGCAAGTTGGATCTCTAACCAGCGCTGAAAGAGGTCAGCATGTTACATGTGTCTGCTGCATGAATGCTATAGGTAATTTTGTGCCGCCAGCTCTGATCTTCCCTAGAAGAAATAGAAAAGAGGAACTTCTAGATGCCTTACCTCCAGGTCCTTGGGCTTGTTTCACGAAACATGATGGATGACCGGAGATACTTTCATTTTGTGGTTGGAGCATTTTCAGAATATTGTTAATGCATCTCTTGAATCAAAAGTTCTATTACTTTTGGATGGGCACTCCAGTCATAAATCTCTAAAGGCTCTAACTTTTGCAAAAAACAATGGAATTGTCATGATGTGCTTCCCCGCGCACTGCACGCATCGTATTCAGCCGCTTGATGTGTCTTTCTTTGGTCCCTTGAAGACTTTCTACAATCAGGAATGCGCACTCTGGTTAAAAAAACCATCCAGGGCGAGTCATCACACAAAATCAAATTGAGGGACTATTTACTTCTGCTTATGGAAAAGCAGCAACAATAAAAAACGCTACAAGCGGATTTTTAAAAACGGGCATTTGCCCATTTAACTCACATATTTTTTCAGACGAGTTTTTTGAACCCGCGGTGACCACAGAGAGATTGTTGGGGCCAAGCGGTATAGAAAAAGAAATATGTAGTCAATCTGATAAGTCAGTCAGTAATGACATAGAGGAAAATGGGGACGTGGAACAAGCGGTGCAATCAGGACAAGATCAAATTGACGGCAGAAATAGCATCAAAGAAAATACGCTTCCAAAAAAAAGAATCACTCTGCAGGACATTTCTCCAGTGCCCGAAATAACAGAAATTAGAAAAAGGAAGACAAGGCAAGCAATAACTGGTGTTTTTGCAACTACTCCAAATTTGACGGAACCTAAGGAAAAAGAAGAAAAGAAAAGACACCGATAAAGAAGAAGAAGATCTCAAATTGACGGCAGAAATAGCATCAAAGAAAATACGCTTCCAAAAAAAATCACTCTGCAGGACATTTCTCCAGTGCCCGAAATAACAGAAATTAGAAAAAGGAAGACAAGGCAAGCAATAACTGGTGTTTTAGCAACTACTCCAAATTTGGCGGAACCTAAGGAAAAAGAAGAAAAGAAAAGACACCGATAAAGAAGAAGAAGATCCTTTCGCAGCCGAAGACAATGAACATGAAGTGGCCTGCCTTTATTGTAACGATTTGTTTTCAAATTCACGGTCTAGGGAACCGTGGATTAGTTGCATGAATTGCATGAAGTGGGCACATACTGAATGTCTCCGAAGATAAAAAAATTCATTTGTGAAATTTGCAAGAATTGATTTTTTTTTAGTTTTTTAAATTCTCTTTATTTTCTGTATTTTTTATCAGTTGTTCTGGGCATTTTCCAGAATTTATTCTGTTTTTTAATGTTTCTAGATTTTCTATACCATTTGTTTTAAGCATATGTCATTTTACACCCATAGGTGTGTGTCATTTTACAATATACCTGATTGTAAAATGACATAGTTTAAATTTTTTCGAAAAACTTTTTTTTTTACGTTTTCGGTAGAGATGAAATAATTTTGCTCCAATTTATCAATAAAGTTTATTGAGACAAACGTGTCATATTTTTTACAGCTTGACATTTTGAATGGTCTTAGCAAAAACGAGTCGTAAGTAAAAAGAATGTCATTTTAGGACACCTTCCCCTAATTAAACTAAACATTAACTTACGCAAATTAAAATATACTTAAAGACTCCTCTGATAAATTATAATATAGCGACTTCTATTTTGTGTACACATAGTATAACATCAGTAACGGAACTAATCATTTTCTTATTTTGAACTAATTCTGAATAAAAAAAAGTCCCCAACACTTCATATGACGGGATCAATATATGTATTTTTAACAAAACTGGAATGTTACTTAGGTATATTTCTGTAAAGACCTAACTGTTACACACCCTGCTATATAACATCGTGTTTCAACAATAAAAGGGCGTCGTAATTTGGTGCAGAACTTTTCATATAATATACTTTTTTATTTCTTTTCTGTACGTATGCATATGGTATAATATACGAAAGTTGAGGGGGAACACTGTGTCGGGTTAGCGTGGAATCCGTCCTCTCGTGAAACGATGACATTCATACATACTTTTTTTTATTGGCACAGCACTGTTTAAAACCCTATATAATGAACAATATATTGCATGATATCACGTTTGTTTGTATAGAGATCCGCACTTAACTTTGTACACACGGGTCATTAATAAAACGTATTGGAGTTTATGTAGGAGCACTAGGTTGGAAATACCGCAGGCCATTTGTCTGTAAACAACAAAATATAATTACTTGTATCACATAACCTAATTATGCAGCACGATGAGATGTTCCGGTGCAAATAGGAAGCGAACTTTATAATGTTATTAGCAAGCAATAAAGGAAAGTAAGCTAACATACGTATGGGTGAATTATGAAGGAAACTCTAAATACACAGGCACAGACAGGTAACATATAATTCTGCTATATTAGTTGCCAATTAATAACTTAAATGTATGCACTATTACCCACTACCATAATGGATGCACGGAGTTTATTTGTAATAAAATTATTTAAATGAAAAATGTTCATTGATGTATAAACATCTATTTACTTTTGATACTAAAAGTCCTCAACAACATGCAAATATACATTACAATAGATCTATTTCATATATACAACCTGTTTACTAAACACACAATCAAATTTTGGTGGTTTTTCGAAAATGGGCTAATTCAATATTTTTGTAATTTCCTTTCTTGGCCATACTGAAAGTTCTGGAAAATAGAGACCAAAGAACTTGCGCTATCTAATCATGGATGGCGCAAGTAACAAACACTTTGTAGAGTGCCTATATAATGAGAGGGGTGACAAGAGACAGGAAATCAATAAACCAATTCGGCTTTTATGTGGATAATTCATTATTATTAAACATGGATTGATATGGTAACCTATAATTTGCGTATTAAATGAATATGTATTAAAAAAAACCTGATAAATAATAGTTATTAATGATACTAATAATTATCATTTTTGATATTGGTACGCTTCCTGTTGGCGAGATACTGGATGCACATGTATATACTGTTGTCTAGAATATGATAACCGATAGACCACATAACCCCCCTGGCGCATTGCTTTTGCATGACGTTTTCGTAAATTAATATTCAAAATTATCAAGCACCCATAATAGTCGATGTCATGGTAACCGCGCTAGTTGATTATTTCAATTTTGACTGTGGTAACTTTATTATTGGCGTCCGATTTTATGCTTTACATGCAGTTTTTTTAGTTAAAACGAATATTAATATGGGTGATTCTGAGTCCGAGAGTGTTCCTTCGGATACTGAAGGCATTGCGCTAAACGTTGTCGATTCCCTACTTCCCGAAAAATCAAGACAGACCTACAAGCAGGGACGTATTTATAGCTTTTTTTGGGGGGGGGGGGTTCTAACAACCGATTTTCGTTTTTATCCCCTATGCTGAAGTGAGTATAAACGTGTCTTGGTTTTGGGGTACCTATTTAAAAAAAATATATCACATGATTGAAAATTTATTAAAACTTAAGATATTTATTTTTACAAAATTAAGTTCATTCTCTTTATTCCTTCAGCTAACTTATTTACAATTGCTGAGGAATCTAGTTCTATTGCCATATTTCGATGAATACTCATGAGCGCGAAGCCTGTAAGTCTCTCGTCTCCCATTCTATTCCTTAGATACGTTTTTAGCCGTTTAAGTGTGGAAAAAGTACGTTCAGGAGTGGCAGTGGATACTGGGAGTGTTGCTAAGATTTGAAGAAGCTTCTTAATCGTTGAGAAAAAAAGTTCATCACATTGATTCATAGCTTCTAATACACTAAGGGGCTTTTCCTGATTACACCACTGGTTGTGCCAAAGCTCATACTCGCTCACCAAAAGTTTTATTTCAACTTCACTAAGAAATATTTCTGCTAATCTTGCTATAGATTTCTTTGCTCTTTCAGTGTTTTGGGTCCGGTCAGGTAGGAGCAACTGAATTCCTGAAATTGTTTCTTCGTGAGGCTTAAAGCGAGCATCAAGCTCACTGACTACATGTTCGATAAATGGGTAAAATACATTTCGCCTATAGTAAACTTCAGCTGTGTCCCCTAATACATTACTGCGGTTCATTTGTCTTCCACTTACTCTTGGAACACTTATACCAGTTGCACTTAACATTTTTGCTTCCTCAAAAAGGTTTGAGAATTCCCGTTCATCACGTAAGTTCTGCAAGGTGGTTTTTATTGTTTTTACATATCTGCAAATGTTAGATAAATCTACATTGAGACTTTTTGCTGGGTTCGGTTTAAGTTTGATGTATACGAGAAAATTTTCCTTAAAATTGTCAATGAAACTATGAACTGACTATTTTCCATTGCAACTTGCAAATGGCAAGCTTGTGTTGCAAGTTCCGCCCTTCCAGACTCTTGAAAAACTTGAAGTGCTGCAAGTACTATAGAAAACATCTCAGCAAACCTTTCGACGGCTGTGTGTTTTTCCGTCCAACGTGTTTCACAAAGCGATATAAGCGTTGAATGAAGCGCTCCAATCTCGTCCGCAGTTTTTTTTAGAAGGCCATCTCGAAGTACCGATTGTCGAAAGAAGTTATTAATACTTTTAATAGTTCCGATGCAGTTTCGAATTGCAGAGATCTCGCATGAATGAGCCAAAACTAAGTTTAATGAGCTGCACAGTGTACGAACTGTGCTCTGGGATATTTGTCCATAATTATTGTTCTTACGCCTTTAAATCGTCCGCTCATTACAGCCCCATCATAGCCCTGACCAACTAAATTCTCTAAGTCTAATCCAAACGACTTAAGTCTTTCCATGATCGTCGAAGCTAAAGCTGATGCTGTAACATCATTAACGTGGACAAATTCAAGGACATCTTGTCGAATAAGAGCCTTTCCAATAGAGCAGTCGACATAACAAAGACAAAGTGATAGATGTTCATGACGCGATACGTCTTGAGTTTCGTCGGCAAGTACAGCAAAGAAACCTGACTGTTTAACTCTATTTATTAGTTGCTCTTGAATAGCACTTCCACACAATTCAATGATTTCATTTTGAATGATGGAGGATGTGTACATACCCCGAGTATGACTACTTTGAGAAAGTAAGTGAGTTTTAAGTACTTCGTCACCTGATCGCGCACGAAAACGAAGTAGTGCACGAAAATTTCCATCATTAAGTTGAGGATCTATAATACCGATTTCACCAGAGTCTTGATTTCCCCTCAGAGGCAACTCCTGTCGTCCGCAAAATAAGATTGTGTCTACTATAGCACACAGCCTCTGTCTATTTCTTTCGGCAATTTTTTTATTTTGCACATTAAATGACTCTGTAACATCACGCGATTGACCTTCCATAACGCTTATGAAATTTCTTGCCTGTTCAACAGCATATTTATGATACTTTCTATTTCAATGATGTTCGATCTTTTCGAGAGCTTTTTTCCAGTTATGAAATGGCTTTGTGACAAAACCTTCAAGTTTTTGATCACCTTGACCACCTTCGGTCTGTCCAAACAAAACGCACATTTTGCAAAGTGATCCTTGTGATATATTTAAATAACCATGGGTTCTTTTGGGTCCAATGACGTTGAAAACAAAGATTTCTTTTACCACTGATGGAAAACTTAAAAGTCTCTGAAGGGGTCCAAGTTTCTTTCAAAGCTTTTAATTTTTTTTCATCATTTATTGGTTTTTTTGACAAATATTTGCCAATATCGTACTCATCTTCCTTTATAACAAACTCTAGACTAGCTAAGACACACTAAGGAATGTCAACTATTGTCAACCGTCGCTTGACGACGTAGAAATTCTTTTCTAAATGTAATGTTGCCGACTTGCCGGTATTGCATACAGAATTTATACGCACTTGGTGGGCACTGCTGCAAAAGTACATTGAAATTCAGTATATTTATTTTAAGTTTTTTAGATCTAATAATAATTGTATTCAATGTAATTCTAATACCGCAGAAGAATGATGATAATTCTGGGCGGTTCGATTAGGGAAGGGGGGGGGGGGTTTGAACCCCCTAAACCCCCCCTTTATATACGTCCATGCCTACAAGCAAGCCTATGCAAAACTTGACGATTGGTGTAAAGGGAAAAGAATCAATAGAATCAGCAATCAAAAGTTTTTCCTGGCATATTTCGAACATCTTTCAAAACATAATAATGCTTCGTCGGTTTGGGTATATTATTCTATGCCACGTTCAGTTATATCAGAGAAGAAAAATAAGGATATTAGTACGTACGTTCACTTAATTGCATTTTTAAAAAGAATAAAAGAAAAGGATTTCGGACAAAAAATCATAGGAAGCCTATGATAGAATTTATTTTATGATATAAGTTGCATTGATAATGGATCTTACGGGTGTCTGCCTGTAGGCGTACTGAATTGATAAATCTGTAGCTACAAAATTTAAAAGATGAAGGACAATGCATTTACATTAATATTCCATTTACGAAAACAAAGATTCGACGAGATTTTTTTATCACAAACGGAAATGGTGAAAGAATAAATATTGTGGAAATGGTTCGAAGATATATAGCGATGCGGTCAAGCAATACAAATCATACTCGATTTTTTGTGGTGTACAGAAATGGAAAATGCATTAAGCAACCAGTTAGCATTAATACTTTTGGAAAAATGGCGTATAATATAGCATCGTTCCTAAGTCTTCCTTCCAAATCATTAACAATATACTGGACCTTGTGGCTGCAGATCCTCTGCGTCGTTGCTTGCAGATTCAGGAGTCGATCTATTAGGTGCTAAGAGGCATGGTAGTTGGCGTTCAAACACAGTGACAGAAAGTTATATAGAAGATTCCAAAGAAAATGTTCTCTAATATTTTGAGTAAATTTCAGGCACTGATGGCCCTCCAAAAAGTTCAAGCAGTCGGGAAATAAACTTACTATCTAAAAATTCAGCCCACCTGTCATCTGATGGAATTAATTTATCCAATTGTACAGAATTTGTAATTAATGTTTACAATAAATAAATGTAATCAAATTTTTTATAATTAATAATAACAATTTAAAGTGGTGACTAACTTTCATTTTATTTATTTTTATTTTAAAATTTGCGTGTTATTATGGATTCATAATGGCACTGAGTGTTATTTACGTGTATTATGAAGGTCATAATGACATCCAAGTGATAACATAGTGACAATGCTAAATATGTCATAATGAAACCGTTGTAGATTAAGATATCTCATCTTGTCACCACTCTAATTATGTAGGCACTCTAGCACATTTACTACTTTAGGGTTAATTGCCTGCGTGTAATAGGTATATACAAGGTGTGGTAATTATATAACGAGACTGCGCCCCTCCTACCCCGTGGTCGCATGGTGAGAGGTTGTCAGTGGAATGCAGTCGACCTTGTTCCTTCCCGAGCAAGCATACTTCGTTTCGTCGTTGTACCTGCTTTAGTTTGCTTTTGAGACTTGGTTGTAGGGGACGCTGTTGTGTAGTCGTGCCGCGATCATGGTGAACATAAAAGTCGAGCAGCGCATTAACCTGAAATTCCTAGTGAAATTAAAGAAATCACCCACGGAATGTTTTCAAATTTTAAAGGAGGTGTTTGGTGACAATGCTATGTTTTCTAAAGGTCGGGAAGAAGTTGAAGATGATGAACGTCCCGGACGACCTGTGACTGTCAGAAGTGAAGGAAACGTCCAGAAAGTCAGCGA
The DNA here is from genome assembly GCA_963170755.1 of Amphimallon solstitiale. Taxonomy (NCBI): domain Eukaryota; kingdom Metazoa; phylum Arthropoda; class Insecta; order Coleoptera; family Scarabaeidae; genus Amphimallon; species Amphimallon solstitiale. The sequence continues at coordinate 17,081,331 of OY720682.1, read as the reverse complement.
AGTTGTGCAGAAAGACCGACGTCTGAGTATTCGGATGATTGGCGACATGTTAAACATTAACAAAGAGACAGTGAGACAAATTTTGCATGATGAATTAAACATGAAAAAAGTTTGTGCAAAATTGGTTCCGAAAAATCTCACTCAGGAACAAAAAGACAATCGGAAAGACATTTGCTCTGACATCATGGCACGACTAGCAGATGATCCAGACTTGCTCACAAATGTCATCACATGTGACGAAACATGGATTTTCCAGTATGACCCGGAAACTAAACGTCAATCCATGCACTGGAAGACCCCCTCATCGCCAAGAATGAAAAAAGCGCGAATGAGCAGATCCAAGCTGAAGGCAATGTTGATCGTGTTTTTCGATATCCAGGGTGTCCTGATGATTGAATGGATTCCTGAGGGTAAACCCGTAAATCAGCAATACTATACAGAAGTCCTAATCAAGCTAAGGGAACGTGTAAGGAAGAAAAGACCAGATGCATGGAAGAACTGCTCATGGATTCTCCACCAAGACAACGCGCCAGCCCACAACGCCCTGTCTGTGAAGCAGTTTTTAGCTGAAAAGTGCATTCCTGTGCTAGAACATCCTCCGTATTCGCCTGATCTTGCTCCATGTGACTTTTATCTCTTTCCAAAAGTGAAAAGTGTATTGAAAGGAACACATTTTGGGTCGGTGGAACACGTAAAAGTAAAAACGGCAGAGTTGTTGCGCAGTATCACAAAGAATGACCTACAGCATTGCTTCGAACAATGGAAGGCACGTATGCAACGGTGTACAGATAGGGGAGGGGAGTATGTTGAAGGGGATAAAAGTGTATTGTAACTTTGTTTGCAATAAATCACATTTTTCACATCAGTCTCGTTATATAATTGCCACACCTCGTATGTTAATGATTTATCTATCGATAAACATTACTACTTCGTGACTTTCAATTAATTCAAAGAAATCCGTTAAATAAAATTACATTAATTTTGACAATTACAACTGCATCGAAGTGGGGAAAGCTTTTGTAGAATGCTAAATTCGCCAAAAATTCCATCCTGTTAGCATTTCTGGAAATTTTATTGATATTGAATCAAATGATAGTACACGTCAAGTTTACTTCAGTAAAGAATTTATTTTAAATATCAACTTAATAATTGCATTCATCGTCAACCGCGATGCTTTACTATAGCGTATTATGGAGGTAAACAAACACATTATCGTATTGCCGCAAATATCTGTCAACGTAGCCATGACTGATGAGTACTGATGACTTTAAACATAAATCGTTTGTCGCTGTTATAAAATGTGATAACTTATTTTCTATAATTTTTAAATTAAAAATTTTTGCGGTTGGCGATAAAATTTTGTATGCACCACGTCAGCAAAGTGCTTTTATCGAACTCGCCTCGCTCGCTTGGCTCATAATCTCAGACTCGTTCGATAAAGGACTTGATACATAAATAACTATTATTATTTACTGTTTTTGTATTTGTGACAGTAATTTAACTTTTTAAATTATTATTTTTGTTTTTTATGTTAAAACTATATTGGTTATTTCAATAACTTTACTTTGTTTTAAACATATAAAATGACCTCTCTTAGTACTAATAACAAACTAATCTGGTACAATATTTTAAATTAAGCCTTATAATGGGCAACCCCCTGCCTAGAAGACACCAAATCGATTGATTGTACGTTCTAAAACAGATCAGCATTCAATCAATATATTTCCATCCAGTCCACATAGTACATTTAGAGATGACAGGCATAGCCGTTGGTCTTGGCTAGTTACGTAGTCTCGTATTACATCAGAATCCTTGCATAGCCCAAACACTCTTAACATCTAAGTTTAGCGCGATTTGTATACAATATTATTATTGCCAACGATAATCACCCCGATAAATTTGCGATTTAAAAGTATCGGGTACAACTTTTCATTAATGTTGTGCATATTTTCGTAAAAAGATCAGAGTCTTACATCAGAATCCATGCGAAAACTTACATGCCTATTTGGTAATCGTGGAACAACTTCAATTGACCGCTGCCGAAAATATTTAATTCAATAACTCGTAGTATTACATAAATAAATTGAACTAAAAATTATTTTCAAGTTCATTTGGCGGCCCCTGTGTGAGACATTTAAAGACCACAACTAAAGTCAAATGTAATAATGTATTTCCATATCAGATGGCAAATTCGTCATGTCAGCACACAAAAATATTATATTAATTATGCAGATGCATAAATTTATTTAAAACTCTCACTAAAAGTGGGTATTTACACTTTTAGTGAGATAAGAATTAAAATGTCTTAAGTTTCTTGAACATTTTGTTATTTAATTTTAAAGTATGATTATAAGATTAGCATAAATTATTTTGAAAGCATTATTGTAATACCCAATTCCTTCATTCAAGGGGAACCAAACAACATTTGACGTTATGCTCCACAATAAAAGCTATCAAGAGATAATACATTGAAAACTAGTATAAGTACAACAAGGCAAGCATTAGCAATACTATCTATTAAGTATTAAGTGCAGAAAAGCTAAAAGCATTCAAAAAACCTATATGTACCTAATATATGAGGGGTCGTTTTTATACTTCCAGACTGAGTGATTCTCAATTTCGATTCACTTTGCACTGTTTTCTACCCTGAGCCCTGATTTATTGTTGATACATGCGATCTACATATATATATTTAAAATAATTTATTTGAACATTGTTTTTTTATATTTCCCCAAAACAAAACAATAAAAAAGACATAACTAGCTGAAGAAGCCGTCCAACAAAATTGTCAAATCAAATATTACTAGAAAATTGCTACGCTGACGATGTCATTGCACGTCATCTAATTTCGCGTAGCTTCCTCAACGAGGCCGAGAATAATTGGATGTCGAAATGATGACAGTTTTTTAAACCAAGTAACAGAAGATGGAAGATAGAAGAAACGGCAAATTTCAGCTTTAATGGTAGTTTTAGAAACTAATGAGTAGGGTGATTTAAATGAGTACCTTGAAATGATGGAGATTTGGATAAGATTGGATTAGACAAATGCTTTCGTTGTTCCAGATGCATCATGTGGAGACCTGTAGACGATTTTTGACAGCTAGAGCTACGCGCACACTGCACCGACCGACACGGGCGACCGAGATTTTTTTAAAAGTCAAATGCATGTGCAGGCGCGCACACTATACACCGACCGGTACGAACGGACGCCTCACTAGAGAAACATGCATTTGACTTTTAGAAAAATCCCGGTCGCCCGTGCCGGTCGGTGCAGTCTGCGCGTAGCTTAGCAGTGATACACCAGATTTAATTATCAGCATCGACAAGAATATGAAATGTGAGTTCATCAATATGATTCTGAATCAAACCCAAGCCGAGGAGTAGCACATCAAGGACTCCAGAACACTCAAGAAAATTAACCTCATCAAACGGCTCGGTGGTCTCGTGGTAAGATGACCAATACTATCTGTGGGAGAGATAGTAGCGAGGGTTCGAGTCCCGCCTGGAACAATAAAATTTTTCTGGCGGGTCCGGTACACCTCTCGAGTCACCATTCTCTGTTGGGATATAATTAACAGTGCTTCACCCTTTACGGCGAGGGGGTGTAAGTAACAAAGCCATGAAACACTTTACACACATAAAATATACACCAAAAAGGATCCTGGGGTTATGACAAGCTTAAAGCTTATAACCCCGGGGTAAGCCGCCCACCACAAGTTCAAAAAAAAAAAAAAAAAAAACATTATGCAATCTTAAATTTTAATAATTGTTAATATGAAGAAGCGTATAACAGTAGCAGGAAAGTTTTTTACAAGCTTAATATATCTTTTGAAATTCTATTAAAGTGATGCAAAGCTAGAAACCAGAAGAAAGTGTATTCTGTTGCAGACCTCTAATAAATTCTTAAGTTTATTCGCATGTCAAGAAATACTACAGGCATCTAGTGTAAATAATGTTTAAATTTACAGCCAAATCCCCTGACAATCAATTTCATAAAAAACGTGTCTTTTTCTTTATTCCTAATAAACAAATTCATAAAAACAGTTTCTTCGTATAAAGCATTTAAAGGCTTGCTTTGATGATGGTATTCACATATGTACAGGTATTTAGGAGGTAAAACTGTTGAATTGTATATGAGATTTAACACCCAGTAGCAATTCGAACGTTCCCTCCCTTAGAGATTGGCCTTCTTAGCCAGTCATTTAAACTACAGGGCGTCCCAGAAATAAAAAGACGTAGTAGCAGGTATGTAAAGTCCGAAGAGAAACAGGCCCAAATATACCGCAATAACGAAGAAATTTAAAAATTAATTTTATGTGTTGTTTTTTAGATAAAAAAATTACATTACGGACCTGGCACAGAATGTATGTTTATAAATACACGTAAGAATGCTCATTTGTAAATAGAAACGAACACGCATTCCTAGGAACGCTTTTATTTGTATAAAACGGAAAAAAAACGTTAAATCGACTCATTCATATAAAACATATTTTTTGCCAGATGGGCGACCCACTTTATTGCAGACAATAAAAGATTGTTTTTATTTTTAAAATAGGAAGGTAGTTTTTCTAGATTACAGTAAATATCAAGAATGTAATTATTTTTTTCTAGCAAGTGTAAAATTAAAGTAATTAATGGTTTGATATTTATTATGAAGTATCTATTCCTCCTCCTTTTTTTTTAACACAAGTAATATTGTGAAAGTGAAGCAGGTGGAAATTTAGTCCAGGGTCGGCGTAAGGCCAATTGAATTCTTTATTATTTTTCTTCTGCCGTCTGCGCATGAATAAAGACTTCATATTTTGAGGGTACGTTTTTACACAATCTTAGTTCCGATTTCTGCTACTCCGTCTTTTTATTTCTGGGACAGCCTGTATAACGACGGTACAAAAACTGTGCAAGAGGTGATATTTAAAAGGAAGTGCACTATATAGAAAAATACATATTCATTCCAGCTACAGTCTTTTATTTTCATGTTCAACCTGGGAATATAAAAACGGTTCCTCTATATACATATCTATAAAACACAAGCTATGAATGAGGGCGGCGTGGCGTAAATAGGAAAGAAATTAAATCTACTTACGGACATATCGTATTCCGTAATATATGCCGGTATCTCGAGTTGATCCGGTGACATCACTGAATACAGATACTCGACTCCCTGCAAATTGTGCACTTTCTGTTTAATAGCCGGAGCCATGAATGTCGTAAACCACCACGTCATCATCTGGTAGGAGAAAGAAATTACACTGATTATAGAAAACGTATATAAAGTTAAATCCACAAGTGACTGTAGTACATACAGTCAATTTCTTTAAGTCTTTCAGTAAAAGGTATCGTATAGTAAATGTCTAGCTATACGCTAATGTTTGCTAACTCATCATGAATCACGAATATGAATCATATGATGCCTAAATTTGCCGCTGTAGGAACCTAACTTTGTTATGTATGGTTTGCCAATATAACTTACATTGTTATTGACGTTAATTTCTGTGGTAGTCAAAATTATCATTTATTTTAAACATGTTCAACATGAAGAGAAAACCAAATAATATCATTACTATACCATAACAGATAGATTAACAATAACTTATACACGATATCCTCCTAAAAGAAACCAACAATGTTTGGGACTAAATAACACCAAATGATTTTATATTAATAACGATATTCATTTTGTGCTTTGCATTTATTGTGTCGTAAATTCATTAAGTCTCCCAATGGTCCAGTCGTATTAGGATTTAACCCGGAAGAAATTGAAAGTAGCGATTTACTTTCGCGAATAGTTGGGGGGGGGGGGTCACTGACAGCCTACATTTCGGTTTTCGGAAATCGCACCCCATTGCTTCAGCCGCCATCTTCAATTTTTAAGGGTGGATTTTTATTTATTGATAACTCGTTTACTTTCAATTTCACACGAAAAATGGTGATAACCCAAGTTGTTTGAAATTGAATTTGCTATAAGTTTGGTCCCTTTTGTTTTTTTGCCTAGGATCGATATTTTTTTATTCAAACCCGAAAAGAAGTGGGGGTGTAGCTAAATATTGCATTATCTTGTTTATTATATAGCAGAATATTAGTATTAAGTTAGTATAGGCAAACTTTGTTATATGTCTTGTCTTAATGTTAAGGTTTTGGTGTAAGAACAGGGGATGGAAAATTTCTCCATCCATCTGAACCACGCCTTAGGGTTTCAGTTACATATTTCGTTTGTTTTTGATATATACATATATGTATTAATATATATGTGTGTGTGTTATATGTGAATATATTGTATGTATCTTGAAATAAAGCATATTATTATTATTATTATTATTATTATTATTATTATTGACTTTACCGTATTAACGATAATATACAAAGTTGTTTGGAATTAAAATCGATGTTTACGGCTAAACATTCGAAACTGGCATAATTTGAATTTCGCAGGGCTTTCAAACGTGTACTTGAGAAAAAATAGATGCTAATTTTTTTCATTGTAAAAGTCATACAGTTCGAGTAGCGTTTTATTTGCACCTCTCTTTCTCTTTGTCGTAACAGTGCGACCAGAAATATTAATGCTACAAAAAAAATCAAATATGCAGAAAATTTAATTCCCAACAACTTTGTATATTATCGTTACTATAGTAAAGTCAATAATAAACGCGATAAAACCGTTATTTAATACCCACCTCTTTTCGGGTTTAAATAAAAGAATATGGATCCTAGGGAAAAAACAATAGCGACCAAAGTTATGGCAAATTCAATTTCAAACAACTTTGGTTATCACCATTTTTCGTGTGTAATTGAAAATAAACGAGTTATTCAAAAAATAAATATTACCCCCTATTTCGGGTCTTAATCGAAAAATATCGATCCTAGGGAAAACATGATAAGCACCAAAATTGTAGGGAAACCTCCAAACAACTTTTGTTATCACCGTTTTTCATGTGAAATTGAAGATAAACGAGTTATGCAATAAATAAAAATCCTCCCTTAAAAATTGAAGATGGCGGCTGAAGCAATGGGGTGCGATTCCCGAAAAGCGAAATGTAGACTGCTAGTGATCCCTCCCAATGATTCGCGAAGGAAAATCGCTACTTTCAATTTTTTCCGGGTCAGCCCCTTTTTTTGGTCTAAATCAACTGGACACATGCCCGATCAATTATTCACAGTCTAATGTGCACAAGCTCGTAAGTAGCTGTGACTTACCAGAAGACTTCAAAAAAAATGAGGTGTGGCCACCACACGACTTTCTTATACGTATGAAAGTGTTACCTCCGGTTCGAGTTGTGAAATTTCATTTATACAAAACATATTCCAAATCCAACACTAAATACTTTTGTATTCTTCATAAATATATATAGAATGCATAATTTACGACATATTCGCAAAAAATCGTTATTCGGTAAGAGTAAAAGTGTTAGTTCCGGTCCGAATTTTGATTTTTTTTATATACAATAGGTGTCGAAAATGAAGTTCTAAATACTTTTATACTCGTAACGTACCTGTCTAAAAAGCATGACTTGCAAAATATTTGCAAAAAACTGATTTTCGATAAGAGTAAAAAACCTACTTCCTGTAGGAATTTCGAAAAACTTTTTTAATAAAGTTGTTCACAATTTCAATTTTAAGTACATATGAATTCTTTATAAATTTGTGTAAACTTAGTAGTTGACGAAATATTGGCAAAATTCGATTTTTTCACTGAAGTAAACTACTACTTCCGGTCTGCCGATTTTGCTCAAAATCTAATCAGTTCTCAAGCGAGAGATTATACTACTAAATGCAAAATTTGAAATAGATAGCTATAGCGGTTTGACCGCTATCGTGGTCACAGACAGACAGACAGACGCAGACATTTTTTAAAAACCACTTTTTCGGTATCAGGGGACTTCAAAACGTGGACATCTGCAAAAATCTCGAGGTCGAAAATGTTCATCATCACAATACTTCCTTATACTACGTATAAGAAAGTAAAAATGGAATGAATTACGTGACGATTTCATCTAATTGTTCGGAAAACATTGATTCAGATATTTATCTGTATTAAACTGATGTGTGTGCAGTTATGTCTTCTTATAGAAACTACATATTATTTTATCTTACATTTATAGAAAAATTTTCTATAGTCTATTTTTAAAATAGCGGGACGAATTTCTGAACAGACCACTTTGACAGTGAAATCTCATTGGTTGAAAGCAAGGCCAAATGACACCGTATCAATCTTGCTCACATTCTGTTAACTGACATTGTTTATGGTTAAGCCTTGTTGTTATTTCTATTATTTCTCCGTTATTTCATTATATACTTTACCAGTTCTATTCAGAGCTCGACAGTAATAGTTATCAGATATACTCGTAAATTGTTTTCAAGATTTTCGTGCATGTAATTTGGGACAGGGGTATGTTCAGAAATTCGTCTCGCTACTTTAAAAATAGACTATTCTAGAAAGGCGATTTCCAAGAAATCGAGAATGCTGACAATGAATTGATGCCGGTGTTTTCTAATACATCTGGAGTTTTTTCGTCGCAGATATGGTTGTTTAGGTTGTTGAAATTAATAGTTCGACTAGAGCATGTCTTATCTGAGAACAGCACAATTCTTCCGATATTAGGCTTGACGAACAGGCGCCTTAGAAATCTTCGACAAAATACGAACCGATTAGGGAAGCATTCGGGAACCAAACTATAAGAATGAAGCAGTTTGACGTGCAAGATATGTCATATCGTGGACTTTAAAGACCTCATTTTGTGTGCGATTTCGTCAACACTTGTAATGTGATTTATATACCTCGTACATATCAGCTAGTATTTCAAAAGACTAATTAATGTGTTTTTGAAAGCAAATGCTGAATTTTCACAATTCCTAATACGAAGTGACAAACGATTCTAACAGATGCAAGGTCACATGTTATGAACAAACTAATTGACGTTTGTTTATAATAAAGCGCTATTTGTCAAACTTTAAATGTTAGTTTCTTAATCAAAGTAATCCAATATGGAGTTATAAAGAATATTTTGAACTGGTAACACGAAAATGAAGATAATTGTATATAGGTATATTAATAAAATTTCCAGGTTTTAGTATTTTTTACAACCATCCCGACGGAGTTTGTAGATATACAGGATGAGTCATCTAAGCGGGTAAGGCCGGTTATGCCTTTATGAGTAAAGATATATCGAAGCGGTTTTTTCCTTGTGATAGCTGTTCATTAGGAGCACATTTTAAAAATATTTTGTATTATACAGAGTGTTTCATAACTTGGTGGCTAACCTTAGTTATAGTTTCTTAAATGGAATACCCTATATATTATTGCACTTTTGTATTCCCCGTATAATTTTTAGTCAAAAAGTAATAAGATAGATAGTATAGACCTAAAATCTAAAGTTTTTGACTTATTCCCATTTTTCTGAAAAATTCAATGTTTGTATAAAATTATACAGGGTTATGATAAAGTAACGCACAAAATTCATAAAACGTACAATGTTCATTTTTGAAAAAAATGCAAAAACACGTCAAACAGTTTATTTTATTCCGCCTCTTTTAACATAAGTCAAAAAAATAAAACGTCAAATTTGTCAAAGTTATGACGTCATCAATATTTTTTTTAAATATGAAGCTTGGTTTTTTTTTTACTTTATTTGATAAAGCTTGTTTTTCTGCATTATAAAGAAATAATTGAAGTAGGGGTCACATAAGAAAAAACTAAAAAAAAAAAAACGAATTAGACATGAAATGACTCGTATAACTCCGCAGATGATCGAAGACTGTAAATCAGGTCTACCATCGTCTTGGCCTATGTCAGATAGTGAACGGGACACAGTTTGAACAATTCCTGTAAGAAATCGTTTTGGTTTAATGGACTGTTTAGTTAATTTAAATGTTATTACTATAATAAAGTTTATTTTGTTTTTTATTAATTCTCTCAGTTTTTTCTTATGTGACCCCATACTTCAATTATTTCTTTATAATGCAGAAAAACAAGCTTTCTCAAATAAAGGAAAAAAAACCAAGCTTCATATTTAAAAAAAATATTGATGAAGTCATTACTTTGACAAATTTGACGTTTTATTTTTTTGACTTATGTTAAAAGACGCGGAATAAAATAAACTGTTTGACGTGTTTTTGCATTTTTTTCAAAAATGCACATTGTACGTTTTATGAATTTTGTGCGTTACTTTATCATACCCTGTATATCTCGAAAACGACATATTAGATGGACACAATTTTTTGCAGTGTTGTTTACAATAAGAGGTCCTAATAGAAGCGTGTTTTATTTTTTTACAGTTACTAACTGCATGTGCAGGAAACTGAATTCAAATTACATGACACGTTTTTGTATAAAAGTCAATAACCCTATATATCAGTTCATTTCTGAATTGTTTATTAAATTTCATATCAGAAACATTTAAGACGTTAATACTTTAAAAGTGACTATTACTGAGCTACTGTCGTTTTTTGATATGCTTTTGTTAGTTTTTGCAAAAAAGTCAATTTTTTCAAATGCCACATCCTGTATATTATTTCATTTTTGAATTTCTTATTAAATTGTAAAACATGTAAGACGTTAATACTTTAAAAGTGACTATTACTGAGCTATTGTCTCTTTTTGATATAATTTTGTCAGTTTTGTGGTTTTAATTAATATAGTACAGTACTGACAAAATTATATCAAAAAGAGACAATAAATATCTCAGTAACAGTCACTTTTAAAGTATTAACGTCTTACATGTTTTTGATGTGAAATTTAATAAGAAATTCAAAAATGAAATAATACATATATAGGGTGTTCCATTTGAAAAAATTGACTTTTTTGCAAAAACAAACAAAAGCATATCAAAAAACGACAGTAGCTCAGTAATAGTCACATTTAAAGTGTTAACGTCTTACATGTTTCTGACATGAAATTTAATAAATAATTCAAAAATGTACTGATATACAGGGTGTTCCATTAAAAAAAATGGACTTTTCTACAAAAATGTGTCATGTAACTTTAATCCAGTTTCCTGCACATGCAGTTAGTAACTGTAAAAAAAATAATACATGCTTCTATTAGGACCTCTTATTGTAAACAATACTGCAAAAATTTTTGTCTATCTAATACGTCGTTTTCGAGAAATATAATTTTATAGAAACATTGAATACCATAGGAAAATGGGAATAAGTCAAAAACTTTAGTGTTTAGGCCTATACTATCTTATTACTTTCTGACTAAAAATTATACGAGGAATACAAAAATGCAATAATATATAGGATGTTCCATTTCAAAAACTATAACTATGGTTAGCCACCAAGTTATGGAACACTCTGTATAATACAAAATATTTTTAAAATGTACTCCTAATGAAGGAACAACAACAAGGAAAAAACCGATTCGAAATATCTTTAGTCATAACGGCATAATCGGCCTTACCTGCTTAGATGACTCACCCTGTATATTAGGGCACATGTATATAAAAATGCATATGAAACAACGAACACGGATAATAAATAAAAAAACAGAAACATAATTCTTGAAACTAAGGTTTCTAAGAAATGTGAATATGTTGTTGTACACCTATCTGTTTCTAGGGTTAAAATTTTGGTTCCTTATTTTGATTTTACTTATCTTTTACAGGTATAAATTTAAAGTATTGCGCTAGTAATGAATTAATTTAGTTGTTCTAATATAAAACTTACCTTGGTCCAGAAAGTGGGGTGTATAATATAGAAGGCCTTCAAATTTTTCTTGTATTTATAGGGCAGTACGTTGTATACCTCCCTAAGCCAAGAGAACGATGGATAGTTACTGCTAGTGGTAAGCGTGTGGAAGTATGCGATTACGTAATCACCTTTGACGATTGGATCTAATAGTGATATTAAGTATAATAATGCCTGAAAAGAAATAAAATGTATGTAGTAAAAATAAACAAATCCGCAGGTGAAAAATATATTATGTACCTATGTATAGGTCTTGTTGCGTGCTTTTGGCACTTCTGACTAATTTAATTTCAAAATGTTAAATAATATCTGTTTATTTAAATTAGCAATTACTAAATTACTTAAGAATTCTAAATTAATTATAATATCATTCTTTTGGCTCCTACTGTACACTATTATTAGTCTTGATACGCAATATATATTCAAAATTTAAAATACATGTATTGCAATTCCCACAGCCAAGCTTGTTCAAATTCTTGAAGAAATTATTCGTTATATCTTATTTTCAAATACGTAGTTATTTCTTAAAAATAACATCTGAATAACAACGTTTATAATCTAAAGCAAAATTCTTTTTATAAAGCAAATATTATAGTCACGTACGACAATTTTTCTCAAATACCCCTTTGTATGACACGATGAAAACTAGATTTCGGCGCCACGAATATGCTCGTGTTATCAATAGCCCTTTATTTTAAAATACCCTCGGAACCGAGCAATTGAATATACTGCATCGTGCGCGCCGTGTGCAAAAATTCCTTCTTGAAGAATTCTCGAAGATTCTGGAAGGGTGGAAATGACATAGCTGTTTCCTTATTCCCACTCCAACGGTACTAATAAAAAGGCAAGAACGCTTAAAAATATATTTCATTAGTAACCGCATAGTGACTTTGAGGATTAGTCTGTAGTTCTTTAGTCATAATGCTATTTGGATAAGCATAATATTGTTAAATAATGATATTGATCTAAAATTTGGAGTTCGCCATCATAATCTTTGTTACTATTGCTTATAATATCATAACCTTAAGTTACGATAATAATTATTCATTTTGTCATAATAATACATGCATTAGTAGTTGTATTCTGTTCTAAAGTCAAGGTCCGATTTTAATTTACCATTTGTATATTCAACTATGATATTGTAATACTTTATATCTATTAATATTTATGTAATAATATCTCCGTCTGGCCAGATTATCGACTGAAGAATTGTGTAATCTGATGTGATATGTTGAAAGAGAAATCTGTTTATTATTATTGAATGTTCATTGTACTTTTGTTTAAATTATTTCATGTAATAAACATTGTTAAGTTTACGTCACTTGTGTTATAAATCAATTATCCTTCGTTCCTTGTGGTAACTCGACGGGCTCAGTGAATGTTTCTTACTTTCTTTCACTAATAAACGTAAAGCCACGATGTGCTGATTCTAGTGATAATAAAAACAAAGCTGTTAAATAATTCAAAGTAGGTGGCGCCCGACAATAACTTAATAAATAGTCACAAAATCATTCAAGTAAAAATTAGCCATCGAAAAGGACCAACACCTGTTGCCCCGGGGAAACACTGATTGGATTGGCCGAGCATAAGGCTCGATACAGTTAAGGTATGTGAGTTTTGTCATTACATTAGATATACGCATTCACTCCTGGTTAGTTCAATTATTAATCATATTGCAATTATAAATAATAAACGACCCTGAGATACTGGATGCAGACTGTGCTACTGGGCTAATTACTCTGTTCTCGCATCCAGTACCGTTGCTGATTGGAAAATATTTATTTAACAAATCATTTAACCATTTATTGCATTAAACAAATTTAGTATAGCAACTAATTAGCAACAGTCTATTTTAATAAAAATGAGAATAAAAGAAAATAAAAACACATGTTTGCATTTAGAGTTATAGTGATATTAATGTTACTAAGTTATGGAAATTTACTTCGTTGCAGGTTTCTATGTGCATATTTTGACATTAAAATCTTACTTGAAACTTTAGTTACTACCATAACAGCCTTTTATTAGTTTCTTAATTTATTTGCCTGTCATAATGAACATTATTAGTGAGACAATTCAAAAAAAATGCTTAAGTACATGGAATGTATAGCCTCAATATTTTATAAACAAGAATGAAAGAGAATTAACACGTTGAATTGATTCACAGATGTATGTTGGTAAGTACATTATCATTTAATAATTAATTTTATAATTTAGAGTGTCAATTTAGGTGAATATATTACGATCTAGTTCAGTCATTCAGGGATAAATGGAAGAAGCTTTTTCTGAATCTCAATTACAATATTAAAATAAATATATTACTGTGTAGAGTGCCAGTTATAACACAGAGACAGAGATCAGTCAAATATTAACAACAGTTATTAATTTGTGTTAACTGGGCTTAATATAATCCAATCATATTGCATATTTTTAGCACGTGATTGATTACCATTTAGTTGATAATGCTTTGGATAGGTGGCGTTCCTAAGGATCGATATTTTGAGGTTACCGGAACCAGAAAAATCTTGTTACGTGACAGTTGGCCTTGATAATGTACTGAATCTAGTTGAATTCTGTACATTATCAAGAACAAGATATCATCCTACGAGTAAAGAATAGAACAGGAGAGATAATAACGTAGTGGGTAAATAGGTATTATTTAGACGGAGTTACCACTTTTGGTAGGTCAGTTATGTCCGGTTATGTCAAGAATGACATTTTAGTGTTTATATAATGGTCAATTGTGTGGCTTGTGGTCGTTCTACAACGGCAAGAACGAAGAATATTAATTTTTCTCTTCATCGGTAAGTTATTTAATAGGCATTCAACATAGGCAATAATAATTTAAAAAGAGGTATTTTAAATAAATTGTCATATATCTGACATGTCTGATTATGTGTTCAGTGTCGTAACATATATATCCAAGTCATTTAATATTTGTTATATTTTTGACGCAGATTTCCCTTAAACCCGTTTATAATATATTAAAAAGAAGAAAAGAATTGAAAACATAATACACTCACGATATTTCTTTAATTATTTTTGGACTAACAACCTATTTTAAATGATTATCGAGAACACAGGAAGTGTACATATACCCTGTACAAAATATTTATGCACGCCTAGGCATTGCGTCCATATTTGTCCAAATGTGGTAACTCAATATGGCCGAGTTACCACATTTGGACAAATATTATTATTAAGGAGACTCTCTCCTGTTCTATTCTTTACTCGTAGATATCATCTATGTCGTGCACGTATTGACATTTTTTGACACATATTTCAAAACACCTGAAATGTCATGTTTTCCGTTCTATAAACACATGATACTAAAAAATTCAACTGTGTAAATGAATAAATGTATAAAACAATCGAAATGCACAGATTATTCTATAACAACAACGCTATATTTTATTTAATGTTATGATATATGTATTAAACAATATTAGTTTATTATATTATCAAAAAAGATAGAAAACGACATAGTTATAATAATAATCGATTGCTTCTTCGAAAGTCATACAAAGTTGTAGAAATGTATTTGTTAAATTCATTGTTAATAGTGTTAAATTACTGTGCAAGCTCTAGAAATACAGGAAGTTAAACTGATTGTTTCCACCTGACTGTTTCTTCGTACTCTATTTTCACTAATGCATGGCAAATAATTCAAGGCAATCTTTAAAGAGAAAATAAGATCCGAATAGTCACGGTACAGATGTTATTATGTTCACTGATGTTTTATTTATAAACGAACATAATTACTGTTTCAAAATGATTCGAAGCTGTGATCTTGTGTTGCATCGGAACAAACCTAAGAAAGCGTAAGATTAATATATATTATTGGAGATACAGTGTTTACCTAAGTCACAAGGATTCGCCTTAATAAAAACAGGATTATATTACAACACGGTATGCTTAAAAGGTAAAGGTGGAAGGAAGTTGGTGATATATTGGATTGAGTACGTAGGTTATATTACAAGAATGAAAGATAATAAGATATTCAAATCGTAAACAGTCGAAATTATCACTGCGCCAGAAACAATCGGAACTATCTAAGACGAATATCGAAATCATTCAATGTCACCAGGATAGTAGTAATTATTTGAAATAGTTACTCTTCAATAGCCATATGTACATAGTGCGAAAAATAAGTTTTGCCGTGGGAAAAATCAGTGAACGGAAATCTGAAAATTTTTGAATTTTTTTATTCAAAATATTCTGCTCCAGTTTCAATACACTTTTTACAGCGATTCAACAGTGGTTCAAATGCGTGTGCTAGCTCATTTTGTTGAATTGCCTCCAGTGCTGTTTTGGTGGTCGACATGTCACTAAAACACACCCTTACAACTTCAATTTAAATTTTAGGAATAGAAAGAAATCGCACGGGGCCAAATCAAGTGAATACTATCAGGTGAATAATATGATCCAACGCACAGACTTGACTTCAAGCGAAAAACTGACGAACAATGAGTGAGTTGTGACTCGGTCATTATCGACCAACAAACACCAGGTTTTTGGATCACGATATTGTGGACAATTCCCTTGCTATCGAAGAATGTATGTAATGAGCATTGTTTTGATTTTTGATGGAAGTTTCCGTGTTTTTTTGAGAAACATATAAAGCACATAATAGTTATTTACGAACCAAGTGCGGGAAGACTATTTTCCCGCATGAGCGCATATTGTAAGCACGAGCGACCGCAGGAAGCGAGTGCTTTTAATTGCGCGAATGCGTGGAAGATGTCTTCACGCAAGTGGTTTGTACAATATTTTTTGTACGAATATTAAATTAAGAAGGTATTATTGATTAATGTCATTGGTATCATACCTAATATAAGATAGATTACCTAATTAATTTAAGCATTTTATGTACGTAACTATTACTCACCTTTCCCTAAAATTAAGTTATTATATTCTTACACATGGCAAACATGAGGTATGTATTCTTATATTTATAAATTTGTAGTACATTTATTGCGATTTTTGGTTTAAATACAAACAATTCCGAACTGCCAATATGAATGTCGATGTGGTTCAAATAGATGGCGTTTGAATCTTGCTTAAGATGTCGCTTAAAATGTCGTCAAATAGATGGCGCCACAATTTTTTTTGAAGAATTTTTAATTATTACTCCTATTTCCCCAACTTTTAGTGAAGAATAGTGGAGGGAAGTAGTATTTTATAGACTAAATTTTATTACTACCAAGTTAGATTTTTTCTTAAATGTCCCAAAGTGCAAGTGTTTTTTTCAATTTTTACAGTCGCCTCAACCGGGAAAACGTATTTCCCAGTCGAGCCACACATGCGCCAAATGTCACTTTACAGGCGGTGAGTACAAAAATGAATATTACAGTACACATTTTGTGTAAATAGTTTTTTATGTTTCACTTTTCTTAATTTATCTTTTTTGGGATTAGTTTCATTAACCTCTTTTTTGCTTCCTTGGTTGGGTTCAATTATCAATACTGAAATATAGAATATACACAAAAATGAGGAAATGCGGTGTTGGTGATGGAAAGGGCAATCACAGTAAATTGACTTTTGATGTAAGGACGAAGAAAAGCAGAGATCAACAGAGAAAGGACTTACGAGAAATTTAATATTGTAAGTGTTGTAATGAAAGTATTTGTAATAATACGTATAAACATATTAATCTTCCTGTTAGTATGTTATAATAATAGTAATAATAATAATAATAATAATAATAATAATTTGCCTTTATTTGAGAAAGTAAACCATTGATGAAAACTGGCGAAGTCTAGCTAAAGCTACTCATACTCAACCAGAGTCCATCAACTAATACAAAATAAACATAAAATAATAATCAAAGTAATAGACGGCACAAACACAGAAAAAACAAAAAAAAACTCGGACATCAGAGCATGTGAAACTGTGCTACTGCAAAGAAAAAAGGTAAGATGTAAGGGCACGACTGAACCCCGCGCAACTAGAGAGGCTTTTAATATCATCCGGTATACTATTATAAAGCGTAACGGCGGAATAACTGAACGATCGCTGAAAAAGAGATGTATGATGACGCGGAACTGTGAGCAAATGTTTGAAACGCGTATTGAGAACATGGATGAAATGCCGTGGAATCAAGAAGCCACTGAGAGGGACGGGCGGAGACGTCGATTGAAGCAGCGCATGGACAAAGTTTGCCAGATGAAGTTTACGTCGGTTTTCCATATTTAACCACCCAACAGATTTCATACTGGTTGAAATGTGATCGTACTTCCTAAGATTACAAATAAGTCTGCAACAAGAGTTCTGAAGCTTTTGAATTCGCAACCCATCCCGCGCAACCAAACATGGACCATAAATGAAATCACAATAGCTAAGCTGAGACAACACTAGGGATTCACATAGTCGTCGCTTCAAAGAAGAATTTAAAATATGTCTATTCGCATATAAAACTCTCAAAACTCCATAGGACTTCCCCAACAAATAAGAAACATGTTCACTGAAACGAAATCGAGTATCAACTAATAACCCAAGATCTTTCGCAACATCGGAAAAAGGTAAGAGATTACTCGAGATACGTAACCGCAAATTAGATTTTAAAAATTCAATATGACATTTAGAGCCAAAAATTAACACATTAGTCTTCTGCGAATTAAGTATTAAATTATGATCAAGAGATAATTTGTTCACCTTAGACAAGTCTGCATTAATATTATCAGCCTCCATTTGGTATTCATGAAGAGGAAATGAATGAAATAGCTGTGTGTCATCTGCATAGGCTTGGACGTTACAGTGATCCACAGATGATAAATTGTCATTAGTGTAAATAATAAAAAGCAGCGGGCCCAGGATTGAACCCTGAGGAACACCGGATAAAATAGCGGAAGTATTTGAAACATCACCACGATACATGACTCGCTGCGTTCTTCCAGACAAGTAAGATCGAAGTAGGATATATTTTAGGATTTTGTAGTGTATATTGCTGTCGAAATTCGTTTTTTATGAGCTTGAACATAACGAACTCATTACTAATATTGATATAAATAAGCATAGTCATTAATAGGGAGCGGACACGAAAGGTTGATGACTCATCGCCCATGGGCGGCACTATTGAAATGTTGTATTTTTAAAGAGTTTTAATTTTATTTATATAATTGGATAACAAGTGGGTGGTGATCTATAAAATACAAAATACGTTATTTCTCACAGTTCTCTTCTGCAAGATTTGTTCTCTTTGAATGAAGTACATCCTTGTAGATAGAAAACGTACTTTCTACATCGCAACTGGTTATAGGTGCGTACTGGAAATATTCCTTTATTTCAGCGAATTTAGCAGTTAGATTTTGTGTCATTGTCTCCATACACAATTGCCGCAATGTTATTAAATCTGGATTTTTATTAAAAACTGCGTCTAACTTTGGCGAAGGCCACATCCGAAGTCACTTGGAGTACTTTTGAAATTATTAATAGCCACATCTAATGTGGTTATTGTTAATCCATCTTTTATTTTTGAGATTTCGATTTTCAAAATAGGTGATTAGTTTGTGTTAGTTCCTTCCAATCAGAAATACTTTGAGTATCGTCATTTAAACATGTAACGAAATTTTGTAAACTATCGAAATTCTCGGCATAAAAACTAGTAGCTTGCAACCATGTTCCCCATCTAGTTATACTGGCAAGGGAGGCAGTGACAAAGATGGAAGTTTTTCCCTGTAAAGAGCTACTCTCGATGGTGCTTTTCTGAAAACTTTTTTAAAATCGAATACAAGACTATCAATTTCCTGATACCTGTCTCTCATATATTCACAGATTCTGTGGAGAGCATGTGCTACACAATATCCAGCATATAAGGATATGTTTCCTTTAATAGTCTGCCAATTTTTAACATATATGCGGCACTGTCACTAACAAATGAAAGTATTTTTTCCCTGTACCTGCCGTCCGAATGGAGCATTCTGTGCAAATTCTCGTCAATGGTTTTAGCACCTGTTTCCGCATCAACTGTATTTATAACTTTAGATGCTATTACATATGCGTTATATGGAATAGTTGGATGTAGTACATCAGCTACAACATTTACCACACAGCGTCCTAATATATCGACAGTTTCGTCGGCACTTATCCATAGGTACTGATTTGAAAGATGTCTTCTAATGCATTCTACTGTTTTCGTGAAGCACTTAGAAACATAATATTTGCGTAAGGCGGATTCATCAGGAACATTTCGACCAGCATATTTTTGAAGAAATTTTTTGAAAGTGGGATTGTCAAGTTTCTTTAATGGGCTATTAGCCGCCATTAAAGCTTCACCGAGTTCTTCGTTAAAGTTGTCAGCTTTCAACGGGTCCAATTTCTGTGTATGTTTTAGCGATGCTAAGTGACGTTGTACGTTCGATTTTTGGCCATTCTGTAACGATATTTTACAGACTATCCAATAAATTTCGAAATCACTGACAATGGAAGACATACAATCAGTGTGACCCTTAATCCAACTTGCCATTGTTTTACGATGCTATTCTCGACGTTCTTCCATATCATAGTAACATAAATAATGTTCTAGATCTAAATAAATGATAACTAAAAATGTATGCGTATGTTATTGAAACTTAACAAAATCCAATGCACATTTACGTCGAGATAATTTTGAGAAATAAATTCAATGAAACGGTATTAAACAGAAACTATTACAAAAATTACGAGGTACGTGTATATACATATATAACTTTATTTATCATGCGAAATATAAGGTAAATATAATAAATTTTTAAAAACCCTCACGCTACTACCTACGCCGATGAAGAAACGAATTTTATGAGGAAAGACGACTTTTTTGCTGTCGTTTTGGGTCAATAACAGATGATGCAGTTCACCATATGAATAGTGCTATTCCGTAACTGTGTATTGTTTACATTATTTCTTTTATCCGTCGTAATTTAAACCTGGCACGTCCGCTGTCTAGTCATTAAATTTGCATGTTAGCATATTTCATGTAGTATAAGATATTGCCAAATGGATTACTGAATGTTTATTTTTCAAAATAAATATTAATTTATACTAATGCGTTTGTTGTTAAAAAAATAAGCAATAAAATATTTGCTCTGTAATTGCTAAAAAGTGTTTTATTAGTATCTGTATCCCTGAAGTGTCTTCATAAAAACATAACTGACGTTAGAAATTCTACAAATAAACACTTATTATACTTTTTCATCATGTTGTAATAGGGTACATTATCTTTTTTCTTTCAGCATATAAATTACCTGCTTATTAAATAATAAATACGTAGGTTCTAGAATTACATTTTGTAATTATCATATGCACTGATCAAAATAAATCAACTGCTGGCTACGTTTTCTGCATTTATTATAGCATATCTTTCATATCCTTTTTAGGCTTTAAATATTTCATTTTGGAATGGCATATTTCACAGTAGCACAAATTGGTATTAGTAAATATACACTCGCGGACAAAAAATTTCGGAAAACTATAGTTTTTAAATTCAAAAGATCATTATCTATAAAATAAGAATATATAGGAATTAAAAAAATGTTTTCTGGAAAAAAAGTGCTAAACATTGAATTTATTAAGGCAGCAAAAGAAAACAAAAATAATGCTGTTTAGTCAGCTTGTATAAGTTGTGTTGAACTGTAAGTACCGACATTAACAAAATGCAAGCAGAAAATGTAGCCCGAGGAGTAGCTGTAAACGAAGTACGAGGGATGTCTTTTATATTTCGGGAATAGAGAACACAAATTAAAATTAATCATCGTGCATGGCTTTATTGTTTTCCCAAATATTTTCCATAACATCAATACACTTTTGCATGCGTTCGAAGCAATTTACGAAGCACTTTTTCCACTCCGATTGGGGAATCCCCAAAATATAAATTTTGAAAGCATCAACCGCTTGATCAGGCGTAGAAAAACCTTGACGTCGTAATTTATTTTTGATGTGCAGGAATAGACAAAAGTCATGGGAAGCCAAATCAGGGCTGTACGGCGGATGACCCATCAATTTCACTTTTTCATTTGTCCAAAACTGTCTTATTTGAGCTGATGTCTGAGAGCTCCTGATGGAGAATGATCCGCTTTCGGCGGTTGGTTTTCCGAATACTTCTAGCAAGCAAATGCTTGTTGTACCAATCAGAATCGACCGTCCGACGTTGCACTAATGGTACAGTTGTTACATGTCCGGTTTTTCCGATGAAACAAGCGATCATTTGCTTCGAAGTGCTTCGTGCGCGAACAACTTTTGTTTTTTCCTTTGGACCAATTGACACCAACCTTGTCAATTATGTGGGATCCAACGCAAACATTTTTTTTAACAGCCGTAAAATTAAATGTATGCTGGTCCCACTAATGCCCAAGTATACCTCTATCTCACGATAAGTTACATGACGTTCATGCACAGCAGCACTGTTTTTCGGAACAACGACTTCGCGAAATTCGTCAGTGAGCGAAGCACGGCCACGATTGAAATCAGTATTCCACCGATATACACAGGTTTTTGAAGGTGATTCATCGCTAAAAGTCGAATCAAGGTCATCGATGCACTCTTGTGATAATCCATGTCGAAAGGTGTAAGAAATGATCGCATGAAAATTAGTTAATTCCATTTTAGGACGAGATGAATTTTTCAAGTCACTATAAATAACACAAATACCACCTGTACATCAAAACGTTCTGAGTAAGCATTCTGTCGAGAATGTTAAACTTTACGATACAGACATTGATTGCCAGATGGCAGCATCAGTATCGCCTATACCCGATATATAAAAAGCATCCCTCGTACTCGATACGTCGCTGCTGTCTAGAATATTACCAGGAGTATCATCCAAGCCTCTCTACAGCGATATCGATAAACTGCAGAATACACATGAGTCAGGCAGACCAGCACCACAAACTGGCGAGAACTATTGGTTTTATCGACACTACGCGATCGTTGTTTACCATCAACAATTGTGTCTCGCCAAATGGAAGGTGTTTATGGTACTGCACGAACTGTATCCGAAGATAGATTATCGTGTTGTGCGACTAAGATTTGAACATAGAGATTGGACAATGAAACAATGTATTGTGCACGGATACGTCTTGTTGTTTTTGTCTGCCCTCATCAGATGGACAAGAACGTGTGTGGGGAAGGTCGGGTGAACGATTTTCACAGTTGGACTTAAATTCTATCGAAAATTTCGGGAAACCATACAGCAACTGCATTCAAAGTTTACAACGCCGTATGGCAGAAATCATTAGAATTCGTGGAGGTACGACACACTATTAATCGCTTAAATTGTGTGACAACGTATTAGATGTAAAACCTAGCCAGTAAGACTATGAATTTGGTACTGTGGTACTGTGTCGTGACTTTTTCCAAAAGGTTTTGTACCTTTTCTTATTTCTCATTCCCACTTTGTAGATAATTTTTCATATCTTGTAGGAAAAAAATATTCTTGTGATAAGAGAAATTTATTTCGCTGTCCGGAATTTTTTATCCACGAGTGTATAATAGTAAGGTCAAATTGCTATTTTTTATTGTAATAATTCTTGGTAGAGTCCGATCCAAACCTGATGATACTTCGAACGCGCGAGGCAAGGTTTAAACTCTGTACTATCCGCGTTAAAAATATCGAATCGTCATACTATTTATTCCCGCTTCTTTTGAATACAAGGTTCAACAATAATTGTAGTTTTATTATTAATAACTAAAAGGGAAAAGGGAAATGAAAAAGTAAACCTCAACACTAGATAAATAAATTAAAAATAAAAAAAAGACTTATAAAATTTTATTAACCGTTTTTATCTAACGAATAGCCGAATACAGCATCAGTCAGTGGCGGCGGAAGACTCAAATATAGAGGGGGCAAAGTAAATTAGATTAAACTTTATTATCAAAAATACATACATTAAAATACGGTTATAAAAATTAACCTTTTATGTTATTTTTCTAATGGGAGAAAAGTAATAACAGATTTCTTCTGTTTGAGAAAATCTATTAATTACTTTTTCAATAAATGTATCTATACTTTTAGACACAGTTTCTCTGCGAATGCTAAGCACACACCTTTCAATTGTTGTTGCAGTAGGAGGAAATGCTAAAAAAATCTTCAATCAATGTTAATCTATTAATTCAACAAGCACGAGCTCAGTCACAGCATCGTTACTTTTGACTTTTGAAACCCACATTTCTTTCCAAGTTTCGGCTTCACAATTCACGTTTTCAATTTCATACAGGTTTAAGATGTTATGAATGTTTGATTTTAGCAAACTAAATATTTCTGCCTGTATGATTAATTGCGGGTGAGAAATGAAAACAGAGCAGAGTGATCTTTCAGAATAGATAAAAGTAATTAAATATGTTTCTTCATCGATAAAAGGTTTATTGTTTTTGCTTGTAAAATATTACAAACAGGCTCCAGTTTAGCACTATAGGGTGAAGTAATATGCAAACACACAATTAATTTAGGAGTGGAAATTGCGCATAACAAGTGGTTGGATTTCGATCGTGTATCTCCATTTATTTCTATTTCAATTTTTACTTGTAAATTATGGAGTTTCAACACGTATCTCCGTCTTCAATCAATTATTTCTATCGTATATTATAAATGTTCTAGTTCGTTTCTTATTTCCTCAAAATATTCCGAAAATATTTTTATAGACTTATACTTGGCAGACCATCTAGTTTCACAAAATAAAGGAATTTTGGGTACATATTTTCTCCGATATGGACTTTAGCGGAAAAAGTTAATGACTTTTTTTTATAGTAGCTACTGAATTTTGTACATACTGGATTTTATTTAAGCCGTTGACCACCAAGTTAAGTCTGTGTGAAGCACAATGAAAAAAAGAGAGCTTTGTATACTTCTCACAAATTAATTTCTGCACTCCGGTTTCGCGGCCTGCCATTGTCGCGCAACCATCAAATCCTAATCCTAGTAACTTTTGCATATTTAAGTCATAATTTTCGCAAGTTTGTAATATTACTGATGATATACCTCCTGCATTCATGGAAGAGCTGCTCAACACCAGAAATATCAGCAGATTAATCAGCTAACAATGAAAAACCTTCAATTCTGTAATAATTTCTTCTCGAATAATACCACCACAAATCTTAATTCCTTCATTCTAAGTCTGGTGAGAAGTATATTTAGCATTTATTGCACAATTTTCCAAATGATGTTTTATACTAAATTTCCGCTCTCGACTCTAATATTTAGCAGATCATCAAAATTTCCAGAGATTTTACCACGAAGAGGTCAATTGTGGATATCACAAAAAATTATAGTAGAAATGATTGGCGTGAGTTTTTCTCTCTTAGACTTAATTTGTTCCCGTTCATAGCTACTGAGCTGTTCATTGATACAAGTACTTTTACGTTCAATAACATGTCGAAAACTTACTGTTCTTATTGTCGATGAACGTGCCACTTCGACAACATGTTTTTTTTTTTTGCATTTTCACGGAAGTCTTTATAATTCTTGAAAGGTTTTACAATGAAAGATCCAAAAAACCCGCTTCTTAAATTTGGCCGAATTGTAACACAAGTTTTACAATGTCCACCCTTAAGTTTGCTGAAATAAGCTAACCAGTCGTAATTTTGTAACCATTCGTAACGAAGAACTCTTTTTCATTATGAATTCCTTCTAAAATTGTAACTTGAATCGGAAGTAAAATGTCGAGTCAATAACGCATCTCTTGTTTCATCGGAAATTGAAGCATGCTTTTCAATAAAATCTCCTATATCTAAAAGATGAATCTGAACAGTACGATTTTCACCAATACCAGATAATGACGCGTTGTATTAGATTCATGATCAACTTAAAATGTGTTTATGTATACAAAATACGGGAATGCGAAGGACACGGCTGCGCCAATCTGAACACGCAGCATCATGCAGCGTGAGTGTTACAAAATATTTAGTATTCACTTTTGTTTGGACTTCTGATTTTAAATAAAAATTCTGATATTTTACGAGCGCTAGCTAGGTAGAAACAAAAAAAAATCAATTTTCGGTGGGGGGGGGGCAAGTGCCCTGTTTTGCCCCTCCTCTTTCCAGCGCCAATGGCTTCAGTATCACTGTCATAATGTATACTCGCGGCAAAAAGTTTTGTCGGGTCGTAAGACCAGCTATATGGAAGATATATCTGGTCCACTCTAATAAATTCTAACACGAAATAAAGAGGGATTATATTCAATTTTTATAATACCTAAGTAAATATTTTTGAAATATTCTTTTTATGATTTATGGCACGATAACATTGATGTGTCAACATTACAAAGAAATCTTTTTGCTGTTCCACAACTCTTTCCCCCTTTCCGAATTTATTTTATTTTTTAAGGGCGAGAATGAATGCTTTATTAAGATCTCCGTTTTATAGAATTTGTAATTATTTATATTGATGATATTTACGAGTATGTATCTGTCATTATTTTTTTTCTGTAATATACATTCTATTTATTTTGAAATAGATACAAAAAATTATGGGTTTTTCATTATAATTAGGGCGCGAACATGACCGGTTTAAACTACGACGAAGTTACAACGGAGCAAAGAAATAATGTAAACAACACACGCTTACTAAATAGCACTAATTCATATGGTGAACTGCAACATCTGTTTACGTCCGAGAAGTACCCGAGAATGAGAGGAAAAAATGCCCATAAAATAAGGAATTTATGAGTAAAATACTTTTTTCATCGGTGTAGATAGGAGCATCAGGGGTTTTTAGAATTTATTATATTTGCCTTATATTTCCCAAGAGAAATAAAATTGTCATTCATACTTACGTTAGTTTCGTTTTTTCATTGTTTTGACTGTTAATTACGTACTTCGTAATTTTTGTAATAGTCTGTTTAATACCGGTTTATTGAATCGACTTCTCCCAATTATCTAGACTAAGGGTGCACTGGATTTCGTTTAGTTTCAATAACATACGAGTAAATTTTTAGTTATCATTTATTTAGATCTAGAACGTTGTTTATGTTACGTTTTCTGATATGAAAATGAACTGTCAGTGATTCCGAAATTTATTACTAAGTCTGTAAAATATCGTTACAGAATGCCAAAATATCGCACGTTCGTCACTTAGCGTTTTAACAAAAACATACACAGAAATAGTTTTTATGCAGAGAATTTCGTTATATGTTTAAATGACGATGCTCGAAGTATTTCTGAGTGCTAGGAACTAACACAAATCCCGAATTAAAAAAAAACAGTTGTTATTCCTTCAGGAACACTTTGGAAATTTGCCTAAACTAATCGCATACTTTGAAAATCGAAATCTCAAATTGTAAGACGGATTAACCACATTAGATGTGGTTAATCCGTAATAATTTCAAAAATATTCCAAGTGACTTCGGATGTGGCTCTCGGCAAAATTTAGACGCAGTTTTTAATAGAAATCCAGATTTAATAACATTGCGGCAATTGTGTATGGGGACAATGACACAAAATCTAACTGCTAAATACGCTGAAATAAAAGAATATTTCCAGTACGCACCTATAACCAGTTGCGATGTAGAAAGGACGTTTTCTATCTACAAAGATGTACTTAATTCAAAGAGAACAAGTCTTACAGAAGAGAAAATGAACAAGTAATTAGGTATTTTGTATTTTATAGATCACCAGCCACTTGTTATCCAATTATATAAATAAAATTAAAACCTCTTTAAAAATACAACATTTCAATAGTGCGCCCATGGGCGATGAGTCATCAATCTATTACTAGAATGACTTCTATGAATTAATACTATTCATATTCACATTTATTTCTTCAAGATTGTGTCATTTTCTCGGGCATATTTGTTTTCATTTTGTTCGTATTGTAGCATTTAATGATGTGTCATTCTGACAAATTAAAGCCTTCCAATTTATTTTGGATGTGTATCACATCTCATTTGTCTAACTTTGAATAAATGCTCTTGTTTAATAACTTAATTAATGATTTTCATAATGTAAGGGGTCACAGCAATACGTATACATCGTACATACAGCAATACGTATACATCGTACATACATATGCATGAGATTACCTATAGCTAATGTTATTTGACACAACCGGTATACACAACATAACACGATTTACATACCTACTCACTTCATACATTATTTCACCCAAACTATGGTTCAAGCTTTCATCGCGTAAACGAAGCAAATCGCCTGCATATTCTGAAAGTTTGTCATTTGTTAGTTGATATAATTCAAGACGTTTAATGAATTCGTACGCACATATCCTCGATAGCTTGATTGCAAAACACGAGTTCGGTAAATTTAGCTCTTACAAACTGAGAAAAATGTTTTACTCTATTGTCTGATATTAATGAATTGTTGTATAAAATTAATCATTTCTAAAGACCTAGGTTTTCTTATTGTATTACTAAAAATAGACGATATCGCACACAAGCTTCCACACTAAACCAAATAAAAACGGAAAATTGGATATTTTCAATTTAACACATTTTCTTCAATTAATTGGTCAAACATATATATTTTCTCCTATGCATAACTTAGCGAACACACACACACAATACATATGTGTTTCCTTTAGTTCGATTTGAATTAATCCACCTATTATTTCCTTAATTATATGAACTTAATCATTTAATTATCTGTATGTATCTGTTGCGTAATTCTTAATATGCTTGAAATGCTTATTTTCAAGGTTGTCCGTGATTATTGATGCAAACCAGTTTCCGTCAAATGTAAACACAAAAATCAGAAAAATGCTGAAAAATTATTTTTATTGTTCGCTTTCACCTTGACACTGTTCACAGATAATTAGTTAGGTACAAAATGTGAATTGATGAGGAATAATTTTATTAGATAAGGGTAGTGTTTATACAAAGAGAAAAAAAACAGTAAGAAATATACCGCTAAGCCCTTTCATATAAACATAAAATTAATAACAAGAATAAAGGGACAATGAACGAATGACATTTATATCCAATAATAAGAAATAGAGCAAACATTATTGTGATACAACGATCAATGACTAAGTAGCAACATAATTGGAACTATTTCAAAACAAATGGTTCAAATAAGCATAGTCGCTAGAGTCGTCGATTATAAATATTAGTTCTTTTTATATTTAAATATACAAGGATATGTTGATAAATGGGAGCACAAGCATTGCCCATTGAAGATCTGAGCCTCGCAGCCGTGACGTATTCAGCACATGACAATTTTATTGCTTGTAACCGTAACACAGACAGGTTTTACTTTCTTATACGTCTCTCTCTCCCTCTCTCTCTCTCTCTGTGTGTGACCACGATAGCGGTCAAACCGCTTATTCTTGTGTGTGTGTGACCACGATAGCGGTTAAACCGCTTATTCCTGGGACGTTTCCATGCTTAGTGCTTTTCGACAATTATTATTTAATACTGAGTTCAGTGTGATCGAAGTCGCTAACGAAGATGTACGGAAATAAATATTAAGAACATGATTTTCAACAAGTACATCATGAAATTCCGGTCGCTAGTAATTTGGCACGTGTTGCTATCATATCTGAAGAAAAAGATAGTGTGGATTTTGTAAATCGGGGTTGTATTATGTGAGCAACAAATTGTTGAGGAAAATTCTAATTTTATTCATAAAAATTAATAATGGGGCTTTATTGTTGCCTCGAGATATAGTTCTTGTGTTTTTAATCAGCCATATATTTATCAATGAACTACCAGAAAGTTATGTGGATCAATTTTGCACTTACTTATTTTGCTTATTACTTAGATCTGCACGAATATGAACATTGTTGTCTCAATATTAACTCTCATAATCATATCGACGAAACTATTTTAAAATTAATTATCAAGGATAAAATAAACATTCTGAAACACTGGAAAATGATTGCGGAAAATCTGAATCATAAACAAGTTTAAAACAAAAAAAAAACATGTTACAAAATTATAAATAATGCTCATTTGAACCAGGTAGTTTTAATTTAAATTATTAATAAATATTGTTCATTAGGTACGCATGAAATGGAGAAATTCTTTTTTAATGCAAGATTAGTTTCCATCTCTAGAACACACAGGAAAATGTATAAGTACAATAAGCACAATAAGTATTCAGAAAGAATTAAAACCATCTTAAATTTGGTTCACAAACATATACAGGTTATTTTTTAAATCTTGACATAGGCTAACTTTTTTATTTGAAAAGATAGACCTATGGTTCCTGAAGCAAAGATTTAGGAATTAGTTCAAATAAGAAAAATATGTGGAAAAATAAACGCGTAGTTGCCAGATTGGGCGTTATTTCAGAAAAACATATTTTCTTAAATGGCAACACCACACAACATTTTGGCATTCAAAACTTGTAAACGGCTCTTCATAGTTGGAGGCCGATCGATTGTTTTAAACATGATTACCGACAAGTAATAACTTCAAACGTTATAGTAATGAAACAAAATTGGCTGGACTAATTCGTTCTCGAGTTGAAAGATGTAACTACGCATGCGCGACATTCGTGCTGTCAGATGCGCGGAAGATATGCGCAAACGGTATTTACTTTCTGGATGAGCTGTGTATCATAAAGTCTGCCTACCTTGTCCAAGTTGATCCTATTGAATGGAAACCATTTACCTATGAATACTACAACTGGTCTTCCAAGTCTGTCAACTCCACTTTGATAAAGGCATCCTATTCCAGAAACTTCCGTTAAATCTTCTGCTTTTGCTCTTCTTAAAAGTCTTTCGTACCTGTAACAAGTAAAAGATAAGTAGAAATGTATGCTTAAAAAAATCTGGAGTACAATGTTCAATGGAATATTCAATGGATTACTTTCCATTAAGCTTTAAAATCATATTTTATTTAAGATAAGAATACGATAGAATACACAATTTCGTAGGTTATTTATCATTAAATTCGCAAATATCAATTTATGTGAAAAGATATTACAAGTAATTGGAACATCGCTTGAAATTTCATTAAAATGCTATACTAATTAACAGAAATTAATGATCTTAGAAGGCATGATTAATTAATTTGCAAATTTATAATTAAGCGTTTTCATATTTTAGAGAATTAATGCTGAACAATAACACCTATTCAAGAGATACCTCACTATGGAAGAAATTACGAAGCAGAAAATGAAAATGCAGTTTTATTCATCTCAAAGTGTTAATAAATCTAGTTATCGTATTAGTTTAATATTAATAAAGACCAAATAATTGTAAAATGTGGTTAAAACTTATTTCAAAACAGATTACCTAATTGTTCTATAGTCCTTAGATATATCCTTAAAATTAGTTATAACCGCTGGTAAAAAAGTCATAATCGAAAAGTCCTACTAATATTAAATATTGGAGGTTAATAATCAAAGTATTTAAAGTGTTATTTTGAAGATTAAGAAAACACATGACGTTTGGCATCATTTAAGCGTTCAAAAGAAAATTAGAAATCGTTGCTTTTGGGCGTATTATTATACTACGCGCTGGTGTTGTATATGCGAAGATATTTTAAGGTTAGAATAATAAATTTCAAGGAGCTCACACTTTTCGTCAATTTTCACTTTCTTTTTTTTTTTGTTTAATGACTTCTTTTAACCACTTCAGGATTAAAACGTTGTATTCTCCAATTATGGAAACACCCTTTTTCCTTCTTAGTCCCAAGAAAATAATAGCTATAAGTCTTCCGGCCGACTGTGACACCTTAAGCTCCTTGGGTGGTGGTGTGCTTTTTTTATGCCACTGCATGGAGTCTTACTTGGACTCAAGTTCATAATCATGAACCCAAGTTATCCCCAGTACTAATTCGATTCAATACATTCTCCCTGCCTTCATTACAGAGGTCCAAAAAGGAACAACTGAGACCACGTGAGCATTCACGGCACTCATCCTGCGCTGACTTAGTCATGGCAAGATGACCATGAAGAATTTTAAAAATGGTTGTATCAGATACTTCAGTCATTCCTGCGAGTTGTGTCTTCTTTAGCTGAGCGTTTTCCATTATTAATTTTTTGACTTTTTTTAATAAGTTCTGAAATGGTGACTTCAATAGGCCGTTCCGGCCGTGTGTAGTCCTGAAGTGATTCCCTATATTTGCTTAAAGCGGCTGTGCCACTTAAAACACATAGTTTTGCCCGGGCAAGAATCCTCGCATATCGATGACAACTGTTCCAGTGTGGTATGAACAGACTTTCCTTGTTTCGTAAAAAGGAACTTAATGACGTCGCGATATTCGATTTTCTCCATATTCGTAGTTTAGATAGTTTAAAGACTACTGATGTGATTGAGATAAAACTTTATATTTATATAAATTATGAGTCACTGAACACGTTACGATACGAAAGAGCTCTCCCACCACCATGCAACCCCTCCAATACGCAAACTCTCTCTCTCCCTTGTATGTATATTTTGTATTTAAATTATTTATATATAAAGTAGCTTTTTTATATAAGAACGTATATAATAATAATAATAATTAACTTTATTTTTCAACAAACAAGTTCCATTTACACGACAAAATTATAATATTACTATCTGCCCCAACAGACGTGTTGTTTTGCCCTTTCCGGTAGGTGACACCATGAGTCGACCACAGCGCCACTTATCGCGTCAAGACTTTGTAATTTTCTTTTTTGCCACTAAACTAACATATATTGTGACTATGAGTCAGTTTAGTCCATAAATATAGAATTTGTTAATAACTTGATAACAGCGCCACTTATCGGATCCTAGCAGAGCTATGAACAATAGTCTCGACAAAGCATGTCGGTTTAGTGAAATACAAATAAAAACTGTAGTTATTTTATTTCTATTCCAATTGACTTCGAAACGTGCGCAAATGTCACTTGACAGCTGATTGTCAAATTGTGAATCAAGTCAATCGGTTACATAGTGACGAATAATTGACAGATAAATAGAAATAAAATAACTACATCTGTTGGACAGATCGCGAAATAGAACAAAAGTAAAAACAAATGAAATTTTATTTTAATTTTGGCTGGAATGCGTTTTTCCAAATCTTCCAAATTTTTTTTTCAATTGAAGACATTAAATTGAGTTATTTCCATACCGGGAGCATAACGAACAAACATGTCATTCCTAGCGTCTGTTATGATCGAGAGTGCGTACAAAAATTAAACTAAACTAAATATTTAGGCAAAGTACATACATATTATAACGTAATATTATAAGAAGGCGCGGACACGAGCGAGTCATGACTCATCGCCCATAGGCGCACTATTGAGATGTTGTATCTTTAGAGAGGTTTTAATTTTATCTATATAATTGGATAACAAGTGGTTGGTGATCTATAAAATACGAAATACCTTACTAATTGTCCATTTTCTCGTTTGTAATACTTGTTCTCTTTGAATTAAGTACATCCTTGTAGATAGAAAACGTCCTTTCTACATCGCAACTGGTTATATGTGCGTACTGGAAATATTCTTTTATTTCAGCGTATTTAGCATACACAATTACCGCAATGTTATTAAACCTGGACTTCTATTAAAAATTGCGTCTAACTTTTGCCGAAGGCCACATCCGAAGTCACTTGGAATACTTTTGAAATTATTAATAGCCACATCTAATGTGGTTAATCCATTTTTTAATTTGAGATTCGATTTTCAAAATATGTGATTAGTTTGGGCAAATTTCCAAAGTGTTCCTGTAGGAATAACAACTGATTTTTTAAATTTGGGATTTTTGTTAGTTCCTTGTACTCAGAAATACTTCGAGCATCGTCATTTAAATATGTAACGAAATTTTGTAAACTAACGAAATTCTCTGCATAAAAACTATTTATGTGTATGTTTTAGCAAAGCTAAGTGACGAACGTGCGATATTTTGGCATTCTGTAACGATATTATTATATTATTATATATAATGGGTGATTTCAATATTGATTATAAGAGAGATACATATTACAGTTTGAAGATTAGAGACATCTTATATAGAGCAGCTCTGTATCAAGTTGTATCGGTACCAACAAGGATTACTAATACTAGTGAAACAATTATTGATTACGTTGTAACTAATAGGAGAGACATTACCTTTGAGGTTCACTTGACACCTAAAATTAGTGATCACAATATTTTGACCGTTGATACACAAGAGCTAATGAATACGGAACATATAAAAACGTTTAAAATTAGAAGTTATAAGAACTACAATATTAATGCCTTTCATGATAGGATACTAAGTTGTGAGTGGTCGAATAATACTAGCGAGGTGAATATTTTGGCTACACAATGGTTAATGATAATTGAGGCAGCAGTGCAGGAATTATGTCCAATCATTGAAATAACTGTAAGGTCTGGTTTTCCAAAAAATAAATGGATAAACGCAGAAATTATACAAGAAATGAATATAAGAGATAATAAATACAAACTTGCAGTGATAACCAAAAATGAACAACATTGGGAAGAATATAAACGCAGTAGAAACAAGGTCACGGGATTAATTAGATCAGAAAAAGAAAAATATTTTGTAAGAGTATTAGACAATAATAAATATAATCACAGAACATTATGGAAGAACCTAAAAACCCTTCTTCTTGGGAATAATGAATTATGTGACAAAGCAATAATTTTTGAAGACAAAGAAATCAGTAATAGCTTCGAAATATGTGAAAATTTCAATAAATATTTTGTGACGAGTGTGGATGATATTGTGGCTGCTATACCAAAGAAAGTAGGTTTGGTGCATAACGACAATACGGGTAGTTATGATAACGGGTTCTGTAATTTCGAAAACATCACAATGTATGAATTAAAGAATATATTAAAGGAACTCAACAATACAGGAGATGCAGCGGGAAATGGCATTAACACATCCTTGTTGAAAGATGCATGTCTAGTAACTGCGAATAGATTGTTAGATGTATTAAATCAATCACTAAAGAGTGGAGTATTTCCTGACGGATGGAAGACATCATACATTATACCAGTTCCAAAGGTGAATGGGTCACGAAAATGCGTGGAGTTTCGCCCAATAAATACAGTGCCGGTGTATGAGAAAGTCTTAGAACGTGCAGTAAAAAATAGACTTAGTTCGTATTGTAATGACAATAATATAATAAGCAAAGACCAGTCGGGCTTTAAGGAAGATCATTCATGTGAAACATTATTAGTGAATTTAATTGATAAGTGGTTAAAAGAACTGGATAAAGGTAACATTATCTTAGCAGTCTTTTTGGATTTTCGTAGAGCCTTTGAAACAATAAATAGAGACACTTTAATTAAAAAACTGGAATCAATAGGTGTAGGTGGTACAGTTCGAAATTGGTTTTCTAGCTATTTAAATAATAGGACACAAATAGTAAAATATAATAATAGTGTATCAAGTGCGATAGAAACTAGGTATGGAGTGCCCCAGGGAACTGTTTTAGGCCCCGTTCTATTCAATATTTACGTGAATGATATGTCGTCGTGTGTCGGCCGCTGTGACGTGTGTATGTTCGCGGATGATACAATGCTCTGCGTATCGGGCGATGATATGGAAGATATGGTTAAAGTGATGAATGAAGAACTGGAAGCGTTATATATATGGCTATGTAGAAATAATTTAAGTATAAATATTGATAAGTCCAAGTTTATGTGTATTGGAAGTAGACATAAATTACAACACAATGATAAAGATAAGATTAAAATACTAATTAATAATGTTGAATTAGAGTCAGTAACACAAATAAAATACCTTGGCATAATAATTGATGAAAATTTAAATTTCAAAAAACATTTAAGCTATGTAATAAGTAAGATATCTAAAAAAGTAGGGTTTTTAAATAGAATAGGTAAAAACTTGTCAAACTATGTTAAACTTATGTTATATAAATCGCTTATAGCACCACACTTTGAATATTGTTCAACAATTCTGTTCAATGCAAAGCAAAATGAGATACAACAATTACAAAAACTACAGAATAAATGTATGAGAGTAATACTGAAATGTAGTAAATATACACCCATACAGATAATGTTGGGTGCACTACAATTAATGAACATTAGACAGAGACTAGCATATAGAGTACTCGTTTTTATACATAGAATTAAGTTAGGTCAGGCACCTTCATATTTAACGGATAAGCTAGTACAAGTAGGAGATACGCATAGTTATAGCACACGTAATGTTAAAGACTTCTATATAAGTAGATATCAACGAAGTCAAACAACAACAAGTGTATACGTTGATGGTTTGAAACTTTATAATACATTACCCAATACTATAAAAGAATGTAATAGACTAAGTTTATTTAAGACGTTGGCTTATAAGCATATACACTTCAATTATTGACTTTAGAAGTTGGTTTGTAACACATATATCAAATTAAGATGTTATATTTGAACATATATTTATCATGTATACATAATAGCAAATTGCTAAATAAAGACATTATTATTATTATTATTATTATTATTATTATTATTTTACAGACTTTGTAATAAATTTCGGAATCACTGACAATTCATTTTCATATTAGAAAAAGTAACATAAACAACGTTCTAGATCTAAATAAATGATAACTAAAAATGTACGCGAATGTTATGGAAACTAAATAACAGTAAGTATATATGTATTTACATAAAAATATAAGGTAAATATAATACATTTTAAAAACCCCTCAGGCTATCTACGCCGATGTAGAAAGAATTTTACTCATTTTATGGCCATTTTTTGCTCGCATTCTCGGGCTCTTCTCGAGCGTAAACAGATGTTCACCATATGAATTAGTGCTATTCAGTAAATGTGTGTTGTTTACATTATTTCTTTGCTCCATTGTAACTCCGTCGTAGTTTAACTCAGTCATGTCCGTGCCCTAATTATAAGTGAAATACCAAACACTTGACTCATTTCAGATCGACATTATACTGGTACAGTTACTAATAATCTTCGAGAGCAAGAATAAAGGAAAAGCACTGCAACCCGGAAAAAAAATATGTGAAAAGGGCTAGAATAAAATGTATCTGCATTCCTGGTCATGTGTATAAATGGTGCTGTAACCAAACCATTCATTTGTGCTATAGCAACTAAAAACGTATCCAATATGTCAAACGAATTGAATTCTTACGACTGAAAAAATTAAATTGATAAATAGTACTTAAATTTCGTAAAAGATATGAGTACAATAAGATCAAAAAAATAAAGAATTTATTACAATTTTAATTTTGACTTAAAAATTGCTTGAAAATGTCATTTCGAATAAATTTACTTCATAAATTTCTTCTACATTTTCACAAGAAAGGATTCTCAATGCATTTACTATGAACATCAAATTTTACCCCTTTCTTTCCCCCGCAAATGAATGAAATTTTAGTTTTCAATGAGCACAGAACAGACCCGATCTTTCATTTTTAATACTATCAACAATAAGCATATTTGGTATGTGGTGTGTACTTTACGGACTGCACTGTAAACAACAGATTTTTAATTTCCAATCTTTCTTTTGCGCTTTTAATAATAAAGAGAACAAGTCGAAGTTTTCACACGGTTTCAACACTTTATCACAGGAACACGTCGATATCTTAGCATCGCTAATAACTTTTCAATTTTGTGCTTTCGCCCCCAACCAGCAGCGGAGAGGTTCAAGAACTTGTTAGTACGTGAGAGTTGTTGCACGTGTAGTGGTACAAGTACGATTCAATTAGGCCATTTATATATAACCATTGTAAAGGAAAAATCAATAAGCTTTACAACTACTGGGGAATAGAACAAAAGCAAAGTTGACATGACACACGAACAATATGGCATATAAACTCGTGTGAGTTGGTTGTTTGATTCGTTAGGTGATGATATCCCATATAGGGGAACCATCTGATAAAAGTGATAAAGCACACGAGTTTTTGGTTCAAAGTGTTCACTGTTTCATACCTTATCGAGGAGAATATCGTCGTTTCAATGTTAATATTAAACAATTGCGATATTTGGAATATCAAATACTTACATGCGTGTTTATATGTCTATACGTGAAACATTTGTAGAAGTTGCCAATAATATGACAGATATGAATTTAGTAGGAAATTATCATGTATTATTTTAGAATGAAAATTCAACAATTACAATGTGGGATATCGACGACGAATGTCAGGATATTTCTTAAAGTTGTAGTGCGCCGACTGTTTAGAAATTGGTTATGATGCAGATATATTTTCCTGAATATCATGTATATTCTATTCTAATTAAAGTTTCAGAGTTTCGTAATACCGCGCCATTAGTAAGCCGCAGTGGCGTGACCATAGGCGTAACTAGACCTCAACCATGGGGGGGGGGGGGGGTTCACTTCAAAGATATGCTATGATCGTCCATTTTTCGAACCCGTCAGAGTATGTCAAAATAATACATTTGTCAAGACTTAAAATTGACAAGTACTTAATGACCCCATTTTTCTTTTCTTTTTTTAACGATGGGGGGGGGGGGGGTTGAGGGTTTCAACCCCCCACCCCCCACCGAAGATGACTTGCGAACTAAACAAATATCTATACTCTTCAAATTAAATCATCGACGAAGACAGGGGATTTACCGGACAGAATTAGTATGTCTCGATTCTCGCGTCCGTTTAATGGAAACTTTGCGGTCCAAAAGCAGCTAAATAACTGTCCGCGCCCGTTCAAAGGAGTGTTCGCATAAGAGAAACCAATTTTTTAGGAATTCCCTTCTAATAAATTCGGGACCGGATAAAATGTCCGTTTAAGGGAAGTGCCCGTTAAGGGAAGTTTCACTGTATTACAAATTAATTCAAACAAATTTGTTATCCTGTAGAATTTTCAAACCATTTTTTTAAAATTCGAATAGATATAATTTAACGATAACATTGTCTGTATTTTCTAATATTTACTTATTATAAACTCTAAAAAATTATTATGCTGTGAAAAGTAACAAGCTGATTAGTTACAGTGTAAAACGGGGCTGTAAGAGAAAATCGTATTCTTTAATGCTCTTGCAAAGTTGTTTCATATAAAATAAACAGGACAGTTTTTATTTCCATATGTAAATATTTACGTAACATGCAATAGATGGAGATATTTATTTAACGTGCTCAGCTGGTATTTCGTCTGTATATGTATGCTTGCTATACATCTCTGAGATGGAACATGTTTTAAAAAATATCGTATTTAATATTATAATAATTTTGTTTTCTTGTGAGAAAAGACGAATAAATGCTACTTGATTCGTCATTAAAAATTTATTATATGTATAATACAAATTAATTCAAACAAATTTGTTATCCTGTAGAATTTTCAAACCATTTTTTTAAAATTCGAATAGATATAATTTAACGTTAACATAATCTGTATTTTCTAATATTTACTTATTATAAACTCTTCAAAATTATATTTCAAACAAAGATTAATATAAAATGAAGAGGGGAAAAAGTCTTTATTTTTATTATTACTGCCTACCCAGAAAATACAGCAGTATGTTACAACTTGATAATTAGTTGTTTTTTTTTTGCAATTATACAAATGTTGACGCAAAGCAGTTTTCTTGGACATCTTATTTAGTTTATTTTTAAAATATTTATCCTACTCAGTAGGCATAGAAACCTAATTATCTTTAAAATTATCTCATGTTAGTATCTATGCTAAATGTGCGGTTGAAGTCATGGAAAGAGCGATATAACATAAAACATAAGTATATTTATCTAATAATTTTAAATAATAAAATTAGTCTTTAGCCTTTGCAGAAGTGACTAACTACAAATTAAGTTTAGAATTGTATTTGTAATGTTTACTATGTCATTGTTGGGTATATTACTAGACAGTTACTTTTTGTAGACGAACTTCGTCGTTCTCGAGAACAGAGCAGGTTTCAAGAAATCATATAAAGTATATCTGTGTCCC
The DNA here is from genome assembly GCA_963170755.1 of Amphimallon solstitiale. Classification (NCBI taxonomy): domain Eukaryota; kingdom Metazoa; phylum Arthropoda; class Insecta; order Coleoptera; family Scarabaeidae; genus Amphimallon; species Amphimallon solstitiale. The sequence continues at coordinate 17,041,917 of OY720682.1, read as the reverse complement.
GGCTGTTTACACTTCTTTTTTCCTAAACGTCTTAATAGCAAACCTGAATGTATTCAGATGACTCCCACTCTCGATTAATGCATGCAATGGGGAGGTATAGGAGACTCTTGAGTAAGATGGAATAGAGAGACAGCATGCCACGTATTTTTATGAAGTTCCTAACAATCTACAGAAAATATCATAAAGCAGTTTCAGTATTCGTTTACTTTTTACTGCTCATGACAGCATGCAGCAAAAAACGTTTAATTCGAAAACAATGCATAGCGTTGAACTTGTACAGGACTTCTTCGTAAAGAATTTTGCATAGCCAGCCAACAGGTGACAGATGTGAGCTATAAATGGGAATTATTAGTCCCTACTTTTGCAAAGATGAGAATCAAAAAACTGAGCCCTACCTCGAAATTATCTCTGACGCAACATTAAACATGTTTCCGCATCCAAATGCAGTTCCAAATTCTTTTTCGTTCTTAATAAATCTGTATAAAATGCTAAATTTGCGACATATTGGCAAAACACTGCTATTTGATAAAAGTAAAAGTATTACTTCCGGTCCAAGTTTCTTTTATACAAACATTATTCCAATTCGGGCTCTAAATACTTTTGTATTATAGATAAATCAGTCTAGAATACATAATTTATGAGACATCTGCAAAGAGCTGTTTTTCGCACAAAAAGACCTTTTTCCAGTAGGAATTTCGAGTTTTTTGTTTATTTTTAAAATTCACTAATTAGTACTTTTGTCTCCTTTAGAAATTTGTATAAACTTAGCATTGCAGTTGACGAAATAGTAAATTTCGCATATTTTACTGAAATAAACTACTACTTTCGGTCTACCGATTTTACTGAAAAGTCAATCAGATCGTAAGAGGAATTAGGAATTAGACTCGTGAATATAAAATTTGATATTGTTAGCTGTAGCCATTTGACCGCTATCGTGGTCACTCACACACAGCGGTAGACGTTTTTACAAAAAGCACTTTCTCGGTATCAGAAGACTTCAAAACGTGGCCATTTGCAAATATATCGAGGTAGAAAATTTTCGCCAACACAATACTTCCTTACATATAAGAAAGTAAAAGACAAGTATTGAGACATGAAACTTTATTTCTTATAAATGTCTAGAAATAAATTAAATAACCAGTTTTTACTTAATCACTGATTTCCCATTTTCTTCTTATGGTTTGCAGTCATTAAAGGTAGAGCTTGTCAAAATCGAGAGTCTGTTCTTGACTTTCTTATTACTTCAAATCAACACCTTTGCGAAAAATAACCTCTGATTTAATTTCACAACGTTAATCATTTTCACTTTATGACACTAAGGCTTTTCAACCTCTTATTGTGCAATATGACAATCTTACAATAAAAATATTTATTAATAATAAAGTCATCCTGAAAGCTTGTTTGATCTTCTACAGAAGCCAGGACTTTACAACCTTTACAGATAGTTTGTTCCTTGAAGACGATTTGTGAGTCTGCATGTGTAAACATGAGTTTCAAGTTATATCGTGCTCAATTTTCTTATGTGGATATTCTTAAATACAGATTTCTACGGAGTATTTCCATTCTGCTTGTTTATATCGCCGACCGTTGTGCACATATGCTCTTCTTGGCAATAAAACGGTATTATTAAACTCAATTTAAAATTCAGTATTTGTAACCTTTTCTTAGGCTATTAAGTTTACAACCAAACAAATCAGAAAATCCACACCTTTACTAAGTAAGATTGTTAGATGTAAATATGCCCTTGGCTTTTATATATATTTTTAAGATATAAAAAGAATTATTTTGAAAACAGGTAAATTAATTTTAAAGAACTTTCCACTCTTAGAAAACTGAATGACGCAAAAGACAAGGTAAATATTTAGGTAAGTTTAATCTAATTTTTATTACACACTGCTAAATTGTAAATATGTGTTTTGGTGTTTGTTTAACTTCCCATTAAATGTACAGCATTTATGTATGTATATAATGCATAAATCACGTTGAGATGCAGTTAAATTTGCCACGACCTGGCCAATTATGTATTTTATGTCAAGCTACTAAATCATTAATATTAAACTGTACTGTGTGCTAGTAGCAAAATTTGCATTTCTATTACATTTTTTAATATCCACATTTTATTCTTCCTGCAGTTTATTATATTAATCGAGCAACAAACAACATTATGTTAATTGATTAATGCATGGGAACCATAATAATTACTTCCCATAAAAAGATAAGTCTGCCGTATATATGCATAAATATAAAGACTTTTTTATACAGTTAGCATCCCAGCAATTACCTGTTTATTGACGAATACATTAATGTAACTTGCCAAATACGTACATACCTCTTTCTGGAGAGTTTTGAACATTACACGTACTCAATGATAATTTTAGTTTACAGAGGTTTCGTGACTATTGAAATAATTGTTTTTTTGTGTTAATACCTATGCACAGAACACGCAAATGAAGTTAAAAAGTATTTACCAATTCTGAGAACTACGAAAACATACACCATTCATAACAATTAACAAATATTTTCTAAAAATAATAATAAATTTAAAAGAATAGTTGATGTAACATAATTTCTTGGTTATAGCATACAAGAACACATTGCTGCATTATAATTTGATGAGCAAGTTTTAATGTGATCTTTCTGGGAGAGCATAAAATAGAAAAATAGTGAAATATTGAATTATCGTTAATTCTCACAAAGAGACAGAGAGTAATGTGAATGAGCCCCCGGTGGTTTTTGTTAAAATATGGATCTTGGTTTCAGGGTTGAAAAAGTGTCATTTTAGTAGTTCACGACGATGTTTCATCCACTGCTGCAAGGGACACCTTCAAGACTGCCTGTAGATGTTAATCGAGTCGCTGTCACTTGAAGAATGACTAGGATTTTGACTGCCATGACATAAATAAAGAATCGGGTCAGATGGCAAGACCCGTTGAATCAATTACATGTGCCGTAAGGCGTGATAGTCAGTTGTGAATTCGAAAACCAATATGTACGTTGAACAGTGCTTGCCAAATCATATCTAATTCTTCTATGAGATCAATTGGAAATTCCTGATCTTTTCAAAAATCCTAAGCACGTTCTACTGAATCGCTATCTGAAGAATTGGTTGGGAACTCCATTATCTCATTACCAACTTTATCAAAGCAGCTGTTCATGGTGTTGCACGAAGCGTACGATCATTATCGTTCATAAAAATGTATTCTTCTCTAACTGTTGCTGCACACGATAAAGTAATGGATCGTAAAATTGCATTCAAATATTCCTGGGAGAATTCCATTTTCAATGAAATCAAGGTTCCGCCATATTACAATATGACTATTATCTGGCTGCAATTCGTCAATAAGACCCGCCCTATTCAGTATTACTTCAGTTGGTGTGCTTATCTGCCTAAATTCTATGGGATTTACTATGCTCCTCACAAATATCACAGTCAGATGAATGCAACAGACTTCTTATTGATTATTACAAAGATTAGAGAAATCAGTTACGGCTATTGGAAGTCCTCTTTTATGGTAATTACAAACATTTTCATAATACTTGATTATATTCCTCCACTTTATAATTGATCTATTACCGTACAAGCTTATATCTCCGACAGATCATAGTGTATTTTCATTTCGGCAAAAGTTGTTTTCCTATTAATATTTGTCATCCTATAAAAACTCGTCTCCCTATGAAACGGCGATTGCGTATGAAAAATTAATTTTCGCCATGCGATAATCTTACTTGGCATGAAGGTTAATGTTTTTGCCTTTTTCATAGATTACGAGGATTTTAATTCATGTTGCCGGGCTTAGTTCTTAGTTCTTAGGATCGATCTAACAGTAATGAGTGTCCTAATCGCAGTTCTTATGTTATATTGCTTGCCTATTCTCTGGATTTAACACCTCCCGTATGTATTACGGTCATTCTGTACATAAGAGAGGCCTACCAGAGAAAATTCGGAGAATAGGCAACAAATATAGCAGAAGAACTGCGATTAAGTCAACCAATACTGTTTGATTGATCCTAACAAAAACTAAGCCAAGCAATATGAAGCAAATTGCAAAAAACTGTGTATATAAAGTACCGTGTGATTGTGGGCGTCCACACATAGGAGCAACCAGGACTACCCTAGAAGTAGGAATCAAAAAAACAAATAAAATAAATAGCTAGACTGGAGAAATACATAACAGCTTACAATATAGCACATAAAATTCAGAAGAACAACTTCACTCTGCAAAGGTTAAGTGATATGCATAACTACAGTCCATGCCACAACGATGACTATAATTAATAGTTATCGTTGAACAGAACAGAACAGATTGAGACCAAGTATGACATAATTCGTCATATTGATATTTTGAAATGCCATGTGTTTTTTTAGAAAAGTAATTTTAATATACAACAAACTTAATCTTTTCTGGTAAGAAACGGACCCTCACAGGGCTACCAGAAGAATATTTGCCGAAACGTCGTTTTTAAAAATGGAACGAACGATGGAAACAAATAATATATCAAATAAATAGCATAGGGGATAATCAAGTTCAAGACTGCAATTTTGAAATGGCAATAAATGTAGTGTATTCCATTTAAAAATATAAGTTTGCCACGTATCTGATTTTGATGATGTTAGCAATAGAATTCCTATAACTTAAAACACCCGGTATATACATATATATACATTTTTGTATAAATGTATTTTGTATGTGTAAAATATTGAAAACAAGATGCTATGATCTATATTATTATTGTAAATATTTTTAACCAGCATTTGAAAACAGCATTGACGCGTCAAATATACGTATGTTATCATGAATTATGTGTAGCTATAGATACAGACACCGATGTTTTTTTCGGAAATGGGATTTCATTAACCAACTATTTTAAGCGGAACTATTTACGTATTCGCCGAAGCAGAAATAACTTTGCCATGTCATCCTGTACGTAGTTCCGAAATTCAAACGGGATCATTATAAAAGATACTAAACATAACCGGTGTTAAATATACGAAGTAAATTATAATGATAATGAATGAATACTTAATTGACAATACTTTGTCTGCCATCAACAATACTGAAATTAAAGGATTTTATGAAAATATATCTAATAAGCTTTTTTGATGTGTAAGGAATGCGATTAGTTCTTCAAAGAGTTTAGAGAATATTTACAATGTTACCTATATATTAGCGCAGTTTCCTTTTTCTATGTTTTTTCGGCTTCTAACCCAAAGTATTGTTTTTCTAAATGATAACCATTGCAGGACTTTGTGAATAACTTTATTTATTACAAGTCTATTATTATCATAGTACCTACCCAAAGACAAATCGTCATTAAATATACTTGAAAAAAATACTTAAATAAAGGATATATGTTATGGTCTGCCGACATTCAAAAGAAGAAATAAATGAAAGTCTTCTAATAGTTAAGCCTTTGTCTGAAACGTATTTAGACATAATACCACGCTATTAATTGCAGTTCTAAATATGTATTGGCGTTTTAATTAATACGCTCTAGTTTGTGTTCGTGCTTTAGGTCTTGCTTTAATTGTTTGACTTGCTATTGTTAGTGTACTTGATGTCGTTCATTTTAGTGTTTTTATTTCAGTTGTTAAGTGTTTTTGCATGTGCCAGCGCATCTGCATTATTAAATTAAATCAACATTAACATTAATCATTTAAAACAATGCAAGCAAAAGATCAAAAAAATCTTTCTGTATTGCGATTTTCAAAAAATATTTTATTCAATATGGCAAATTTCAATATAGGTGCTTTGGTTATTATTTAGAATGGGGGTTTCACACATAGTACTAGAAAGATGTTGAAATTCAGGTTGCACAATTATGAAATATCAACAAACGCTAATAGTCGTGTAGTTGACTAGATTGCTATGGATTCACAATTTGGGAATATATAGACTTATACAATATGATCCATAAATCACCAGCACAAAAAAAGTTATACTTTTTTAATTTGAATATTTGGATTTTAATAGCCTTCATGATATTTATACAAGGCCAACTGTATCTGATGATATCGCTGCGCGATATAAGCCCGTCACATAATTTCGATTTACATTGATGATTTTGATTCTTGTAACCTCAAAATATTGATCCTTATGTGGCGCCATATAGTAGTACCCATAAGAAATAATTTTTTAATTTTTATTGAAATACACTTTAAAATAACACTTTAAACATCAATTTTACATGGGTAATTAATATTAATAATTTTAAAATAATTAAAAACGTATTGCTGATAATAAATTTGTTGGGTAGTGTCAAGAATTACAACTTTATTTACGTTTCTAATTTTTTATAACAATTCAAAGGGAAACACTCATTAGGATTCAATTACGTCGTAAAGTGTTTGTTTAACGTGATCGCCGCTTTCAATTGTATTGGAAGGTTTTGAAGCTTTATTATTCCACACCGCAATATTTACATTATAAAATATTCAGCGACTCTGGATCTTGTTAAGATAAAATAACTTTATTGTACAGTATACTCAAATATTACATGCATGTACACTTATTAAAGGAAACATAGAATATTTCCAAATGACACTTGTTAAAAAGGTAATATTCACTTTCTGGTACTTATTTGATGTACTTTATTCAATTTTGGCAGTATTACAATTTGCTAATTTAGTTACCTACAGTGATGCCCTCTTTAGTGCTGCCTATACCAAATGTGTTAGTAATTCTACACACATTTCAAGACAGACCAAAATTTGCTTTATAACATTAATCAGTTTCTTGATGGCACTTTTCAACCTTACGAAGATGACAAGGAGCATTACTGGTAATAATTAAAGTATTTTAAAATCACTATAATATCTTTATTTATCCAACAGGTGCAAGTCTAATTACATAACAAAAATTGACAATGGTCAAATATTCATAATAAATTCAAGTGTATCCTTTTTAAAATTGTTCCCCTCAAATACCTTAGAGTTCACATATTCAGACTTAATGTTAATATTAATGACCAAATAACGTCTAGCAAGGCTGCTTCACTTCAGCCCGGCAATATTTCCATTAGAATTTTATACAGCGACAAATATTAAGATATAAATTTAACCTAAAAATGCAAAAAATTATAGTTATTTACCAAGAATTTTCCTTGTGCTACATTTCGAATAATCAATGCTCATTTTCCGAAGTACCTTGTGAATTACTTGCATTTTATCGCAGTCTATTTTGGTAAGAACTAAATGATCCAGAACACCCACGTCTTTCCCTGGATATATAGCTTTCTATTGGTACTCGACGTAACTTCGAAAATATATTACAGTAAATATATAGCACACATTAAATTAGTAGTATTAGAATTGAATAATTTAAGTAAAGAAGAATATGGAATAGACAAAATAAATGTCAAATCAGTCAAATGTCAATAACAGTAGATTTGATATAAACCAATCATATTGCACATTTTTATCATGCGATTTTAAAAATGCTCAGCGGTGACCAAGCAGTTTATTGTGCTTTGGATAGATGGCGCCACATAAGGATCAATATTTTGAGGTAATAAGAATCAGAAAAATCTCGATATGTGATGGCCCTTGATTTATATGTTAGAATGTGACATATACATACGTCTCTTTAATTACATATAATTTAAGTGCGCGTGACAGATCACTAAATTAGTTGGTATATTATACTTATTCTAATATACACTGGGTGATCGCTACAGTTTAATAAAGTGAGAAAATCGTATTTATGTTAAATGAAATACCCTATATATTTTTACAGAATCATACTAAGCCTCCTTCCTACAGCTACGGTTTTTGTTAGTGTATCTTCGATATTTTAGAAGATATTTAAAGTTATTTCTAAATCTTTTTCATGATAGTAAATTTCGACATAACTGTTATGTCTTTGTAACTTTTGCATTACTTTATACTGAATGTGAACTTAAAAGTGATTAAATATGTTCTAAACTGTAGAAGAAATGTCAAATGCCTAAATTGTAATTAAAATAACAAACAGGTGTACTTAAACAGATGTTCTTCCAATTAAAATAAATTAGATTTTTAAGCACAACAAAAAAAAAACAGGAACGACAACAGCAACAGTAGTAATGGGTAGAAGAAGTCAATAACATGAGTATTGTTTTTACTCTTTCACGAAAAATTTGACAGACATGCAACATTTTTCCAAAAATATTTTGCTACATCGACTGTTTTTCTATCGCAACAGCGATTTTTACTAAGCTATACACAAGATTTTACAATAAGTTTGACTAATTTCCAAATATCGAAGATAAGATATAACAAAAATAGAACCCATCAAAAGTATTAATGTGATTCTGTAAAAAAAATACTGCGTGCGCCATTTAACATTAAGACATAAGATTTTTTTGTTCAAAATTTCCTCACTTTGTCAAACCCTCGCGAACATCCAGTATATATTAGAATAAGTTCTGGATATAAGTATAACTTGCGCACCTTGCATCTACGACACATCAAATTAGGCATCTGCAAATATCACAATCACAATTTGACTCATAAATCATAAATAACACGAAAATTACTAACTTTACCTATTAATTATTCTTAATAGAAAATATTCCTAATTTAACCTGAAATCCAAATTTGATTCTAAATTTGAACTTGTATATGTGGTATTCAATTTAAAAAAAAGATATCTTTTTTGTGCCAGTGATTTATGGATCTCTCTATATAAGTGTATGTACATATTTATTAATTGTGATGCAATGCAACCCTATCAATGAAAGGGAACGAATTTTGGTTATATTAAGCATTAAGGGGTACATTACATTGTCAGATCGATGAATCACGCTGTATATGTTAGGAATTGATTGACAACTACAATTTTGATTAATTTTAGTATGATACAATAGTACTCACTCTAAAAAATTCAAAATTTTGTACATATAGCATATGAACGTCCCTCGGTGTTGTAGATTCATTCACAAATCAAAGGATTTTATAAAAATCTGTTCATCAGGAGATGAACATTTCTTCCTTCCGTCTAGATTCATTATACTTTAGAACCTTATGACACCCGACAAAAAAGTCAGAAAATTTTGCAAAAAGTTTCGGGAATAAATAATTTTTTATATCGAGTCTTTTACAAAGTAGTTGCCACATACCTGTTTTTCTGTAAAGCTCAAAATATTGTACAACCTGTCAAATGTGGATAAGTAAATCAAATACAGAAAGAAAACAATATGTTTATTCTCATTAAATCTGTTTTAGAAGTCTACGTCCGATTACTAATACATTAAACAGTACATACAAGAGCATCAGTAGATGTATGTCATTGTTTTATAGATCTGAACAAATATATCACACGATATAACTGCTTTCACGTACATATACTTTGACTTACGTTTACAGCCACATCCTTAATATATTACTTCTATATACGGTTGCTTGTACGTACATTTATTATTTGTTGTTAATTTTTCTAACTGCATCCATACGTGATCTAATTAATATTTATCGTATAGTAGAAGTACTATTGCTTATGACTAGGCTAATATAAGTAACGCAGTTTTAATTATGTAGAACTTTTCACTGTTGGCATATAATATTTACAATTGATAATTAAATGCAATAGGGAAACTGTTTACGAAAATAATAACATATATGGTCGAACAAACCATCCCGCTTGAAGAAGAACAAAAGAGATTTCGACTGAATAGAACAACTATAGACGTCATATTTGATATAAGCAACCTAAAAGACCTGACATGGACGTCACTAAGGCATTCGACAGACTAACAATATCCGACGTGTCAGAGATAATAAGAGAGGCAGAAGTGAAAATAAAATATCTACCCGCAAGAGATTAAGCACCAGTGGCGGAATCCGACAGGGAGAGCCTGAGTTTAAGGCTATTCAATTTAATCATGAATAAAATAGTACAAGTCGTCAAAACCAACGGAAAAGGATATAGACTACAGAATAACAATATCAAAATACTCTGTTAGGCGGACGAAAAGGCTCAATATAAACATCCTACATTGACAAAACAAAGTGCATTGTAATAGCTAAGGATGCGCTCTGCTTCAAACAGCTGGTCGATGATAGACCTTTAGACGGGTTATGGCATTTGGGAGTGCCAATATCCAGCTGGAGAGACCTGACTACCATTGTAAAACATCAAACGAACAAAGCGTCCAGAATATCAAGTTGCTTAAAAAATACAGTATGGAAAAACAAGAACCTCACAAAGGAGTTAAAAAAACTACAAGGCAAGGTAATAGGCACAACCAGATACGCCGACACTATACAACAACGAAGCGAATTCCAAGGACAAGATAAATGGCCGCGCTAATGGCGATCAAGGGCTGCACTACTTCCATCTACAAGGCCATCTACATTAAAAATAAGTGAGATTGATAAAGGCTGATCAGTTGCAGAAAATACAGTAAGCAAACAGTTTCTTACACCATTGTAAAAAAATTATTCATTTTCCATTGGTACAATGGTTGCTGATTTTGATGTTTTTAATAAAGTTCTGCTATCAATTGGTAGATTCATACCCATCGACCTTAACATATGCAGTAGATCATTGACTGAACTGTGGGTTAATCTGTGCAATAAAGACCATTCTCTAAGCTGTTGCAAAAATGAAATTTGTAAGCTAATAGCATTTTCGTCTTTATAGACTTCATCAGTGTCATATTTAGGGACAAATAACTCATCATTCAAAAAATTTCACATCATCTTCATTATAGTTATTATTTCCGACTTCACATCCACTTATTTCTGGTTCTGCTTGGCAGGCTTGCCCACTGTTAGTCGTTTGAACTGATGACACTGATGCTTTTGCAATACTTAGTTATATTTTCCTAAGAGCGTTCAGCTGAAGCCTCAGTTTTCAACAAAATGTCGACAATTGTCTATAAGGCACTTTGTTGCAACGAATTTGGTTTCCAGACGCCATGAATTCGAACGCAGTTTAATTTCACAGACACGAGCGATACTTATTGGTGAGTGCCTTTGTTGTTAAAGTCCATGAAGTGAAATTTGTAGTATTTTTTTTAAACTAACTGCAACTAGACATTCTGAATTTATACGGAAAGTGAAAATTACCTGTAAGCAACATCTGCGAGTAGCAAGAACGGCGAAATTACTATAAATATTACTAAACAGTTCCGTAACTTTGGAGTAATTAATACATGTTCCGATAACGTAGCAAAAACTTTGAGCGTAACTTTCAAGGAGTGTTAACTTGAAAGTAACACTTCAGTAATACGACATGGTTATGGCCACTATCGTGCCTATTACTAGAACAGTTACCTGACTCCTACTAATAAGGTCTGAATTGGAGTAAATCTTACTGCTAAGTCAAACATTTAGTAGCAGTTACAGAGTTCAAGTTCCGGTCTCAGTTCCCGTCACTTTGATGCTGCTTGGGTATAAAAGATGGCGTGATAGCTGGCAGACACAACAACAAGCTGGTCCGGGGGATTAACAAGCACTTTGCTTAATTACGAAGAAGAAGAAGAAAAAGAGAACTCGATTTCTTTTACTTTTTCCTTCATCTGATTTGTACTTAGTCATAATCATTAGCTCTTTACCTAAATTTTATTTATCATGTATGTACGTACACTGGAAGCAAAAAGATTGTGCTGTTCTCAAATTAAATTACTATAAGTTACAAAATTTCATACAAATCTGAATTTTCAGGCTATCTTGTCCTTTATATAACTCCTTACTATTATAGTGATATGTAGTCTGTTAATTAGAGCAAGTAAAATAACAATATGTACTTCTAAACATAGATTATATTTCTTTAATAAATAAATGTGTTAATTATTTAATGAATATAAAGTCGCTTATATTCACTTACTACATATACCTGTTCACTTCAGGTTGAGGTTTGTATTACCCCTAAAACTTTTTAAATATTCCTTGTAGAATGTGTGTTTATAATAGTTTTGAATAATGTTTGATATTGTATCAAATTATTATGTGAAAGCAAATGAAATTCTATTTAACAATAGGGATACCTACATATATATCTTATTGTATTTTAAAAAATGTGAAAATTTAAATTTACAATAAAAATATCACGTAGTATTCAAAACAATCAATTTACAATATTTATTAATAATTAATTCTCTAAATATGTAAATAAATATAAATATTTTTGTCAAGTTTTAAATTTCAATGAATCTTGAAATGTATTTAACTTATTGTTTGACAAATAATTCCTTGTGTAAATTTGAATTTTAATTATTTTTAAAATTCTGTTTTTCTCAGCGGAGAAATACCTAAATTGATTTACACATTCATTTCCGAACTGCCGGATAAAGTTGTATTATTTCAATCTGTCACTTGATGATATCAAGACGTTTAAGTAGATATGAACTCAAGCCCTCGTGGCGCAGTTGGTTAGCGCATCTTGACGGCATATCGTGGGCAAATTTTTGTGATAAAATTCGCTAATTAATTTACTCAGCGCGAAGCAGAAAAATCAATTTAGGTATTTCTCCGCTGAGAAAAACAGAATTTTAAAAATAATTAAAATTCAAATTTACACATTCATTTCCGAACTGCCGGATAAAGTTGTATTATTTCAATCTGTCACTTGATGATATCAAGACGTTTAAGTAGATATGAACTCAAGTCCTCGTGGCGCAGTTGGTTAGCGCATCTTGACGGCATTAAGAAGGTCATGAGTTCAAATCTCATCGTGGGCAAATTTTTGTGATAAAATTCCCTAATTAATTTACTCAGCGCGAAGCAGAAAAATCAATTTAAATAATTCCTTATTTCAGAAATATTTTCCTGTATCTATTCTTATGACATAAAGATCATCATGGATATCAAGTTATAATAAACAAATATACATAAACAAAAACTTGAGATCGGCAACCCAGTTTACATTCCACGATTGGATTTAAATGAATAATTCGATATTGGGCACAGTAATAGCAGTAATATAATAGTACATAATATTTCAATGTACTACATATTATATGATTTTTTCCAACTCTGGTACGCTAACGGACAAGCAACAACATCTAAAGTAAATACAAATCACTGGAGAAATAGCACAGATTAGAAAGAGATTGTTCAGTTAAATTGGCGGTTTTATCCGACTAATCCTAGTTAAAAAGGCGTTGTTAGATGACGCCACGGTTTTAGAGACAGAGACCTGTAAGTAAATTTGAATCATGACTTTAACCGAATAACTTGAGATGTCGGTACTATAGCGCTGTCACTTTGTAGGAACGTCAATAAATTTTAATTTGTGAGTTTTAAACTAAGTAAAAATTATTGTTTTTGGATTACTAGTACTTAGTCGGTGGTGCTTATAATCGTACCGTAAGGTCTCTAAAAAGTAATATGATAATATTATTAAGTTGACAAAAGGCATTTTTAGACTTGAAGGATGGATAGAAGCTGGTGCGTTGTGTGTGGGGCGTACAGGCAGGAAGCAAGAGCGATGCATTATACTCCGAGAATGCGAGATTTTTTGTTTGTAGTTCTGATTCCAAGTGAAATAAGGACCACCTAGTTGTAGCAACATTTTTTTTGCTTCCCGATTGCAGTAATTAAAGTTTAAGTGACAATTAAGTAATTAGTAGGCAATTAATAGTATAATTGTTTGGAGTATCTATAATATAGGTGTATAAGAAAGCCTGCCTTTAAAGTACATGAAAAACTTGTTGCTTGTTTTTAAGTTTCTATATTACATTTTTTCACAAGCAATCAATCGATGTTTAGCAGTGTTAATACAAACTTCAAATTTCTTGGCACAGAAGAATTTATGATTTTTCGTAATGATTTTCCTAAACAGTTTCCTATAACGAAAACGCGCCTTTATATTATCGTTGATATTTGTTAGTATACAGTTGTAATTATTATATTTTATTATTTAGGAGCGAAACTTGGCAACAGCAAATGGATTCCAGTATAATGTGTAATAAGAAACTTTGCAGCCTACATTTTGACACAATCTGCTATGTACACCCTCAAACAGTACGCCTCAATAGAAATGCAGTGCCGAGACTCCATCCCATGAGGTCACCCACGGAGCCTAAGGCACCCATATCATTGGAAATCTCATCCGGAAACTAATGGTACGCAATTTGATTACAGTGTTGTGATCATGTATTAAACCCTAATTTGTAATAAACTTTATTTTGAATTTCCCGCTACCAAATACATTTTGAATCGCCCGCTATTTGCTTACTATTATTGAAAACTGTAATTTTTTGATGTGAACGCCATCTATATTCGCCTTCAGACGATACAAAACGCGGATAACAATATTGCCTTGACTGAGCCATCTCGTCTTATCTGTGAGAAATAGTAATAAGCAGTAAAAATTAACATCTAATTCACTCTCGCAAAAATCTAATTATGTCTGTCAGATGTATTCTCTTTTATCGTACAATCCAATGTAATATATACTCAAAACTTATGTATTAAACAACGTAATACAGTATCTCTTTATTTGGTGTAAAATTTACTACAGTTGACCAGACATACCTTCGATATCGCTGGAGTTAGGACCCGACTAAACTTTTTATCCAAATAAACAGTGTTTACCAAAAGCTTTAGTTTATTATGCACATACAAAACCGAATGCTTTCTACCAAGTGAATTTTAGGCAAAATGTTTTCTTCGATTTTTAGAAATGAATGTTTTCTGCATATTACAAACACTCTAAATATGTATGACTACTAGTGCTAAAAATATACATATATTTTCAGTTATATACAGGCACAGCATACATGCATAAATGCTTGGAATTTGTTAAAGGAAAGTTTGAACTACGGCAAAATGTAATTATAGAAACTCAATGCCAAATATTAGAAGTATTGGAAAAATATACACTATTTGATAGAATATATTTCAAGCACGTGTATAGGCGGCGGCTGTGTATTTATTGTATGGTATGTACTTTTATTTCTTTGGCTATAAATTAAAACATTTCAAATAACATCAATGTGAATTAAATGGTAAGTGTATACGGAGTTACTAGTAATTCAATACATTCCATTGGAGATGTGATAGGGCAGAAGCTAGGAAATAAATTTAAGCCTAAGTCCTTGTTCACAATGGACATAAGAAACATAAGACATAAGGAACCCATAAGACGTAAGATTTACATAAGAGATACATAATGCGTAAAATGTAATTACTGTTCACAATGAAGATAAAGAATACATAAACGTAAGGATTTGCGCATGCGCTATAGTAGTATTTTGTTTATTTATTTTGACGTTTTAAGGTTAGTAACAGTTAGTAATTTCTAAAAATTCTGACAATATTGAAATTTCTGTTAGAATGGATAATAATCTGCATATTACCCTTATTGTTATTAACGAAAAGTAACAAAAATATATGTCAAAGGAAAACGAAACACGCTGGTGGGTTTAGCCGGTAAAAACAAGAAGAGCAAATACAGTCTGTAATACCTATTTAATTTATAATATGTATTCTCAAATATATGAAATGAACTTCATTTAACCACACAAATTAAAAGCTTAGCTATTTAAATTACATTATAAAGTCATTAAGAATCATTGCATCTGTATTTTACAAATACAGGTATCTTAATTTGAAATAAAACCCTTTGTTTTTTATTTTACCATCGTGTTTTATTTATACATACAATTTTTTCTCCACACATATACAAATATTAAATGCTCTATGTTAGGCTTGCAACTTGTTTTTAATTCTTTATTTTTTTACATTATAATGTACTATTATGTCTTCAGATAATGAAATTATTAAGATCGTAATCTTTAACCATTTCGATGTTATATGCTGATTAGCTTTTTATTCGCATTCATACATTAGACACAGCACTTTAAAATGTTATAATCACACTTCAAGGATATTTGGTTCACTGTTACATTTAGGAAAGGTTATAAAGACAGCAAAAGCATTATATGCTGCACCATGGTGCTCGGCATTGGTGGTGGTTTTAGTACTAAAGTAAAAATATTCAGTGTAGGTTATTTTTTTTGTATTACTGTATGCCTTGAGTAGCTTCACAAGTAGAATGTGGAGGTATTTGGCATAGCAAAATTCCGGTCAATTTCACATACATATTTCAAACTGCACTTTGGAATTAAGGGGAGGGTAAGGTTAATTCGTGCAAAAAAGGCATATTTTTGTGAATTTTTTTTGGCGACACATTTGAAATCTATGCATTAAAGCCAATGGCACATTAAAGTATAACATTTGAAGAACATTATGTGAAATTTTCATGAAGAAATATTAAAAAATTCGGCAATAGCAGCAATTATTTTGAAGTGTCTCGAAAAAAAATTGAATTGCGGTGCCCCTCATAGCTCGGTGCTGGATCATCTGAAATGAAAAAATCAAAGTTTTTTCGTTAGATAATCGTTTTATCCAGGTAACGCTGGGAGGGTTTTCCGAAATTTCTATTTTTCACTTTTCGGGAACACTTTGAAATGAAAAACACGATTTTTGCGGAAAAATCGGCCAATTTGTTATTGTAAAATAAAAAATATCAACAAATTTGAAAGAAACTCTCCAGCGTTACCTCGTAAATTATGTACAGAAATAGTGTTCAAAACTACAAAAGGATCGGTGCAGTAGTTTTGAAGTTATGAGGGGCACCGACTTTGAAAACGTGAATTGTGGGAAAAACGCTTGAAAGTTTGAACAAATTGGAATAAAACGTCCATAAGCCAGTTTTATCGGCTTACCTCACACTGAATCATCGATGCCAGTCATTGAGAACTGACTAAATAAACAGTAGACGTCAAATCCTTGAAGGGCATTAGGCGTTTGTATGACGGCCACCGCTATACCGTAGCGGTTTAAGCGGCGCGCGGAAATGACACGCTGTCGCTTAAACCGCTGTATCTTCGTTAGTTTTGCTCAGATTCATCTCAAATTTTTAACACAATATCCTTGAAAGGTTCTCCATTCAGTAAATCAAATAAAAAAAAATTAAAAAATTTTTCTTTTAAAAACCTTACCCTCCCCTTAACAATTTCTTGCTTTCTCATGTGTAGCGTTCCTTCAATCTTTCCATGCTCTTTCGCATATATCACATACTTATAATATTTAACACGGCTATGTAAATCAGTGCTATAACTAATGTTTAAAATACTTGTGATGTCTGGTGTTTCTGCTACTCCTTTCCAGACATCTTAGTATATCACATTTTTGTAGCTCCATTGTGCCTTGTTAGATATAAATACACTTCAGCTCTGACCAACTGAAATAAAAGAAGTTCTATATCTACTTGCCCCTTTTCCATCATCATAATTTCATTTACTTTTTTTACTCGATATGTAAATAGCACCAACAAATATTTACTCATATGGAGTAATTACAACTTATTGTAGTAATTTGTAGTAGATACATATATTAAATTATATTATTTAAAATCGATAAAGCCTTTGTACTTTTCACGTTATCAGAACAAAACCGTCACAATTCAAATTGACACGATTCAAAAGCATGTGATTATATAGGCTTCCCGCGTTTTTTTTATAATATCGTTACCAATCGGTTTAAGTTTTGAAACTTCAAAAAGCTTATTTTACTAAAAGTATACGTAAGAAATACATAAGAAAAACATAAAGTTGAATTTATTTCAACTTTATGTATTTCTTACGTTCACACGTAAGGAATACGTAAACATGACATAAGGTGACATAAGCACTACGGCCACTGTGGATAGCTGCATTAGTTTCTCATACGTTTAACTTTACGCGTTACGTTTATGTTACGTACAGCTTATGTCTTATGTCCATTGTGAACAAGGACTAATATATACTAAAGTAAATTAAAATGTTAATTTAAAAAAGAATCTACTGAACATTTGTCATACGTCTGTACTGTATTACACAAAATGTACATTCATATAGAATGCAAAATATTCGGAAACATTCCATTATGTAAACACTTTTAAAAGCAAACTTTTGAAATTAGTACATACTACATATATAGTTTTTCATCAGTGGGAGGATTTTTAGTTTCCTTAATTTGTTTAGATCAAATAGACATGAAAGCACGAATTGCTTACTCTTCTGTTGCTCATATAAGGCTAGTTTTAAGTAATAAATAAACAATGCCAATATACAACGAGTCCCAAAAACATACCGACAAACTTGAAGGGGTGGTAGTGGACATTAAGACAAACATATTTTCTTTAATAAACACATGTCCGCAAATGAGCCGTTTGTGTTGTACAGCAATCAAATGTTTTGAAGGTTATCCAAATAACTAAAGTAATTCTTGATTTAGTTGGACGCCACCGTCTTTCGTTAAACATTTTGCAGCAGAAATATTTCTTTATCTCAATAAACATTCCACAGATGCTGATTTTTAGTAGTAGTTATTTGTGACATTTAGCTGTCAACATAACATTTACTTTGTTGATTGTTAATTTAAAATTTACTTTCCTCTCCAATGCGAGCGCGACCGATACAAGCTCAAGTTATAGCAGTAACTGTTGGACCATTGACTTGGGTGTTTGTAATCCGTTCAGAAATAATATTTACGCGTTGCAAGATTTGTTTTTCTTTTTCCTTTCAGTAAATGCAGAGAATTATTAAGCTGCGTTCACGCTGCATGACACAAACAAAAGCGTAATTCTAATAAAATTAAAAATAAGGTAAATAAAAAAGGATTCTGAAAATAATAATAAACTAGTAGATCAGGAGATCGCGGCGGCCATTT
Organism: Amphimallon solstitiale; assembly: GCA_963170755.1. Lineage (NCBI taxonomy): Eukaryota > Metazoa > Arthropoda > Insecta > Coleoptera > Scarabaeidae > Amphimallon > Amphimallon solstitiale. Next base: position 17,023,277 of record OY720682.1, on the reverse strand, counting down.
GATGTTTCCCGTTCCAGTAATAAGACGGCATTTATGGCAGACTAGATCGCAACGTGTTCGCAGCTAAAGATTGAATGTAAAATCTGGTGGGGAGATCGGAGAAAATCGTTCTAATGTCGATTGTTGCCGGGATTGGTGACGGAGAGTAGGGGTGACACACGTTGCCACATATTATTTGTATACGTATAAATCGCACGCAAACATTGAATCCCTATAGCTAATGAAATTTGACACATGCGGTACATCGAATGCATAATTTACAGCATATTTACAAAAAATTCGATAGGAGTAAAAGTGAAACTTCCGATACGAATTTTTAATTTTTTTTATACAAAAGGTATTGAAATTTATGTTTTAAATACTGTTATACTCGCAATGTAACTGCCTAGAAAGCATGGCTTGCGAGATATTCGCAAAAAAACTGAGTTTTGATAAAAGACCTACTTCCGGTAGAAATTTCGAAAAACTGCTTGAATAATTTTTTTTTCAAATTTGATGTTTAGTAAGTACATTTGAATTCTTTATAAATTTGTTCAAACTTAGTAGTCGACGTATAGTATTGGCAAAATCCGATTTTTTTACCAAACTACTACTTCCGGTCTACCGATTTTACTGAAGACCTGGGATCTAATCAGATCCCAGGAGGGAGATTATACTATACTTGTAAATACAAAATTTGGAATTGATGGCTATAGCCGTTTGACCGTTATCGTGGTCACACAGACACTGACAGACACAGATACACAAAGAGAGAGACTTTTTTAAAAAACACTTTTTTGGTATCTGGAGACTTTTCGCCATCACAATACTTCCTTATACTACGTCTAAGAAAGTAAAAATAACTTTCTTTCTTATCAGTGTATGATACCAAACCTTATATTGATGATTGTAATTCTTTCCCTTGAGATTTGATTAGATTTTCAGTAAAATCGGTAGACCGGAAATAGTTTTTTTTGCGAAAATATGTCGCAAATTATGCATTCTATACAGGTTTATTTGAAATACTAGTATTTAGGGCTCAAACTGGAACAATTTATATATATTTTCCCTAATACCATAACACTATATTAAATATATTTTTTGTGATAACGTTAACACTTTCACCAAAAATTACAGAATTACAGTTTGAAGTTATTTTTGACACATAAATCAGTGTTTGACGTTTTGAAGTCAAAGCCTTCCACCACAAAAAATAATAGATGAAATGCGATGAAAAAAAATAAAAACAAAATTTTTGGAACAGACATAAGTGGAATTAAAATTCTAATTATAGATTTGATCATTTCAAATGAAGCATAAAATGTAATTCCCTAAGCATTTTATTGTAAAATCAAAAATAAGAATTGTTTCCCTCTTGTAAACTCAATCCATGAATATACTGTACGTAAATACCAGAAATATGTACACTTAGTTGCAGAAAAAGGTTTCCACAGAAAATTCAGTCCGATTAAAGTCGTACCCATCTCTAATTTTCAGAAATAATACCCTCCACACATATTGAATAATGTGGATATTGTGTTTTATGTGTTTAGTTTCATATTAATTTCTACTAATGAGATTGATTTGGTATAAGTTTTTGCTTAGTTTATCGATCTAACTCTGCGCTATTGTCATTAGGCGTGTTCACGGACGCGCCATTGCATGTGTTAGGTTAGGTTAGTCGTTAGGCTAAAGGGATTCAATTGACCTTCCACACATCCGTGGGACCTGCAAATCTATTTTTAGCCTGGAGGGAAGCGAATTTTGAATATTTGTGGGAATAGACTGACTGCCTCGAGCACGGAAGAAATTGCGGGGTGCGCGTATAGATGAATCCCGTCCATCTTCCTCATGGGATTAACTTTGAAGTTGTAATTGTTGTATTTCTTATTGATAAATGTGTGGAACAATGTTAATTCAATTATTAATTTCCTTCCTTTTCTGATCCTTAATCAGATTATTATTTAGTTGAATGTAATAAAGAATACCAAAATCGGAAAAATGACGGAGTTATTCAATCGATTTACCTTTTCATAAAAGGAAGTTGACAAAAAAAAAATTCGTCGAACACTTTCATATTCTTTTCTCAGTACTGAATACACACTGATGTCATTATTGCGTTGATGGCGCGGAGTTCGATCGATAAATCAAGCAATAACAACCAAAGTATTGTCAGTAGTTAAAAAAGTTTCATACAAAAGACGTAGATAATCAAATAATTTATAAATTTGATAATAATGGGTAAGTTCCAAAAAAGTGAACGGTTAGAGGCGAAAAAGGACGAAAGTAGGGAAGTTTGGGCATTTCTAAGGAAATAACTGGGAAAATATCGATGTTTGTAAATACATTTCGAATAAAAAAGTTAAGTAATTCAATTTATAAGAGAAAAGGTTTCTATAGTTTTTGTGTAAACCGAACCGTTTTCGAGATATCGAATTAAACGCGTTACTGGCGATAGCGGTGCCACTGACACTCGCGCAACCCCTCAAATATACCTTTATGCTGAGAATACACCCCTCAACATATTACACTATCGATAAAATTACCCTATTTTATTTAGATCTCTCTCTTCTGAGCGATAGTTTAACTGGACTGTAGGGCATTTTGTATTTTTTGCAATTATGAGGAAATAAGATAATGTATTTCCACAAACTTGAAAAATAATATAACAAAACAAAAGGAAATAAAAATTAAAGAAAAAGGATGTAAAGAAACGTTTTCACCTTCATTAGTTGGGATATTAAATATAACAGTAACATAATATAGACGAAGACACTAACACTGATTGATTAAAATACTTTTACACATACTAAAAATATTCATTAGATCTTATTTATGTTCATGACTGAATTTATATTTATTACTTTATACGTATCTGATGTTCACATTACTAATTGCTCTAATAATAATCTCCTCCTGCGTCTAAAAACCCCTTTTTATACACATCTTTATCTCCGCTATTTCACTCATGCTTTGTACGATTTTTTTCTAGTACTTCACGTCGGAAGAATCATCTGTCTACTCATTACTTCTTTTTGTTGGGTAACTAAAGTTTACTCCGTTTAGTCTTGTAGAAAATGTATGCATTACGTATTTCTACTATTTACAAAATAACGGCATGAATATTAGAAATAGTAAAATTATTTTATACAGGGTGATTCTTAATTTATGCGACAAACTTTAGGAGCTGATTCCTGGGGTTATTTTGATCATAAAAGTTCATAAGAACATATGTCCAAAACCGCTTAGTTCAGAAGTTATACAATGTTTAATAAAAAGTTAAAATAATAAATGGTTTTATTATAAATTAACAAAATAATCAGTAAAACAAAATTAAGTTCAGAAGTTATAAAATGTTTAATAGAAAGTTAAAATAATAAATGGTTTTATTATAAATTAACAAAATAATCAGTAAAACAAAATTAAGTTCAGAAGTTATACAATGTTTAATAGAAAGTTAAAATAATAAATGGTTTTATTATAAATTAACAAAATAATTAGTAAAACAAAATTAACTTATGGTAACTGTTGAAAATGACCGCTCCCAACTGTAATACAAGCTCGTAAACAAGTCTGTGCCTGTTTCACTAATATGCGTAGTGGTCGCGTTGTCGATGCTAATCAGTTGGTGTTTACCAGTTGCTCAAGAAGCAGGTGTTGTGATTATGTACGGTATTTTGGAATTGTTTAGTTGTCATTTCAATATTTGTCAATAGTGTCAGAGTATTCATTCAGTTTATTGTCAGTTTCTGTTTTCTAAAATGAATTATACGAATGCTGAGATGTGTGATATGCATTTCGTTTACGGTCTTGCCAATGGAAATGCGCGTGCTGTTAGACGTCTTTATGCAGAACGATACCCGAACCGTATCATACCGCATCATTCCATGTTTGCCCGTCTTCATCAACGTCTTAGTGAAACGGGAAGTTTTAAAAAACGGACGACTGATAGCGGGCCCCCATCTACAGTGAAAACTCCACAAGTTGAAGAAATGGTATTAAATGAAATTGAGGAACATCCTACAACAAGCACCAGAAAAATTGCGTTTGATTTAAACATTAGTCAGGCCCACAGTTTGGAGAATATTGAAAGATCAACTGTTGTATCCATATCACATTCAACGGGTGCAGGCTCTATTGCCTGCAGATTTTCCACAAAGATTAGCTTTTTGTCAATGGATGCAACACGAAGTCGTACAAAATCCTAACCATTTGGCTCAAATATTCTTCACCGACGAGGCTACTTTCTCTAGAAACGCGATTATTAATTTTCATAATAATCACATATGGGCCGAAGAAAATCCGCGAGAAATAATGAATGCCCGTCATCAGCATCAATTCTCTGTCAATGTGTGGGCCGGAATTGTTGCAGATCACTTGTTAGGTCTGCATTTTTTACCGATGCGGTTAAATGGCGAGGTATACCGCAATTTTCTTGAAGAGGAGTTACCACTACTGCTGGAAGAAGTTCCGTTGCAGTTAAGATTACAATTGTATTTTATGCATGACGGTGCTCCAGCGCATTTTAGTTTACTTGCTCGCGAGTTTCTGGACAGTACGTACCCAAATCGGTGGATAGGACGGGAGGTCCACAACCGTGGCCTCCTCGGTCTCCAGACTTAAATTCATTGGACTTTTTTCTCTGGGGGCCACCTTAAATCATTAGTTTACACGACTCCCATGGAAAATGTCGATGAACTAAGAAATCGTATTATAGCAGCTTTTGAAACAATTCGAAATACCCCTGGTATTTTCGAACGGACTCGCCAGTCAATACGACGGAGGATAGCAGCTTGTAGTACAGTTGGGGGCGGTCAATTTCAACAGTTACTATAAGTTAATTTTGTTTTACTAATTATTTTGTTAATTTATAATAAAACCATTTATTATTTTAACTTTCTATTAAACATTGTATAACTTCTGAACTAAGCGGTTTTGGACATATGTTCTTATGAACTTTTATGATCAAAATAACCCCAGGAATCAGCTCCTAAAGTTTGTCGCATATATTAAGAATCACCCTGTATAGTGACTCAATGGAACCATTCAAATATATTATGTTTATTTTCTGTGTTTATATAATAGTCAATACTCCCTTGGCCTTCACAATAAGTGTTAGAGATTGGAGGGGTGATATTCGAAATTTTAGTGAAAACTTTTTTGCAACTAAGTGTACCTACCTATACAAGCAGGAAAAAATCCACAGTAAATGCAAAAGCTGGTAGATGTCCTTATAATGTTTATTGGCACCCCTAGAAACTGGAATTATATTATACCTATTCCACCGATTTCAAAAGCTAGATCACCAATCAGTAGATCAACTATATCTAAATGAAAATTAGTACATAAATATCGTAACAGAATAAAAGAAGTAAGTTTGGCGGGGATACAGATTGATAATACCGAAGAACGAGAACTAGAAACATTGTCTAATTACCCAGTTCATTTTGTCAATCCAATAATTAGGCAAGCTATAACTACATCTAATTATTTATGCATTTTGGTTTGGTTTATTTAATTAATCTATTAAGTCATTTGCAAATAGTCATAATAGTATTTATGGTTAAAACGTATAAATGCCCATTGGGAAGATGTAATTCATCATTAATAAAACACTCCCCATCCGTCGTCAATTTAACAAGCAAAAAACAGTTCAAGGGTTTTGAACAGAGTGGCAATCTTTAATCTTAGCACAACACAAGGCCATACTTTTGTAGTTAATCCATTATGTACATACTTATAATGAACACTAAGATTTACGTTTTCAGATTGACATAGATTTTGAGTGTATGTTTGAAAATGCCTCAATGAAACCTCTGAGGATGGAACAATTTTTTTAAAACCCTTCTAGATTTACGAAAAGATTTTGTAATGGATGGTGCAGCTCTTGAGTTACTGTCTAGCCTAGAAGATGATTTAACTGAAAGTAAGATATAATAAAAATATTACTATTTATAGAAATGTGCAACTGTATGTATTTTATTTATAGATTCCAGAGTAACTATACTAATTATGCTTTCACCACGTGAAAAAACACTTCTTAAAAACAAGAAACATGGGGAACCTTCATCATTAGAGAATCAAGAAGGATTAATTTTACACTCAAAGGTATTATTACATCATAATTAAAATATCAACTAACAATGTACTTACTATTTATAGATACCTGAAGACGTCGAACATATAGTTGAAGAAAGAAGAAATCTAAACGCACGTAATCAAATACTAATATAACTATATTTAGTTGTTGTTTTCACGTTACGAAGGCAGAATGCTCGTACCTTTTTGAATGCTCATAGAACTAATAATGAGAAACTATATAAATTCTTGTTACGGTGAATTTAGCAATGTATTTGTATAAATCTTAGAAGTATGTATAATTTGACCGTACTCATTACTATTAAATGTATCTTTTATTGTTACAAATTTTATTTTCTGTCAAATTTATTTTGTATTTAATAAAGTTATTATTACAGGTTCATTTTTATTTCACATTACACCCTCCATAGTAAGATATGCGGGTATATACAATTATGCGATCAAAAAGTACATATATTCTTTATGATCAAGTTTAGTAATAATGTGTATCTTAATAACTACACATTCAAAAAAAGTATGTAGATATATACAGTAGATCTGTTACATTGATTACTGCAGATAATTTTATGAGTTTGCAGTAAGTATCTATATAATGGCATGATGGCTGATATGCACTTGTAGAATTATGTACGTATTTTGACCACATAAATATTGTTCTTGTATCAATAAAATTATATTTAAATCAACATAGAAAATGTGTTCTCTCATAGAAGGACTTTGTTTGATATATTGTTAAACAATTAATGATTAATACAAGTAAATGATTTAGTACATACATCAAATACAATTTATACTAATAAATAAATTTATTTAACTAAATGAATTTAGTAATATATTTAAGTGAAAACGCTGTTTGCTTGAATTATTATATATTGTTCATCTGAAAGAAATATGTGCTTAGCCTTATCTAATAGGTTATTTCTTCTAACGCGATATAGAATAACTCCAAATATAAAGTAGTTTGTTCTAAGTAAATTCTATTTTTACACGGAGCACAAAATTAGTTACTTTAACAATAGTACATTAGTTTGAAGAAGTAACTGAAGTACTTCAAACAATGTCTTTGCCGCAAGCAAATAGTTGTTTGCCCATATTTAATCATATATTTTGGTGGGCGTAAACAAATTTTATTTGGACCAAGCAAATCGGTTTTTCAGTGTGATATCCAAAATTCCACTCCTGTCAGCTAAAAAACGAAAATGTAATTGATCCATTACGTTGGTGAAGTCGGCACCTCTCTCTGGACCGATCGACGCCAATCACTTTAAATGAAACGAATTTCAACAACATAAGTTGAATCATACCTCCCAAATTATGACTATGACATATGTAAATCGGTAACCATATAAGACTGGTGTATTCTAACTTGGAAATAACGAAGGCATAATATAGTGTTTAGTCACAGTCAAATCTATAAATTCCCTGCGGGTTCTTAGTACAAAGCTCGGCGCCTTAAGTACAGACTTGCAAAGTTCATTAATGTATGGTACAAATGCAACATGTTGGTCAAAGATCCAGGATTGTGTCTCTAGCTTCAAGTGGTGCTGAGTTTATATTATACGTGTAAATAATAGGGTATGTTACTTTTTGTGTGCGTCAGTTTACAGCATTTGTGATCATACCAGTTGGAAATTATTAAGATAGCTTGCAATAAAAATACGTCGGCCAAGCATGTGATAGCACAATAAATGCCCAAGTATTTTATATTCCACCTATATTAAATCAAAATTAGAATAGGCTTCACTGCTATGGTATCCCATTTATCAATCCCATATTAACAACATAGAAGCAGTTCAGAAAAGATTTCAGAAAAGATTTCTAAAATTTATGGTTTTTCTAGAAAGTGAATATCCTGAAAAGGGCTCCGATTATCAAGAAATGCTTATTCGTTTCAAGTTTACTTCGTTAAATGATAGAAGAATTAGTTTTAAATTCATATATAGCCTCCTAAATAATAATCATTGGTACTGAATAAAGTTAACTTCAATGTTTCAAGACATACGAATCCTCGTCAACAGGTGATGTTTTATTGTGAGGCTAATAGGACTAACATACTATATAAATCTCCTATCTACACTACATATGTTGTGCAAATTATAATAGGATATGTAATGATTGTGACTTAAGATGCATTTGTATTGGTAATTGTATGTATACATGTTTTGTTTGTTGACATATCCCATACTACAATGTAGTCGAGAGGACAAATAAATTATTATTATTATTATTATTATTATTTCTTTTATTTTTAAGCACTATTGGGCGTTGAACCTGTAGGAAATAAATAAAAAACAGCAGTATAAGTTTTGAGGTACTCTTGCATGAGCAAGAATGTACAGTTCACAAACAAAAGCGGGCCAAGATGCGATCCTTGCGGCACACCTGATGACATCAGAAATTTCAAAAAAGTGTAGCCATTGCAGAGAACATAACCAGTTCGGCTGTTCAATTATGATTTCATCAACAATTGAAGATACGGATAAAATCCAAATGACCCAAGCCTCCTGAGCAATATATTATGGCTGAAAGTGACAAATGCGAAAAAAAGTGAGAGAAGTCTATATAAACAACATCAACTTGCCCACTGATTGTGGCTAAATTATTAAATTATGCAACAAATGCTGGATTTCATTCTTTAAATGAATTGGAAGCAACTTCTGTATATAAAATAAATAGTATTTCGATGAACAAAAATGCCACTGTATATTTGCAAATGTTAAAAAGCTAGTGAATTTAAGATTATATCCTAACATTTATTTTAAAGTGTATTTTAAGTGACTTATTCTTTTCTCTTATGGTTAAGCCTGGACTAATTTATTTCTAAGAATTTATTGATTCTATTTTCAATAGAATATTTCGTTTGATTATGTCCTTAAATACCTGTCATTTTAAATAAAGTAATTAAAATATTCTACTTCGGAATGTACCAACACTATTCTATTATTTTAGCATTGTAAATATAATTTTTGCCAATAAAGTATACCTAATAACTAACTGACCCGGCAGACGTTGTTCTGCCATTTCCGGTAGGTGGCGCACTGAGCGTTATTTGGCTAAAGTATAGGGGACCGAAAAATGGCGTATGTCCAAATTCAAAGAGAAATGTTGTTTCAGCTCTACCAAAAAAAAATATGGCGATCTATCGGCAGCATATACCAACGCAATTTTGTTGACCACGCAAACATATTGTGTAGGTAGATATAAAGCATTTCTGTTTATAAACATAAAATTTATTAATAGCTCGACCACTCGACCTATCGCGTCCAGATTTTGTGATTTTCTTTTTTTTGTCATGTTAGTCCATAAATATAGAATTTGTTAATAACATGTGTTCAGCGCCACCTATCGAATGTTTTGATAGCCTATTTTAAGCGCATTAACGAGATGAATATGGTCTGAAAATATCAAGAAGTTTGGTTGAGCCATTAAAAAGTTATTGAATAACATACAGACCCACCAACGAATATATACCGGGTGTCTGTTTAAGCTCGGCAACCGTTCATCGTACAACCTGGCGGAAAAAATCTTGATATTAAAATTGACCACGGGAATTTCAACTAAAATATTTTTAAGTTTCCAAAATGATCGCAAGGGGGCGCAATTATCAAGATTAATTAAAAATTCGATAATTTTTCATTAAATTCTAGATTAACGAAGATTAAAATTGTTACTAGCAACATTTTCAGACACTTTTATACAATTTTCATTTATAACTTTTTGATCTAGCTTCCATACGAAGGGGAGTGTGTGTGTCTGAGTACAAAATTTTCGAATTTTTAATTCATCTTGAGAATTGCATTAATAATTCTGTGGCGATAAATTGAAACGCACCTCAGTTGTTAAAAAATCACACTGTATTTTTATCGAAAATCAACTGATACTGTTCACTAGCAAAATTAAGTTCAAAACATTTCGCCGTCAATAATATTCGAACCTACGTCTCAAAGGTTTGTCGAACCTGCGTGCTACCAACTGCACCATGACGGGACGTAACATCGAATCATTTTGAACGTCTTAAATTGTATTAAGCAACAGATTTTGTAAACATTATAATTTTCAGTATCTCTTTCGCACTTAGAAAAATGTTTCATTTAATGAAAAATAGCGCACAACCAGGCGCATATCAAACGCAACATAAGTTGCTTAATACAATTATAAATGATTCGTTATTAAATTCTGGTGAGTTGTAATTGGTAGTATGAAGGTCCGGCAAACCTTTGATATGTAATGTCAAGCGGAAATGTTTAGAATTTAATTTCTATAATTAACAATATGAGCGTCGATTGAGAAGATTATAACTTTCAATTTTTCTTTCGCACGGAGAAATGGAATCACACTGTATTTATTTCTACGTACTTAATTACGTCAATATATTTGTACTTAAATTTAACATTTCCAAATTTTAAAACGTTTAAAAGAAGGCAATCATAATTTTAAACTTATTTCAAATCATATTTCACGGTCTGTGTATTAGTATAATACAATCTAGTTAATCAACCTCGTGTTGCTTTATTCGATAATATTAGCTAATAGTGTAAACATCCACCGGAAAGAGAGAGTTGCAAACAAATTATACATTTATACAAATTAAAACCAAATCAAACATACCCAGGAGCATTTTCTTACATAAAATTTAATATTTTCCGAAAAGTATAGTCAATCTCGGCTGATACGAATATGTGTAGTTCGTGACACGTTTTACTTTAAACGCAATCCCACCTGGTGTAAATAATCAATAGGACTGAATTGAATCATCACAAGTAGTCGATGTATTAATTGGAAGTCTACTAAAATATTTAAAAATACCATATGAGGCAATATCCTTACCTGAATTTAATAATAGAGGTTTTAGGTCATATAAAAAGAAAAAATTGTTCGTATTACTACTAGCATACGTTTATTATATCGGATTACCTAAAGATCAGTCTATAACGCTTTAGAAAACGTTCAAAAATGAACATTCTTTCTATTATACTTACTACAAATTGAATAAATATTCTAGTAGGGAATTCCTTATGTTAAACTCAATGTTACGCGGTATTTTAGAGTCAATGGCAAGGGCGCTGCAGGCATACACAGGCAATAACCCAGATATGTCTACCGTCCCTCGAAAAGGACACCGAATGTTTCGTGCAACTACTTTTTTTGCAGTAAATATCAGTAAGTAAATATAATTTTCAGACGTTCAGTCACGTATAAATGATGTAATAACTTGTAAGCAAGAACAAACAAGAAAAAAAGTCCTGAAGCTTGAAATTGTTCAATAAAATCCAAACAGAATAAAATTTTACACCTTATTACATCTGAAAAATTGATATACTGTACTTTTTACGAGAATTAAATTACTTGCTATTAAAAATGTTAATTGAACGACGCTCTTGTAAGTATTAATTCCTATTTTTTTTTAAAAAGCGAACCCCTTTTGGTAAAAATTTTGTTTGTCGAAAATAAAACATCACGCGATTAAATTCAAAGTAGAAAACGTGTTTGTTACTTACGCCACCTATAATCAAATAGCGCAAGTTCTTTGTTCTTCATTTTCCAAAACTTTCAGCATGGTCTAGAAAAAATCTACAATACTAGATTCTAGATTTCTGGAAATATACGCTCGCTTTTATGTAATTAGCGGCATTAGGAGACAAAAACACAAAGAACAAATTGTACAATGATGAATATCTTAAATAATAATTTACCGTTACTGTTTATTTATTTAATTATTTTAGCTTGTGGAGAAGTTTGATCAAAAAAAGTATGAAGCCAGCAACTTCGACATTTAAATAGCAAACATCTAGAAAAAGAGATCAGCCTGTAGAATTCTATGGAAGGAGAAGTAAACTCCCTCCACAAGCAGCAAGGCACTTTCACGTCACCAATAACAACTACTAATGAAAGATCATTAGTGGCGCGTTATCAAGTCGCATTGAAAAAAACCAGTAATCCACAAAAAAATTAATTTTACCAGCAGCTGTTGAGATGACAGAAATACTGATAGGTGAAAAGGAAGATACAAAATTAAAAGCAATACCTTTCACGGATAATACTATTGAAAGGAGAATAGTGACATGACAGAAGATATTCGTGCAGTATTTAAGTAGAAATGCAAATTCGCTGGACGAATCTGCAGATATCTCTAACTGCACCCAGTTTAAAGCAATCCTAAGATACAACTCAAGCAATGATAGAAGATATTTTATTTTGTACGCCATTAGACACCAATACCACCGGAAACAAAATTTTGATACTTTTATGCAAGGCATCTAAATACGAAATTGACTAGGCGCAATGCGTTGCTATATGCACCGATGGTGCCAAGACTATGGCAAGACTTCTAACTGGCTGTACTGTTTTTTTGCACCGAGAAGCTCTTGCGTCAAACTCTGTACCTTCTTAAATATGGGAAGTGGCATTATAATTGTAAATTCAACCACAGAAAAAGCATTACAGACTCGTAGTTTTAGAAAAATGAGTGAAGTCATGGGTTTTTTATATGTAAATCTTCTTTACCACACAGATATAAGATTGCTTTCGAAGAATAAAGTTCTCAAAAGTTTTTCAGATAAAAGGAGAACTGTTGATGTGCTTAAAAGATGAACAATCAAAATATGAAAGCGTTCTTTCCAATTCTCTTTGGTTTCTTAGGATAGCTTTTCTTGCTGATAATTTCGAACACCTAAATATCTTGAGCAATGGGTTGCAATAAGGAATTTATGAAAAAAACTTGACTTAGAGATAACTTCAATCGAGGAACAGAATTTTGATGTTAATTTCAGTGTGTTCAAAACTCATGGAAATTGTAGTTAGGTACGATATTATGAATTCTGAACAAGATTCTTTGTAGACGTGCAAGTTAATATGTGTAATTTAAAACAGCCGCTTTGTGAATATTTTCCAAATGAAATTTAAACCAGTTATGATAATTAGATATAGATCTGAATTCCTTTTTAGACAATCCTTTCAACATACGAAAATTCCAACAAACATGAAAAAACATGGGTGTGCTTAAGACCACACGGCAGAAGTGAAAACTTCATCAAGGCGAGGTTAATAATACGAAATACAACTTTTTTTTCGTTCTATATCCATTTACATTTACATTTTCCATTTTTGTTCTATATTACATTTAAAAAATATATATTTATTATTATTGTGTATACATTATTCTAGTACATTTCGCTCGGTCTGATCAAGTTTTCACTTCAAAAATTCATACGTACGCATCTATATATACAAATAGACGATATGATAATTCTCATACGAGTACCCGCGCTGGTCTAATGGTAACGTGCCGGCCTTACACCCGGGCGGCTCGGGATCGCATCTGCACGCGGACAAAAATTTTTCAGAAAATAAAAATACAATATTTCGCGTATTTATTCTAAATTTCAATTTAATTGAAATTAAATACCGCTAGTTAGCGTTATAATACAAAGCCGAGCGTGAAACGGTTGCCGAGCGAGTATAGCAGAGACCGGCAGAGACGCGTTAACTATATCTCTCTCGCTCCCTTAGTCGACTCGAGCCGACTTTACCCGAACGAGCGTTACATCCCGAGCGTGACGGCTCAGTCTCGTTCAGTGCCCAACAATCAATGCATCAACGCGCCCATAGAAGTTTTCACTTCAAAAATATTGAAATATCAAGTTGAAATGATGAAACTAGAATTTCTGTCCTAGAACCGGGTCATTTTTGGATCAAAAGAATGTAATAATACTGCGAACTGTCACCGAAGCTCTTTAAAGTTTGGTATCATTTGTAAGATCATATTTATCCGAGTTAAGTTTCTCATCGATTAAAGCAAAAGTGAGAAATCGCCTGCACCTTGAAAATGCTATCATTTTCTGTGTACAAAACCCATGTGCCAGTTTGTGAAGAATTTAATTATATAAATATTATATTTATGAATATTTGTGTGCTTTACAGTATATAAAGGGACAATTACATTTACTATAATCGATTTCGGTAGTACTTTTGATTGTATAATATAATGTTATTAAATTAAAAGAGGCTTTAAATTCAGTATTTTTATTTTCGTCTTTTGCTATGACGTTTTCGAATTTTTTTGAAGTGACAACCTACACACATACAAATTTCTTTATTGATTTCAGTAGTATATTTTATTCCGTTTGCAAAAGTAAACATTTTCAATATGTTACAGTTAAAAGAAAACGTTAAAGTTCAAACATTCAACTTAAATAGATTGAAGAAAATAATGTATTTATCGACGTATAAAACATTCGTTTGTCATAATTAGCCTTTTTAAGATAAGTGGTATTGTACGTTACCAATACTAAATTCAGCAACTTTTTTACGAGTCGAGAATTATTAGTAGCATACTATTAGTCAGTGTTATTAATATTTTCATGTGAATGTCGAAATGAGGGAAGAAAACGTGATTCATTGCGCATGACATCAATTTTACGTATAATAATTGGTTATACGAACGTACAAGTGTTAATGATGATAACACTTCTAGAACTTTGTCAACGTTTTCGAGTAAAATATCCGGATAAGCAAATAAGTCAATAATAATCAGTAGAATTAATAAGAAATTTCGGAAGTCATATGCCAATAAACAAAATCGTCGATGTTGGGATACAAAAAAATCCCATTGAATGTATTTGGAATTGATATCTATTAATTTATAAAAAAAATTCTATGAGCTGCTACCGTGCTTCGGAGGGTATGTAAAGCCATCTGTCACTTTGGCAATCCTTATCAATGTTAGGGGCGCTTGGGCAGTCCGAAGACGAATAAAAATCCATCTGGATTCCGTCATAAGGTGTTATTTTCTAATGCAAACAACTTTGGTCTACCTACCAAATAATAGCATTGGGTTACAAAATGACGATGCGCCGCGTTATTAAGCATTTAAGATGAACGCCATTTGTAGTGAGTTCTACTAGCAACATAGATAAGGAGATGTTAGATATGTTTTTGTAAAGCCAATATTCCTTTCTATATAGGTAGTTACAAAATAAAATATATAAAAATCAAGAAAATAATTTACAAGATCTCAAGTAAAAAATTTGACTAGATATTTGGATAATATCACATCAAAACATTCAGAATATGGGTAATGAAATATATAAAGTTAGATATTGTAGGGTGGCCACATTAAAAATTTAACGTAAATGTCTTTTAAAAAATGTTACTTCTGTACTTCCTTTTGTTTGAATTTACTGTTAAGAGCGACTACATGGGAGATGTCAGAATTTGCACCCCCATATGTGGGATATGTATGGATTACTCCACATCTATAAATATATAGGACTTCCTATTTTTACTTTATTTCTTGCTGTGTTGCTAGTTCCTTTGCTTGCTCTTCCTTAGTTAGTTATCGTTAAGCCTCTCTTTTTCGCTGCTTGATCAATTTTTGGAATTGCTTCTTCCAATTTTCTGCTTTCTCTAGCTAGTATAGTGAGATCTTCTGGTCGCGCAATTACTTCTGACATCTTAATGATTATTGTTTCCTGGAATTCCGACGTCTTCAGTAATTCCTTAGACTGCCGTTACTGCTGCTTTAGAATGTTTCATCGTCCATTCTGCCAATTTCACTAGCTTTCCTGGTATTTTTATCTATCTCAGGGCTTTCATTACCTGCTCTCGCTTCAGACTATCAATGTCAGTCTGAAGTTAAAATATATATTTTTTGCAGTCCGGTACTTCATTCAACTTTTCAATTATTTGACTCTCACTATGTGTACAGCGTCTATGGTAGATCGCCCACTTCTAAAGCCTTATTAGTAATCTCCCATTTTCGCCTGCGTGTAATTCATTAGTTTTTTATTCACCAGCGTGGTTAAATCTTACATGCAACATTGAGTAACGTGACTCCACTATAGTTAGCACATTCTCTTGGGCTTCTTTTTTTTATATATTGGTACTATTATCCCTTTTTCCCCACTCACTTGGCATCATTTCGTTCCCTAGATGTGGATTAATAGTTTAAATAATCTTTTGCTTTAACAGATCTCCTCCCTGTCTTACTCTAGCTCACTGACAACAAACATACACAATACAGGGAGGACATAGGGCGTATTACAAATAGAAAGACATGGCGACGAGTAACAAGATAAGAATAAAGACAAAAATTATGATATTCAGAGCAGCAGAAGTCTAAGCGGTAGTGACTTACCGGGCTGAGACAACGAACCTGACAAATGTGGAACAGGAAAAACTGAGAAGGTTTTAGAGGAAAATTGTAAGAAAAATATAGGGACCGAAGAAAATGGCAAATGCAAAATACAGAAGCCTAATGAAATTCGAAATAGAAAACATCTTACAGCGAGAAAGATCGTGAAGTTCATAAAAGTGTAGACTCCGTTGGGACGGCCACATAAGAAGGATGGAAAACAAAAAGGAAGAAGAGAAAATCACCACATGGAGATCAAACGTTAGTAGAGGAATAGGGAGACCGGGAACTCATCAGGAGAAACGATTACTAGAGCTCAAACCAAGAATGTATGAGCCTAACCCTATATATACAGCGTTAGTAAAAAGTCCCGGAACGGTCGAATAACTTTGTTATTTGAAAATTATGATTTCTGAAATTTGGTATGGGGGTATAATTAATATAAATGCATTTTATGCAATACAGTTAATATTTTTTTCACTTCCGGTTTAATCGGCAATACGTCCAACTTTTTTTTTTAAATGGAACGCCCAGATTTTTTTAACACTTTTGAATGCAAAATAAAAAACTACGTTCAGGAAGTATTAAGATGTTTATTTTTATTCACAAGAAAACAGTTAAAAATTTAAAAAAGTGTCCTAATACAGAAAAATCAAGGTACCTTTGAAAAAAGTTGTTGTTTAGTGTTTGCATTCTTTTTGCCGTCACATTTGACAATTTTAAAAGCGTTTTAACTTTTGCATCGCTATAAATTTACTTATTTTAGACATTGACACATTTGAAAATGGCAGTAAAACTTACTGAATCAGAACGAATTGAGATATTAATGATGCGTGGGTACGGTGATCGTCAACGTTCTTTTGAAGAGGTTCGTATTTTGTTTAATACTGTTTATCCGGATCGTCACATTAGTAAAAGTACGGTATGCCGAACAATTCAAAAGTTTGAAGTCTTTCGTCAGGTGAAGAATTTACCTAGAAGGGGACGTCCATTAACAGCAACAGATGAAGAAACTAGTTTGAATGTGTTACTTACAGTGGAAGAAAATCATCACGTGTCCACAACAGAATTAGGTCAAATTCATGAGATCTCTCAAAAATCTGGTCATAATATTCGTAAATCAGCAAGAATGAAAGCCTATAAAATGTATCCCGTCCATGAGTTAACTGAAGATGATCCAGATCGTAGACTACAATTTTGCGAAACAGTGACGGAATTGATCGAGCAGCAGCCTAATGTTTTAGATCACATCATCTTTTCAGATGAGGCAACGTTTTGTCTCAACGGCACTGTGAACAGACATAATTGTCGCTACTTGGTCAATTGAAAATCCGCATTGGATTGCAGAAGTCCATACACAGCGTCCTCAAAAGGTGAATGTCTGGGCTGGTCTTGTTGGAAACAACATCATAGGACCATTTTTTATAAGAGGAAATTTAACTGGCGTCTACTTAAATTTATTGCGAAATGAGGTTGTTCCAGCACTTGCGGTCCTCTCTCCAAATGCAAACATAGGTGATCACCCTAATGCACATTTTTGGTTTCAACTAGATGGAGCTCCCCCCCATTTTGCCCATAATGTCCGCGATTATTTGAATGAAATTTTTCCGGGACGTTGGATCGGACGTAGAGGAGCAATCGAATGGCCAGCACGTTCGCCAGATCTCTCGCCATTAGATTTTTTCTTTTGGGGTCATTTGAAATGTCAAGTGTACAAAAATCGTCCCCATAATCTTGAACAATTGGAAGAGAGAATAGTTCAAGAAGCCAATCGCATCACTCCAGAACAAATACAAAATTCAATAAGAAATTTTACTGACCGTTTACATTTTTGTCAAATTGTAAATGGAGAGCATTTTGAACAATTATTGTAATCGCAACCTGAATAGACAGGTATCTTGATTTTTCTGTATTAGGACACTTTTTTAATTTTTTAACTGTTTTCTTGTGAATAAAAATAAACATCTTAATACTTCCTGAACGTAGTTTTTTATTTTGCATTCAAAAGTGTTAAAAAAATCTGGGCGTTCCATTTAAAAAAAAAAGTTGGACGTATTGCCGATTAAACCGGAAGTGAAAAAAATATTAACTTGCATAAAATGCATTTATATTAACTATACCCCCATACCAAATTTCAGAAATCATAATTTTCAAATAACAAAGTTATTCGACCGTTCCGGGACGTTTTACTAACCCTGTATATACCATGTGCTTGCCGGCGACCTGCGGATACAGCTTACTATAAGATAAAACGACGACACCAAGCGTTTGTATGAGTTAGTACGAGAAAGCAATATACAAACTGTAGTAGAGCTGTTATCTATCCTTGTTGCCCAAATTAAACGAGAGTCAGTCTAGCCCGTCTAGCCTCAGCGTAAATGTACTCGAATCCCCTCTTTTCCAACACTACACTCAACTAAAAAGCAATTTGTATATTGCTTTCTCGTACTAACTCATACAAACTCTCGGTGTCGTCGTTTTATCTTAAAGTAAGTTTTATCCGCAGGTCGCCGGCAAGCACATGTTATAAGAAGATATAACCTGTAACACATGCTATTCAATTTCCTTGCTTTTTCCTTACGCTCTTCCAATAATTACACAATATTACACCACAAAATCATATATAATTACGCAAAAAATACAATACCTTTAATTCCTCTGAATAAAAGCACACTGAACACATCCTAATTGTACAACATAAAGATTATTTTTAATAGTAATGATTTTTGTTGCTTATAGTTCTTCGATACCCGAACTACTACTGATAATGCATATTAATGAGGAATATATTGTTGAAGGTGTCGAATAATAATACAGTGCTTCCACTAATATTTTAACAAAGACCCTTTCAACACTGCAAGAATTTGCTTTAAATATTAATAGTAGTAAGTGTTCTTGTTAAAGATTTTTAAAAAGCCGATTTTGATAATTCTAAAGTAATATACATACAGATGTTTTTAGAGACATGCCGCACAAAATAAATAAAACTTTCTGAAGGAAATTTTTCATTATTAGACATTTAGTTGAAGAATTTGCATTAAAAATTAATAGTATCTAGTGTTCTTGTTAAAGGTTTTTATAAAGCCGATTATGATGATTCCAGATTAATATAAATAAAGATAAGGTTTTAGAAACGCCACAGAAAATAAAACTTTTTGAATGAAATGTATCTATCATATTAAATATTTCATACTGCAGACAAAAATAAACTGCATATACAGGGTGAGTTTTTTTGAATGTTTAGCATTGGGATCTCAGAAACTACTGGAGATAGAAAAATGCTTAAATGGGGAAAGATGCGCAGTTTTACGAGTTTGATTTAAAACTGCTTTTGTTTCTCCGATAACTATCATGGCTTATTAAATATTCAAAGAAAAATAAAATTTACGATTTTCTTTATACATGCTTAGCATCGTTAATAGTAATTTTAGAGAAAAAGTGTTCAGACAAAAGTTTTAGATAATTTTACGCTAAATAAAACTATGTAGCTAATATTTTTTTTTTTCGTTCACCATTATCGAGTTATGACACAAACTTGTGTTTTTTTTAAATGGAAACCATAGTTGGTTTTCACATCATTAAAAAGCTTATTTTCTGCTGATTACAATGATATAAAGTTTGATATGGTTATTTTAAAAAATAAAGAGGATATAGACATTTTTATGGTTTTTATGGAAAACAATTGAATTACGAACTGATAAAATACAAACCAAACGAAAACTTATTTTGAAATCTTATGTAGTAATAAAATGAAAACTATAAGAACTTTTATTAAGGGCACACAACATTATTAATGTTCAAAGATACCTCCATTATTATTAATACACAAATTGCATCTCTTCACAACAGAATTTCTAGCATTGCGTACTTTACGCCTATCGATGTTATTTATAAAAGCAACTAAGACAGCTTCTCCTAAATCGTCGATTGTTTCATATGTTCTTTTGTATACTGTATCCTTTAGTACACCCCACAAGAAAAAATCCAAAACTGATAAATCAGGGGATCTAGCCGGCCATTCAATGGGTGCATTTCGTCATATACATTGATTAGGGAAGTTCAAATTTAAATAATTTCTAACATTCAGTTGATTGTGCAGAGGCGCTCCGTCATGTTGAAACCATTGCAGCATTGCTCTGGTTCTTAAATTTAAATTATCTAACATTTCCTCGAAATCTCGTTGTAAAAAATTAAGATCACGATTGCCAGTTAGTGATCCATCAAAAATAAAAGGAGGAAGAACAGTTGATCCTATAACACCACGCCAAACGTTAAACCCAAATTTAATTTGTGGTCTCCTATGTTCAACGTGAAGTGGATTTGTTTGAGACCATATGTGCTCATTGTGCCTATTAAACATTCCACAATTTGTGAAACGAGATTCATCAGTCCATAATATTTTCATTGAAAAGTGTGGATCGTTTTGGCACTGATCATTAAGCCATCTACAAAAAGCTATTCGTTTGTTGTTATCACCTTCATGTAAAGTTTGTGATACTGATAATTTGTAGGCACGAAATTTATGCTTCTTCAACACTCTGACAATAGTGCGTTGAGAGGAGCCCATTCTTGTTGAAATTTGTCGGGTCGATGTAGATGGATTCTGAGCGACACATGCTAATATGTTTATTTCTCTATCTTCATCCATCCCTTTTTTTGATTTTGGTTTAACGACCGAACCATAATCTGCTAAATTATCCCATAATCTCTTAACAGTACGTAGCGACGGCTGACGTCGATCAAAATAATTTTCAAAATAAACTTCAGCAGCTCTAGCAGAATTTTTCTGGCACTGAATGTAACATTCAACCAAATCACGCTTTTCTACGTTTGAAAATTCCATAGCCCATGCAAACGTATGATTAACGGCCGTTTGCACCGCTTATAGTTAAGTTACAATTAAATTAATTAATAGTTTGACAATTAACTTGACTTAAAAGTAAAAATTAACAGCTCTCACTTCTGTGACTCAACGTGAAAGCAATGTTAGTATATTTATCTCGACTGTTCCAACGAACACTATTGTAACTCAGATTTTTCGTTTTTTGAATTACAAAACACCAAAATTTTTTTTTTATATCTAATAAAGTGAACAACCATAGAAATGTTTATATCCTCTTTGTTTTTTAAAATAACCATATCAACCCTTTATATCATTGTAATCAGCAAAAAATAAGCTTTTTAATGATGTCAAAACCAACTATGGTTTCCATTAAAAAAAAAACACAAGTTTGTGTCATAACTCGATAATGGTGACCGAAAAAAAAAATATTAGCTACATAGTTTTATTTGGCGTAAAATTATCTAAAAACTTTGGTCTGAACACTTTTTCTCTAAACTTACTATTAACGATGCTAAGCATGTTTAAAGAAAATCGTAAAATTTAGTTTTCTTTGAATATCTAATAAGCCACGAAAGTTATCGGAGAAACAAAAGCAGTTTTAAATCAAACTCGTAAAACTGCGCATCTTTCCCCATTTAAGCGTTTTTCTATCTCCAGTAGTTTCTGAGATCCCAATGCTAAACATTCAAAAAAAAACTCACCCTGTATAAATGCCAAAAATAAGAAAATATGACAAGAAACATGTAGTAATGTATAATTGCACAGAAAATCATCGTTATAATTATTAGGTAAATTGTGTATTGCGGAAATTGCTCCAGCACTTTACACTTTAAGTCATATTAGAATCGCGTGCAATGTTTGCTTTAATGAACGTTTTTTTTCCATCCATATGAATAATTGAATTTAACTCTTAAGGATAATTTCAAAAAATTAAATATTTTACATTCTAACCAAATTTCACATTTGTTAGAATGTACTGTATCCTATCTAATTATCTACTTGATGGGTTTCACGTCATTATCCGAAAGTGTTTGTTCGATGTTATGATACTCCTTAACACTACTAAATGTCCTGATAAATTGAAAATATGTTGCCTTTGTATTTTGCTGACAATCAAAAAATAGGATAAAAACTAAGAAATTGTTCTATTTCAATTTAGCGTTTAGGATTTAAAACACGTAATTATATGTAATATAAACAAACACTACAAATTAGTTTTCTTCGGTAAAGCGTGCTATAATATACAATCAAACAATCTATATTATTTGAATTAAATGTATAAAGTATTGATGTCAAACACATTTAAGCAAAAATAAAGAATATTACCTATCTTCATCAATTTCTTCTGAGAAGCCCAGCATTTTGTATAAATTAAAAATTGGATATTCGTCTCCTTCAGCAGGCATATTACTTATCTTTATTGCTCGTATCCCATAAACAATAAAAGCAACAGGAGAATTTATTCGAAGGGGCGAAGACGACTAATATATTCTGTATCGGCGAAACTTGGCACCCGCTGACGATCAGTACGTACACATAAGATACATGAGCGCTACTGAACGACTGTCCCAGCATTAGTTTGTCTAGAACCCCGCCACTACATATTCAACAGGCTTTTCAGATGCGCGACTTCTAATTCTTTACAGATCAAATTATATGGCGCACTTGCTGCGTAAAATATGTTTTCGAAAATTCGATTTTATTTATATATAAGTTCACTTTTCTGCAGGTAAAATTATTATTTATTTGATGGTGATAAAAAATTGTTGAAGGTTATTTTACCCGAAATGTACTCTTAATGTTAAAATGTTATTGCGGGTATTTAGGTACGCGTGATGTAGAGTAATTTATATGCCCTGTTTTTCTCGTCCAAGTGTGCGTAGTTACAATTGACACTAAAAGCATGAAGTTTATACAGGGTGTGACAAAATGTCATCAATAATGGCTATAACTTCTTATTTCGAAATGTTATGAAGGTATGTTTTAGATAGACAAAAGTTGCTGTGCATATTTTTGTCTGTGATTCTGAAGTAAGCCTATTGTTCTCTAATAATTATTGCTATTCTATAGCAATTAAATAGGATGGAAAATATTACTCTTTTCAGAGTACTTTTGCGGAATGAAATTTGGATATTCTCACAAGGAATTTACCTACAAACACCAATATGAGCATTTTACTGAGAAAATTAGCCAGGACCTTGAGCAGGCCTTACCACTAAAATACAGATTTGCACATAATTATAAAGGTTAATAATTATAGAATGGACGTACGAGGCCGAAATTACGACGGACAATAGAAATAATCCCGCAGTTACTGAATAGCACGATTCACATGGTGAACTGCAACATCTGTTATTGTGGAGAAAACGGACAGCAAAAAATACGATTTTACTCTTCAATTCCTTTCTTTATGGGCGTAGGTAGAAGGGTGAGGAGTTTTTAAAATTTATTATATTTCTTAAGATAGATAAAGTACGGAAAGTTAGTTTCGCTTTTACAATGTTTTGACTGTTAATTATATACTTCGTAATTTTTGTAATAGTTCCTGTTTAATACCGTTTCATTGAATCTACTTCTCCCAATTATCTTGACGTAAGTGTGCATTGGATTTCGTTAAGTTAAAATACGCATACATTTTTAGTTATCATTTATTTAGATCTAGAACATTGTTTATGTTACTTTTTCAAATATTATATGGAAGAACGTCGAGAATGGCATCGTGAAACAATGGCGAGTTGGATTAAAGGTCATACTGATTGTATGTCCTCCATTGTCAGTGATTCCGAAATTTATGGCAAAGTCTGTAAAATATCGTTACAGAATGTCCAAAAATTGGACGTACAATATCACTTAGCATCGCTAAAACATACACAGACATTGGACCCATTGGAAGCTGACAATTTTAACGAAGAACTCTGTGAAACTTTAATAGCGGCTAATATCCCATTATTTAAACTTGACAATCCCACTTTGACAACATTTCTACAAAAATATACTGGTCGAAATGTTCTTGATGAATCCACATAACGCAAATATTGTGTTTCTAAGTGATTCACTAAAACAGTAGAATGCATTAGAAGACATCTTTCAAATCAATACCTATGGATAAATGCCGACGAAACTGTCGATATATTAGAACGCTGTGTGGTAAATGTTTTAGCGGGTGTACTATATCCAACTATTCCATATAACGCATATGTAATAGCATCTAAAGTTATAAATACAGTTGATGCGGAAACAGTTACTGAAACGAGAATTTGCACAAAATGCTTGATTCGGACGACAGGTACGAGACAAAAATATTTTTATTTGTTAGTGACAGTGCTGCATATATGTTAAAAACAGGCAGACTATTAAAGGAAATATATCCTTATATGCTGCGTATTACTTGTGTAGCACATGCTCTCCACAGAATCTGTGAATATATCAGAGACACCTATCCGAAAGATAATAGACTTGTATCGTATCCGCTTTTAAAAGAGTTTTTTTCAGAAAAGCACAATTGAGAGTAGCTCTTTACAGGGACAAACTTCCATCTTTGTTACTGCCACCCTCGCCAGTAATAACTAGATGGGGACATTGTTGGAAGCTACTTGTTGTTATGCAGAGAATTTCGATAGTTTACAAAATTTCGTTACATGTTCAAATGACGATGTTCGAAGTATTTCTGAGTGCAAGGAACTAACACTAGTCGCAAATTTAAAAAAATCAGTTGTTATTCCTTCAGGCACACTTTGGAAATTTTCCTAAACTAATCACATATTTTGAAAATCGAAATCCCAAATTAAAAGATGGATTAACCACATTAGATGTGGCTATTAATAATTTCAACAGTATTCCAAGTGACTTCGGATGTGGCTTTCGGCAATTGAGTATGGGGACAATTACACAAAGTCTAACTGCTAAATACGCTAAAATAAAAGAATATTTCCAGTATGCACCTATACATGGATGTACTTCATTCAAAGAGAACAAAGCTTACAGAAGAGAAGATTGAGAAAGTATTGCTAGTAAGTATTAATACTCCTTTACTCGATTTGAACTACAAAATGAACAAATAATAAGGTATTTTGTATTTTATAGATCACCACCCACTTGTTATTCAATTATATAAATAAAATTAAACCTCTTTAAAAATACAACATTTCAATATGGATGAGTCATCGGCCTCTCGTATCCGTTCTATAGTAATCAATAATGGCTGTAACTTTCTTACATGTAGTATAAGGAAGTATTATAAAGATGAAAATTTTCGACCTTTTGATTTTGCGCGCGCGCGCGTGTGTGAGTGAAACTTCAGTTTTTCAGTCATGCTTTTCAGACAGGTTCGTCACGAGTATAAAAGTATTTATAACTTAATTTTCAATAACTTTTGTACACAAAAAATTTCAAAATTCGGGTCGGAGGTAACACTTTTACTCTTATTGAATAACGATTTTTTGCAAATATGTCGTAAATTATGCATTCTCTATATATTTATCAAGTATTTAGAGCTGGATCTGCAATATTTTTTGTATAAATAAAATGGCAAAATTCGGACCGGAAGTAACAGTTTTACTCTTAGCGAGTAAACTTTTTTTGAAATATTTCGCAAAGTATGCATTCTATAGAGACTTGTTAAGACAATAAAAGTATTTATAATAGGATTTTTATGTAAAAAAAGAATTATGAAAAAAAATTTTTAAAATTCTATAATGTGAAACACTCGTATGTATAAGAAAGTCGTGTGGTGGCCACACCTCATTATTTTTTTCGAAATGTTATGAAGATATGTTTTAGACAAAGGTTGCTGTGCATATTTTTGTCTGTGATTCTGAAATAAGCCTATTTTTCTCTATTAATTACTGCTATTCTATAGCAATTAAATATGATGGAAAATATTACTCCTTTCAGAGTACTTTTACTGAATGAAAATTTGGATATTCTCACAAAGAATTTGTCTACAAACCACCAGTATGAGCATTTTACCGATAAAATTAGTCACGACTTGGAGCAGGCCTTTACACTAAAATACAGATCTGCATATAATAATAAAGGTAATAATGGATGGACAACTGCTCAAATATGAATATCTTCAGCAAGATTGAAAAAGTTATACAAACTTACACTGACAGGCAATAATGAAATTATAGAGTATTATAAAGAATCTAAATAAAACAAAAGGCTAATTACCAATGCCAAAATTTTGCATAACCGTGGTCAATCATAAAAGGTGATGGCAACATTACACAGAAAGATGGAGAAACATTAACTAAGTATAAAAATAAATAATGAAATTATTAAACAGCCAAAGATATTGGTGGATTATTTCAACAATTATTTCAGTGAAATGGCTGATGGCTTACTACCTCTGAAGGAAAAAAATGGGTTTAATACAAGTATAAGATACACATGTACTACATACAGCCTTCCTCCTACAACCTGTTCGTGAATTGAACTTGCAAATATTGTGAGCAGATTAAAAAATACGTATTCTTCGGGTGAAGATCAAAATAGTACTACTACCTATTAAAACACCGTATACATAAAGTTGTGACAGTGGCGGCTGCTGCAGGGAGGAAAACGGGGCACTGCCCCCCCCCCCCGAGATAAATTTCTTTTAACAGATAAATTAATTATAAATACCTAATTCGTATGTAATTTTTCTGATTTTCTTGATAACAAATAATATACCTAGCAGCAAAATCACTATATGCACACTTGTCCTACATTGGCAAATGTATATCTTTATCCTTCTTTAAAATCGTAATTTTGCTGCTTGGGATTATTTCGGAAATAACAGTCTGTCTCTTCAGCGCGTTTAAAAATCACAGTCCGACGTAGGCTCCGGGGCTTCTCGCGCGACTGCACCATTTGTATTAGAAATCGAGTGGATAAAAACTAGCGCGGGGCGAGAGCGGTATATGTCAGCGAGCGGGCATTACTCTGTGATGCCGGATGACATCCAGTATGTAATATCACAGAATAACAGAAGTAACAAAAGCGTCACTTGCATAATTCCGATATTTGTGCGCAATATCAAACAAGGGCACATTTCAAAATGGCGTGATTTGTTTTTGTTGTGTACTTGTATATTGTTGTATAAATATAACCTGTCTAAGTTTTATAACTTAAAATTTACGAAAGAATAATAAGTAAGGTGCCAGTTAAATTGTTGTTGATATAAATAATGGAAACTGTACGAAAAATGAAATCTGGCGTACGTAGATGTTGTATTTTTACTTGTAAAAATGTTCAGCAACAAAATATATTCTATAGTTTCTTTTCGTTTCTTAAAGAAGAAAATCGGTAAGTTAGCTATTGAGTAACAGTTAATTTGTAATAATTCATCTTTTTTGTAGTGTCTTACAGTGGATCACCAGCTGCGACCGGAATGACCTTCTAAGTAAAGATTTGTCAAAATTATGGCAAACAACATTTGTGTGTGGTAAACACTTTGAGTCACACATGTGTTTAAATGATTAAGGAATCCAATGCAATTCCCGCATTATTTCTCTCACTCTGCACGAAAATACCAGAAACATCAACAGCTTTTGATGCAAAATTTCACACGGGTAGGTTATTTTTCATAAAAGTGTTTTTAAAATAAACTATCATAAAATTAAAATATTTCCAAAATTATTTGTTAGCATTTTTCTTTTATATATTCAACAATTTTTGTCTATCTTAAGTTGCAATACCGTTGCATTGTAATTTTAAAATATGTAACTTCATACATCATCATTGAAGTAGAATAAATTATAATAACATGACTTTATAATTTGAAATATGCCAAAAAATCTGTACATGATGATAACAATGTTTTACTTTAATTTCTCTAATAAGATATTTCGTAATTTAAATTTGTAAACTTATTTAGTATCTACAAAATATATATGATCTTATTTATCATTGTTAAATATGTTTTGATAAGGTTTGCACTTATAATTAGAGTTTTTATTAAAGATGAAGCATAAAAATAAATACTTCTAATGTGGTTTTTATCTTTTTATATTAGTGAAGGAACCTCCTTCAAAAATAAGAATTTTAGAGAACATCGTTATCTTTCACAGCTATGACCAATTCAAACCTCACCGGTTACGGAACTATCTACAGATAAATGTTTATTATAAAATACTGTTTTATAAGAACTAAGTATTATTTGAAATTTTTTAAGCATACTAATTTCAAAATGTATTTTAGAATGTGTGGAAACTATGAATGTTCCTAGCACAAGTGATATTGGATCCCAAAATTTAGCAGAAAGTGAACCACCTTATAGGTATGACAATTAATATTTAATACAAAATTATATTATGAGCAAAACATAAAATACGTTTAGTTGTTTAACTAAAGAATTCGAAGTCATTTTTGAACAAAATTCATGTATTCAAAAATTCATTTGTATTTAACCTAGTATAAAGTAGAATAATTTAGAACTTTTCAGTTACACACATACAATTAATTTGTATTTAATGAAATGAATAATTTCTTAATTGTATTTTAGCAGTTAATTAAATAAAATATTGAGTTTATTTTTTCGTCTGTACTTAATTTTTGATATTAAACACTCAGACTCCCCGGTGCCCTCCCGTCGCCAAAAATCACGGGCCGCCACTGGTTGTGGATCCTTTACCACAAATAATCATCAATTCAACTACAGAAAGTGTATTTCCTGACAAGTTTAATGTTTCTAAAATCAAGCCGTCATTTAAAAAACGTAATAGGCAATCTATACTAAACTATCGTCCCATATCTTTGCTTCCTTTTTCTAAAGGTTTTGAAAAAGCCATAGTAGTATGGTTTAGAAACTTCCTAGAGAAAAATAACACGCTTAACGATAATCAAGCACTTCTACTGCTATTATTGCATTTTTAACATAATTATACAGCGATATGGATGAAGAGAAAACTAGTACAGGAATCTTTTTGGAATTTAGTAAAGCCTTCGACCTTATAAACATCAAGTTGTTCTTGAAAAACTGTAAAAAATCCACATATATAGACTTCAGAACAAGAACCTGTGATAGAGACACATTGAATTTAATTACACGGTCACAGTATTGCACAGGTTGATAGTACTAAGTTCCTAGGGGTTACCATCAACTATAAATGCACATGGAATAAACACATTGACAGCAAAAAAATATCTTCATTTCGTCACGTTCTCAAAAACCTTAAATCTGAAGTGAGTCCAGACGTTCTGCAGACATATTACTTTTGGGCAAGTTTATCCGGTGTTATTCTATGTAATTTTAGCATGGGGTTCATCGTCTCACCTAGATAGAGTATTTAAAATGCAAAAACGTGCTATACGTGTTATGAATGGGGTGGGTAATAGCACTAGTTGCAGATCATATTTTGTTTTGATGAAGGTACCGTCAATATCATGTGTTAACATCATGAAATTATTATTATACGCGAAAGATAATCTTAATGGATTGCCTCACATAAATAGTTATCACTCATACAACACGCGAAATGCATTACTGTTGGAAATGCATAAACTCACATTCTACGAAAACAAATCCGTATTTACTAGCTATAAAAGCGCACAACAACTTATGAGGTAACGATAAAAAATTATGTGCAGAAAGAACTTCAAAAGTACAATAAAAGAATTATTGTTGCGGAAATGTTACTACTCGTTAGCAGAGATTTTCAATGCTCTAGATTAGATTTAATACTTTTCTCTTAGTTTATATCCACGCAGTGTATGCTTTGTTTATGTATATTGCGTGCGGGGTTGTTTTGTTTGTTAACCATGTATTTAATATGTGAAAAAATTCTTAAGCTTTCAAATCCAAATTCAAATATTAATACAGCACGTCTCTAAAATGAAACTAACCTAAAAGGACACAGAAATTCAACATAATCATAATCAGAAAAATACAGAAGGTAATATAAATGACAATCACGCATGCACAGAATTCGTAAACATTTTAAATACGACCCCATCGGCAAGAACGAAAAGAATTGCATGACGTGTTCTGAACGAACGAATATTCAACTAATATGTAGTTCTAGAATTGCATAGTCCAGACAGATTTTATTCCATGACATGAGAATTAATTGAAAACAGACTTCGAACAAACCTATGGACCAGTTAGAATGTTCAATAGAAAGATTCATACATCACAGATAGTTCAGCAAAGCACAAGATAAAGCATGGTGAGAAATATAACTGAACAGGCTCAGGAAACGGAAAAATGTACCTGGTATACATTGATTTAGAAGCAGCATTTCGTAAGATAGTAACAGGAATAAATGGAAAACAAAATCACTGGAATTCAATACCAAACATTTAAAGGTTACAAAAAGGATATACCGGAATACAGAAGCAAGAGTACAAATAAACAGACTAAGATTAGAGGCGAAACAAGGGGATAAACTTAAGCCCTTTACTCTTAATAGTGAAATTTGATAGAGATACCAAAGTCGAAAGTTATTATATGCACTGTAACTATCAGGACACATAGAATTGAAATATACAATAAATGGCAGACATTTGGACACACAAAACGGAGGAGAGCTTAAAATGGGAACAAACATAAAGAAATGCAAGGTTAAGATAATCAATAATATAGAAAAGGGAAACACAATAATGACCTCCAAACAAGAGCTATAAAATTTGGTAATGCTTTATGAGTACTTAGAAGCAATTATAACAAACGACGGTATCCTAGGTATAGAAATTGTCAAAGGAAAAAAAATAGCAACAACATTTTCCATTCCGTAAAAAAGGAGACAGAGATGACAAAGACAAGAGTCTACACGCAATAGTTGCTCCATGTCTATTATATGGAAGTGAATCCTAAGAAATATTAAAAAACCATCAAAACCAACTGGAATGAGCAGAAATAATGTATTTGAGAAGCATTTCACGAAAGACAAAGTATGACCAATTGAGAAATGAAGAAAAGACGTAATTAAACTAGTTCGATCAAATAAGGAAGATGAAGCCCAATAGACTTACAAAAAAAAAGTTCTAAAAAAAGAAAGAAAAAGAGCGGAAGAACGAGAAAGACTTGGTGGAAGAGTATTGAAGAAGGGGAAAAGGAAAAACACTTAGAGATAAGAAGAGACTAGCGAGGGACCGTGGGGAATAAAAGAAATGAATAAGTTCAGTAACTGAAAGAACAATTCTGACACCCTAAGAGGAATAGGATATTCATGAAGATTAAATTGTTGGTTGGTCAAAAATACGTAAATTGGAAGGATCACACTGCATAATATAGATAGATTTCAATTCAAGAAATTTATGCCAAAACACTTATAAAGATAATTCTTTACCATTACATAATTTGTCTATAACCCTATTAGGCGATATTAAGATCAAAAATATTTTAAGATGCTATAGATTTATATATTTATAATTTTTTTTCTTTCAGGAGTATAACATTCCAAGTTGTGTTCTTTATTTTTAGTTCAACGTGCTATTTAACATTACCAATGTAATTATTTAATAAGTGTGCAATGCTGATTTATATCACTCATAAAAATAAAGATAAAAGTCCATAAATTACACAACACACTTGCATTCTTGATAATTTCTTTGTCGAGGACACTTTAATGTGCGTACAGTCATTTACTTCGCCGCGTATATTTCTTTCCATAAGAAGTTATACTGTAATATTTGTGAAAAGAAAAATATCAGAGTATCATATAAGTAGGTATTTTACTTTTAGAATGAGTGAAATAGGAAAACCTGCAGTGGTTTGGTTTCATAAAATATGTACAAAATGACACTAACAAAGTCTTTACAAGCATAATATATATGTATATATACTGAAATAGTACTACAGCCTCTGATGTTAAAAAAATCATAGATAATCAGCCCTATGCTGTATCATTTACGTTAAAATAACAGCCCATGTTATTTCGAAAATAACATACACGATTTAACAAATACGATAACATGTTTAGTAAATAATGGTATGATGTATCGATGTATCTCCTCATAACGTGTATACGTTATGGACCCTGTTATAAGGGAGATGTCAAAATAAAATCAAGTTTTGTTTATGAAGTCAGAGTGAGTTAGTCTAATATTCAGAATTTTAGGTTAACTTTGTACATGTTGTGTGATTTTTACTTTCTTATACGTAGTATAAGGAAGTATTGTGATGATGAAAATTTTCGACCTCGAGATTTTTGCAGATGTCCACGTTTTGAAGTCCCCTGATACCGAAAAAGTGGTTTTTAAAAAAATGTCTGTGTGTCTGTCTCTCTGTGTGTGTGTGAGTCTCTCTGTGTGTGTGTGACCACGATAGCGGTCAAACCGCTGGACATATCAATTCCAAATTTTGTATTTACGAATATAATCTCCTTCTTGAGAACTGATTAGATTTTGAGCAAAATCGGCAGACCGGAAGTAGTAGTTTACTTCAGTGAAAAAATCGAAATTTGCAAATATTTTGTCAATTACTAAGTTTAGACTAATTTATAAAGAATTCATAAGTATTTAGAACTTAATTTCCAATATCTTTTATATAAAAAAAATTTCAAAATTCGGACCGGAAGTATCACTTTTACTCTTACCGAATAACGATTTTTTGCAAATATGTCGTAAATTATGCATTCTATATACATTTATGAAGAGTACAAAAGTATTTAGAGGTGGATTTGGAATATTTTTTGTATAAAAGAAATTTCAAAATTCGGACCGGAAGTAACAATTTCATACGTATAAGAAAGTCGTGTGGTGGCCACACCTCATTTTTTGTATTTAGTTAGTGTAAAGAGTTAAAATTTGATCTACAATCGTTGTAATTCTTATATATTTTTCATATTTAAGTGATTGTTTATCGGTAAATGTATTATTTTAAGACGGTATTTTACAGGAAAACTACAGAAATTAATTAGGTTTTGTGTATTATCTTTAGGTTAACTTACTATTTTTTTACCAAAATATATAATTTTAAATGTGTGTTGAATTTCTAGCCGTTAAGTCTGTAAAATGCACCCTAAAATGTTAATGGCACTTTATAAAAGCTCTAGGAGTATGGTGTTTTTGTTTGGCATTTTAAATATTACTTTTTTGTTACTACACCAAGAAAAAGGTAATCATTATACCTAAAAGTGTAATCTTCTTTTTCTATTTTTGTCTAATATCATTAGCACCTCGATATTCAGTTCTTGAAAGGTTTTCAACTGAAGAACATTGAAATTCCTTGTAGAAATTGGTATAAAGTATTTGGTAGTTAATTATAATAATTTTTTGTGAGTTAGCTGTGGTTTATATCTACATATTCAACATTTAACATAAAGATTTCGATTATAATTTAAAACCAAATGGTAGCTGAAGAAAAAACGTTTGAAGAAAATGTGTTGAGGAAGATAAAATCTTAAGTAGGAAAATCAAGCCATCAGAAATTAGTAAAATAAACCAGTTACCTATAATAATAATAATAGAATAACACTTGTATATTATATTACAATTAACATATGGCGCCAAATAACAAGTAGTGAATCTATTATAATGATAGTGATAGAGTACATACATATTTAAAAACAACATATTTTTATTTATCCACACAAGTAGGTAACTTAATGTTTTACAAGACAGCGCAGGAACACTAAAATTGCAGTTTGCTCCAGAAATATGTCTACTTTAGCTTCTACTTAATTTTACAGTAAAAAATTTGGTGTAGGCACCACACGCGACTTTCTTATACGAATATATGCGGTCTGAATTTTTCATGCAAAAAATTTTCAACGCTAGGTTTTCAGTTAAATAAAAATAAATTGCAAATAGACAATTATCAAATCTTTCCGCACGATACTTTTCAAATTTATATAATTGCCCAAATGTAAATAAATTTATTTCTGATGAGTCAATTTTTTAATAGCTCTGCTTTATGGTAACCAATTATGTGCTTGATAGTTTATAAAAAAAAAGTATATTCAAATTTGTAATTGTTTAATTACAAAAATATTGCTTTCACCTTCTCTTCGCAGTATTCACGCACATAAACTGCTATAAACTAGACACAAACAATCGCATGTTTTTTCTGAATGTTATTTGATAGCTGTTATAAAAAAAATAACGTATACGCATAACATGTTTACGTTATACAACGTGTACGTTATAGGATACATCATACGATTTTCGGATTTCAGTAACAGGCACATGTTATATGGGGATAACGTATGTACATGTTATTTATAACAGAAATGATACAGCATAGGGCCGAATGAATTTCTCGTCCTGTCATTGCTCGGCTGTCGAGCCTTAGGCTTGTTTCACACTTACCCGGCTGTCGTTTGAACGATACCGTGTAGACTATAATCGGGACGAAGAGTGTACCAGAGTTGTCATACTTGCCCGAGAAATGTCGTGGTCGGGTAAACGACAACTGGCTGCCGTGCTATTGCTGTGGGAAGCCGGCAGCCCCCACAGCAATGGACGACTGCCGGTGTCGGCGAAAGAAACCGATGAAGGCAGTGGGAGAAGGGACCAATGAAGGAATACACATCAAGCATTTAGCTTGCAGTTTCTACGATTTTTGTCTGGTATTGCTGTTATTGTTTTTGTGTTAAGTCAGTTCAAAGTTTTTTTTTTTATCATGACCGAAGTTGATCTTGAAGTACCGATTACATTAGTTCATGATCGCCCTATTTTATGGGATAAAAAACACAAGAATCTACATTAGGAATGACCTGATATTTAGTGTCAGAAATGGTTTTTTGTATAATACTTATGAATTTGAATGGCGATATCCCTAACCCTCATATCTCCATAGTCCCAACAAAAATACTTTGTGATTAAAGCAGTCGAATGCCGTAGTCAAATCACAAAATATAATAATTAAAGTATCTTTATTCGGAAGAGTGTTGATTTAATTTTGCCTAATAACATTAATGCATGGAAGTAATATAAACATTAGTAAAAAAAGATGTGCAATACTGGTAAGAATATAATCGCAGGAGATGACATATTGTGTATATAGTACATTTTCTTAAATATTTATGATAGTCACATGTGCTAACAGCAGACTTCATGTTTGTAAGCATCATAACACTTTGTTTACATACATATACGTATTTAAATATATGAATAATAAAAAGAATAATCAATTCATTTGTTTTGCGATTAAATCTTCATACACGGCAATAATCCCATATATTTAGTCAGCTGATAAACTATTCTCAAATAAAAATGAGGTGTGGGCACCATACGACCGTTCTATACTAGTTTATCGAAATTAGGGTTCAAATTTATAATTTGCAAATATTTGATTTTTTTGTATACAGGGTTATGATAAAGTAACGCACAAAATTCATAAAACGTACAATGTTCATTTTTGAAAAAAATGCAAAAACACGTCAAACAGTTTATTTTATTCCGCGTCTTTTAACATAAGCCAAAAAAATAAAACGTCAAATTTGTCAAAGTTATGACGTCATCAATATTTTTTTTAAATATGAAGCTTGTTTTTTTTTTTACTTTATTTGATAAAGCTTGTTTTTTTGCATTATAAAGAAATAATTTAAGTAGGGGTCACATAAGAAAAAACTGAACAATTTAGAAGACTTAGTGGAACGAATTAGACATGAAATGACTCGTATAACTCCGCAGATGATCGTAGACTCTGTAAATCAGGTCTACCATCGTCTTGGCCTATATCAGATAGTGAACGGGACACAGTTTGAACAATTCTTGTAAGAAATCATTTTGGTTTAATGGACTGTTTAGTTAATTTAAATGTTATTACTATAATAAAGTTTATTTTGTTTTTTATTAATTCTCTCAGTTTTTTATTATGTGACTCCTACTTCAATTATTTCTTTATAATGCAGAAAAACAAGCTTTATCAAATAAAGTAAAAAAAAACGAAGCTTCATATTTAAAAAAAATATTGATGACGTCATAACTTTGACAAATTTGACGTTTTATTTCTTTGACTTATGTTAAAAGACGCGGAATAAAATAAACTGTTTGACGTGTTTTTGCATTTTTTTCAAAAATGAACATTGTACGTTTTATGAATTTTGTGCGTTACTTTATCATAACCCTGTATAAAAATTGTTACAAATCAAGCTCCAAATATACGGCATTACATGTTATGCTAGTATTAGGTATAGGACAGACTTGCATAATATAAATATTAGGCGTAAAAAGCTTATACCGCATGTGTCAAATATCATTAGGTATAGGGATTCAATCTACCGTAGTCGTCAAATTTTAATTTCGGTTTATACTTCTATCCCATGCGGAAGATGACCTTATAATATGCAGCGATGCCTGCTTGCTAACAGTGGTGGGAGAGCAACGCAGTGTCGGGGAACCCTCACGCCTTACATTTCATAGGAAACATTTGTCGAGTGTACTGTCTTGGCAGCCTCGTATATGTTTATCTTTAGTTTATTTCGTCGCGCTCTTTTCCTCTTTCTACTTACGTATCAGAAATTAAAATATGTCGACTACGGTATACGTATGCATGTAATTCGTGGCAACGTGGTACCCCTACTGTCCGTCACCAATGGCGGCAACAACCTACATCACAACGATTTTCTCCGATCTTCCCACTACTCCCCACCAGATTTTACATTCAATGTTTAGCTGCGAACACGTTGCGGTCTGCAATGAAAGCCGTCTGGAACGGGAAACGTAAATGGCCTCCGCGATCTCCTGATCTCTCTCCAAATGTTTTTTTTTGTGGGGATATTTAAAAAATATTGTTTATACCCATGAAGCCGGTAGAGCAGAAAACATAGTTGCCTTGAGAGAAAAAATAATTGAGGCTGTTAATTCAGTAATTGCTCACATGTTAGAAAACGTAAGAGTAGATTTCTACGACCGCCTAGGACAATGTCTTGCTGAGCAGAGAGGAATTTTTGAGCCCTTTGTGTAGTTTATTTTAAGAATCCTTTTTATTTACTTTATTAGGGTTATTTTTTTATTTTATTATGGTTATTTT
This sequence comes from Amphimallon solstitiale, assembly GCA_963170755.1. Lineage (NCBI taxonomy): Eukaryota > Metazoa > Arthropoda > Insecta > Coleoptera > Scarabaeidae > Amphimallon > Amphimallon solstitiale. The sequence goes on along the minus strand of OY720682.1, from coordinate 16,986,323 downwards.
TTAATTTTATTAAAATTACGCTTTTGTTTGTGTCATGCAGCGTGAACGCAGCTTAATAATTCTCTGCATTTACTGAAAGGAAAAAGAAAAACAAATCCTTGCAACTCGTAAATATTATTTCTGAAGGCATTACAAACACCCTAGTCGGTGGTCCAATAGTTACTGCTAACTTGTATTTGCAATTTGCGAGCATGTATCGGTCGCGCTGTCATTGGAAAGAAAAGTAGTGGCACCACGTTGCCACGTATTGCATGGATTGATCGCCTATGGCTAATGAAAACTGACAGATGCGGTAGATGTTATGATCGGGAGTGCACACAAAAATTATGATTTTTGTAGTTTGTCCGAATTTCCCGATTTTCGTTTAGAATTGCCCCGAATTTTTTTTTCTGAAAATTTTTGCAGGACCATAACGGACAAAACAAAATACGCATATGCATCGTTCGAATCGAGTTATGGTCTAGAGTTCATACAAAATCCAGTAGAAAAAAGCACTTTCGGTTTTCTCCGAATTTTCCAATTTTCCGAGCAACCCCCCTTAAAACCTATTACAAGCATTTTAAAAAAATATGGCCAAATCGGTTCAGCCGTTCTTGAGGGTCCTCGATAGTGGATCTGTGAATAGTTGCAGATTTTTGATGCAATATATTTTTGTTGATTGTAAATTTGGAGAAAACCTTTCATCGTTAACTTATGAAGAATTTAGTAATCTACCCCGCTGAATAATCAAACTTAGAAAAAAAATTATCTGATTAAGGAAAGTTAATTAATATGTCAAAATATTTAAAACAAGTTTTCTCAAAAATCTTTTGCCGGAGGTGTGTTTGCTTTAGTTCTCGTTAAAAATTGAATAAAAAGCTACCCCGCTCTGTACTTATTTTTCGTTCAACTATTCTTTACTTTGTTTTAAATGAATATAAAATAAATTAAAATTAGGCAACCCACACTACAATCAATGTTATTCTGGTAAAAACTTTACCGCGGTTACAAATGTATAAATATTTGATCATAAATGATTTTTTATTCGCTTAAGTATTGAGTTATTATTTCAAATATTTATTATACAGTGTGTAAATAAAGTAAGGAATAATATTCATATTTTGTTTATTATCGCTGTTTGGGAGAAAAGCTCTCGGACAGGTCAATTTTATTTTGTTCCTCCGGATTTTATGGATGTCAATTTTTTTTCTTTGGTTTACTACTCTGGGACCTATGACCTCATCGACTTCTTTTTCAAATGGAACCTCCTTATTTTTTTGCTAGAAATAAAAAGTTCAAACAGCGATAATAAACAAAATATGAATATTATTCCTTACTTTATTTACACACTGTATATTCCCTATGTGTAATAGGTACTCGGACATCCTCGGTTACTAAAGTATGTGCTATGCAACCAATATTGCGATTGCCGTTTCAGTATCGAGGAGCCTTAAGTGCTGCGCCTACTAACGAAAACCATTAATTTTTACTTATACAGTGTGGAAATAAAGTACCGGATAAAGGCATTAACTACATTAATATTCATTTTTTTAAAAAAAAAATCTCGGGGTATAGCGATTTTAACTAAGGTATTTTCATCACATTTTCAGTTTCTTACGTCATTTGTTTTTCATGTTATGACGTCACCGACTATTTTTTAAATGACAACCTATAATTTTTTTAATTGATATCGATAGTACTTTCAATTCCCTATCCAACGGTATTAAACTTTGAATATATTACATTTGAAAAAAATTGAGAAAAAAAATCACTGCACCCATTCGAGATTTTTTTCTAAAAATGAATGTTAACGAAGTTAATGGCTTTATCCGTTACTTTATTTTCACACTGTATAGATAAGAAAGTAAAACAAAAATACACATTTCATTAGAAGGAAATAGAAAGCTACGTGATCGTAATACATAAACCATATTGTGATAATACAATACATAATATTTATTTTTATGATCAATATAGATTAAGCTTAACGTCTGAATCTTAATTATTTAAATTAGAAAAGACAATCAAATATGCATTAAAAACATTTGGCCTGCAAAACAATTGAAAGAGGTTAATTTCTTAAACTTACATGGAACGAATATGTAGATGGAAGGTTAATGAAAGAAATATTTTTATCACACGATAACAGAGTAGATATAAATGTCAAACAATTGATGTGCTTGTCTTAAATTTCAGTAATAAAATCATCCACACTTACTTATTTGATGAGGTTATAAAAGCACTTCTTAAAAAGTTGTCAAAAAGGAAAAATTCAAAACACATAAAGAAAAGCAAATATATCAATATAAAAGTTGTTTATTACTGTAAAAAGTGACTACCACAACGGCAAAATATTCATTACGATTTTTGCAAATACCATGAGTCGAACCATACATTCATTTATTGTACTACTCTAATATAAATTAAAATAATCTTTTCTAATATATAGATTAATAAAGTGCAGCTTTTCTTAAATAATTTTTAATATAAACTAATTTGACTCAACGAAGTAGGTTTTTGTTACAGTGTACTCAGCAAAATAATAGAAAACAAGTACAATCAATCATGTATTTAGACTACATCTATGCAACTAACAATACATAGGTCATTACAACTGTCAGCTTTTATTAGACAGTCAGTTAGTAGGGATTGTATTCACGCGGCATCATCACAGACCATCATTAAATGGACAAACTGAGATTATAAAATGTAATTAATTCATGCCAAGACTCTATTTATCTAATGCTATGCTAAACAAATGCAAACGGATTGCTTTAATGGATAGTAGTTTTTTAAATTTGTAAATAAAGCATTTTCAAACAGAAAAAGTTCGCACACGCTAGATGGCGGACTATCTATACTTTCATATATGGCAAGATAGCTTTTTCATTAACGGGATGTTCCGTGAGTCATCTTAACACGTTTGAAGATTATGGAAATAAGTATTCCCAATAAGATAAGATCTTCCTATTCATCTATACATTACAGTACTTTAGACAAATTAATTCAAAATGAATCTTTAATTGCATAATAAAATGTAGTTTTTATTAACAACACATCCAGAATGTGCGAGTATAATTTTCTAATATGCAATATGGATATTTATATTTCATAACGGTCAATACATTTCGAATATCCGTTTTTGAATATTATGGATTTACATTTCGGTATTCAATATAGGTATAAATAAGTGTTACTAAGTACAATATTCTTGGCGTACCTATTAAAATATTGTACTTATACAATTTTTCAAGAAATATTTTTTTTGTAAATACCTATAAAGTATGTGGCAAACTAAGAATGGCGGTCGGCTATATCTCAGAAACTAGTAGTCTGCATTTGGGTAAACATTTTTTTTTAGTAAATGTGCCCAAGGCAAACTCATGTCATTCGAAATAAATATTTATTAATGCCATTAATGAGTCTGAACAGTCCATTTAAGTTAACAAATTGGGCACTGCTTTGTGTTTTATTTACCATTGAGGATTTATGAATTTAGCGAGATTAACTAGTTAGATAGTCCGATATAGACGTAACTAAATAGTACTGAAGAAATTTACTTTATAAAAAGTGGCACAGTAACAAAAAGCACACATTTTGAAAATAATTTGAATTATACAGGGTGATGCGTTAAAATGGCACACATTCCATTTTTTTAATGAAACACCCTGTAGGTATATTTTTTGTTTTTCCTTATCTACTTTAATTTGTGTTTTCATGGATATCTGGGCTTTTGGTTTTGGATGACGCATTGTTGAGTTATTAACGAAAATTATAAAAAAAATGGTCGCGACAATGTTTACCATAATAATTCTGTGCGGTAGTATTACGATTATCTAAGACAAAATTATTTAGTAAGTATGCAGCCAAGGGATGTGTTGAACATACAAAATAATCAAACATTCATTTTATTATAGAGGGTGTTTATTACAATGCAATCAATTTGGCTATCGTCAAAGAGCGTTTACTGATTTTTTTCAAATGGAACACCCCGTGTATTATTAAATTGTTGGAATGATGCGTTAATTGCGCTTAATTATTGTTAATAATGTCCTATACCCAAACCCAATAATTTCGGAATTATTTTTAATTTTTCATTATAAACCGCTAAATTATTTGTTTTCGGTTCGATTTAGTGTACTGGGTAAATGATTTGACAAACAAAAACAAGTAAACGACTAAAAGTATCAAACTGTAATTATGTTGTTATGCTGTAAAATTCACTTTTGTACATAGTTCTCGTAAGATTATGTGTCTTTGTTTAAGTGCGTAGAATTGACTGAGCGCGAGACTTTTTGAGCGCACCTTGTATATCTTTTGGTTCACCGTGTGAAAAAGATCGTTTGCTGTATGTCTGTGCGTGTGCTAAACCTACTATTGCGCTCTCGGAGCCCTAAGCATGAATCGTGCCACTGACAGATAACTAATGTGTAATCTCGGGCAAATATACCCTTTATGTGTAAGAATTCTGTATCTTACGTAACTAATTCTAACTATCGTATCTCTAACTTATTTTATCCTACCTGTGACAACAACCATGTGCAATATGAGTTACTTTTACATGCCTGTTCAAGCCTTGTTTACATCTACATAGTCCGGCTTTATTGTGTTCACGGTCGTTTGTATTCTTACGTCTCTTAGAACACACACATGCTCGTCCGATTGATGTTTTTCTATCGTCCATTCTTCACTAGAAATGTAATAGATGTTAGATAGGGAATACCATAAAATATTGGGCATACTATTAATTGATTTGCAGTTAGCTCTGTTGCTCTGACATCGATATTCTATGTAATGGAAACATCTGTTAATTCTTCCTCGGTACAGCTGTAGGGGTTAAGTGTTGTTGTTACTCTGAAATATATGTTTTGATCGGTTCTCTTAACCGTCTGTTCGGAGCGGATTTAAAAGCTTGGAAATTTCAATAGTTACCTGCAGAATCCGTTTCTTCCGTAAGAAATTGGGTCTACATCTGAGGTTTGTTTTGTTTTCTATCTGTCAAACGTTGGTTACTTTGTCGCGGTGTAACGTATGCTGCATGACATGGAAAGTGCAACACCAAGAATGGGTGCGAATTTTTTGACTAAACTTGGTAGAAACGTATAACTAGTCAAAAGCAATAATTGATTAAAATTTTGTTGCGATAGATCAAGTGGTCATGACACATCTTCATTCAGTTTTCGCTGACATTAATGTGTGGTGTATTAATTGTTTGTTTGAAATTAATTTCAACGGTTTTGTCTTATTATACCTTTGTTTAACGTGTTTAAAGAGTTTTATTATGCCTAGAGTGCGGCAAGGTGGAAATTATCGCCAATTAAGCGAACTCGACAGAGGTCGAATTGTTGGTTTGCGAGAAGGTGGTTTTTCATACAGGGAAATTGCAAATCGCCTTAACCGGAACCAATCCACCATTATGCGCTGTTATCAATCATGGACTAGGGAAGGTCAGGAAAGACGCCAAAGAGGAACCGGAGGCCGAAGAAGAACGAATGAGATACAGGACCGCCGCCTTCGCTTAATGACACTAAGAGACAGGTTTTCCAGTACCAGATCAATTGCTGACGTGTGGTTAGGTAATATTGGTCGTCCTGTAACCTTTCGAACCGTTTATCGTCGAATTAGGGGTTTCGGCTTACAATCTTATCGTCCACATCTTGTGTTACCACTTACGGCTCAACACCGACAGCAACGTTTGGAGTGGTGTAGATTGCGACTGCACTGGAACGTGGAGTGGCACAGGGTGGTATTCAGTGATGAATCTCGATTTTGTCTAGGGATGCATGATGGCCGTATGAGGGTCAGACGAAGACGTGGGGAACGTCGTGATATTCAGTTTTCCGTTGAAAGGCATGTGCATCGAGCAGTGGGTGTTATGGTATGGGGTGCTATAGCATATGGGAGTAGGTCTCAATTGGTGTTCATCCAAACCACCATGAACGCCCAGCGTTACATTGATGAGGTGGTAGAACCCCATATTCTACCATATCTTCAAACGCTCGAAGAGTCACTTTTCCAGCAGGATAATGCCCCTCCCCACGTAGCGAGAATTTCTATAAATCGCTTGGAAGAGGCTCATGTCAATATCTTGCCATGGTCACCCAAATCCCCCGACCTCTCGCCAATAGAACATGTGTGGGACATTATGGGACGAAAACTTATGAATTTAGCCAATCCCCCGCAGACACTAATAGCTCTCCGGCATGAATTACAGGTTGCTTGGGACACCATACCCCAAGAGGATATCGACCACCTAGTCGAATCAATGCCACGAAGAGTGAGGGAGTGTGACACTAATAGGGGCGGTTCAACACATTATTAATAAAAATTATGTTAAATTGTGTTAGTCTTTTGATTTTTTTCTTTGAAATTTTAATCAATTATTGCCTTTGACTAGTTATACGTTTCTACCAAGTTTGGTCAAAAAATCCGCACCCCTTCTTGGTGTTGCAGTTTCCATGTCATGCAGTATATGTTTCACGCATTGCCAACAGTTTAGCGAGTATTTTCCTTTCACAGTGTCTGATTTATAATTTCTACGAACAATTGAAGGAGTGTTTCGGTTATTTTCTTTTCGTCTAAGTTATGTGTAGGGTTGTGTTTAATTATATATAAGTCACGATGTTGACTCCCTTTATTGTCAATTTAGTTTTGTGTCTATTATGTTTATTTGAAATCTCCCGCCTTTCGTTCAGAGATATTTCCGGGCTTGTTACTTCTGAAAGGATGCGTGTAGCTGACGCGCATTAGATATGGAAGAAGGTTCCCGTTTTGATGGCACTTACATAGTCTATTCTCGTGTGAGAACATTGTGTGCAATCTGCTTACTTTCCTTTAGTAACTTTGTTACATTATCTATGTAGATTTTTCGCGGAAGCGGCTCTAAATGGAATAAGCAGCAAATATCGATACCTTAGTTTTGGTTATTTATCGTGGATTTTTATCGAAATATCGTTACCTGAAATTTACGAATGGCCACGTGCTGGTTTTTTTTTTGAATCTAAATTTTGCACCTTTGAGTGACTTGTGTAGTCGTTATCGCGGAATCTCCATTAACATTTTGGGGTAAGTGATTGAAACTTTGTGTTAATTTTCGGGAATTTTATCTTTGTTTCTTTTCTCTTCTAATTTAATAGGATTCTTATTGACGGGCACAAAAGCCCTCAGTAGCCATTTTTCTGGTATTGTCACCCCACATTATCGTTGAAGAGCGTGGTGGTTTCTATCGGTGCTGCAGTAGTTGCACCTATACGTCCATCTTGTCTGTTGAAGTGGAATTTTTCATCGAGGGGGCCTCCGCCATTTTGGTTACCGTTGCGGCCATCCTGCGTCCGTCTTGACAGATAAGTGCGACTATTGTTGTAATTTTCACCGTAACTTTTGACTGATTGTCGACGACTTTATGCCAGAGTGCAGGACTTTATCTTACCTATATTTGACCTAAGAATATTTGAGTGGCTAAAATAACTAATGCACCACTTAGTTAACTGCAAGGTCACATATTAATCCTAATTAACTTACCGTTATTTTTTTGTTATTTTTATGCAAACTGGAATTGCTGAATACAGAGTGACCCTAAGAAGATTTGATAAGGGCTCTCACTGTTGTGTTGAATATTTAGTTCAATAATAATTCTAGTAATGTCATTACCGTAATGGTATAGCTCTTTGTTGTGTTGAATATTTAATTAAATAATAATTTTAGTAAAATTCATTACCGTAGCACTATATCTCTTTGAAGTGTTATGTCTTTAAATTAATAATAATTCTAGTATTTTCATTACCGTAATAATAATATTTCTCTTTGATGTGTTGAATTTTAATCTTGAATTTGATAATAATTTTAGCACGTATATTACCGTAAATTAGAAATTTGACTTTCACGTATGTTCTTTTTAATTTTCTGAGCTATTGGAATTAGTTAAGTCATTGTAGAAAATTTAAATACCGAAGCTCAGTAGATTCTTTTGTGCTAATACTGGTTTTCCATTGTAACTTTCAATAGCGTCTTTTAATTGAATAATAAATGTAAACAGCTTATTTAGTTATTTCAAAATTTTGTCTATGTAATTTCACGATTTACCTTTCACTGAACTAATTAAATTATTTTAAGCCTTGTGCGCTAACTTAAATCTATTTTATTTCCTTGTATCTATTTAATTCGGAACTTCGCCGTTGGTGGCGTTTTATAATAACAAATGTATATTGGCCTGTAAGGCAAGGAAACGTTTCTACGCCGACCATCCTCCTGCCGAGGCGCAGAGGTTCTATTGTTTATTTTTTTTTTATTATCTGCTAAATTTTCTTTACTTTGTTTTAAGAAAAAAAAACATTTTTATTAATTCATACAATTTTCTATTTTTATCTGTCAACATTTTATATATTTTAAAAAAATATATATATATATTGTTTCATACTATTTCAATTTATAACTGTCAACATTTTAAATATTTTTCAAAAAAAAAAAGAACAATTCTATTAATATAGCACCTTTCTTCACATCATAATTTCTTTTCTTTTAATTATTATTACCCCAACAAACCTTTCCTTCGTCGATTATATTTGTGACAAGCAGATGAATAGGTGCAAACGATTATACAGGGTGATCTATAGGAAACCCGCTGGAGGAACACAGCCAGTGGATGCTCATCGGAGGCGCAGGTAGGTTATCGTTTAGGTAACATAGTGTTCTGGTGCCCGGACAACGTCGCTCGCGTCGTTGCCGACCGACGCTCTACTTTTAGGTGTTTTAGTTTATCTGAACCGTCACGCCGTCTGCGACAGAGTTAGCTCGGCCCTGCGTTTTCCAGATTCAAACATCTCCTATTGTGAATCTCCGTTTTCTTTAACTTAATTTAGTCTGCTACCTTAGTGCGACGTGGTTCCGGCGTAACAGTTAGAAGCAGTATTTATAATAAATTTTCAAAGTGACCCCCATTTTGGATAGAACACATTTGCAGCCTTGACAGAAAGGACCTATTTACGTGTTGCAACTTCTCAATGGAAACTGTTTCAAAAGCACGTATTATACATTGCCTCATATCGTCTGCTGTAGTTGGAGGTGTCTGGTATACAATATTTTTTATGTACCCCCATAGAAAAAAATTAAGTTTGGTCAAATCTGGCGATCTAGGTGGCTTAACTAATGGGACCACCGCGGCCGATCCATCTACCTTCGAATTCTTGATTCAAATAGTGTCGGACATTTACATTGCCTACATTGCCTCATATCGTCTGCTGTAGTTGGAGGTGTCTGGTATACAATATTTTTTATGTACCCCCATAGAAAAAAATTAAGTTTGGTCAAATCTGGCGATCTAGGTGGCTGGAGCACCGTCGTGCTGAAGCCACATATTTTCTCTTAGAACTGGAGGAACGTTTTGCAGAAGCTGAGGCAAGTTATATTGCAAGAAATTCAAATATTGCGCACCGCTTAAATGTCCGTGAAAGAAATGTGGTCCAATTATAAAGTTGCCCATAATACCGGCCCAAACATTTACAGTCCATCGCCTCTGCTTATCAATCGCTCTTAATATTCTTGAGTTGTCTATTGCATAATAATGAAGATTATGACGGTTTGGGCTACCACTCTGAGTAAAGGTCGATTCGTCAGTAAATAATACCTTTTGGAAGAAGTTAGGTGTTATCCTTTCAATTTCTAATCCCCATTCGCAAAACGTCCTTCTAGTCTCTAAATCAGGCCCCAACAGTTCTAGATGAAAGGAAATACTGTAGTAATGATATTTATTTATTTTTTTAAATCTTGCTAAAAGTAGATCGTGGTATATTAGTTTCTGTTGATATTTTGGCCGAACTAGTAGAGGGCTCCTCAATTACTGATAACAAAACTTTCAATTTATCTTCGTCACTTGTCCTCTTTGTCCTTGCAAGCTTTTCATAACTCACATTTCCTGTTCTAATGAATCTTTCGTTAAGTCTTTCCAAACTTGTAACTGATGATTGCCTTCTGTCAGGATATCTTTGCGCATAAATTCGCTTGGTAAATAGACAATTCTTTTGGGCAGACCCCATACTGAAAATCATGTCAACGAGTTCGTTGCTTTCAAACTGCATATTGACTTAACTAAAAACCGTATTAATAATATGTGGCAAACAACAAATATACAAGAAAAGTAGGTACCTACCCACTAATCCAATCAATAAATAACACAATGACAATATTAAACGCAGAAACTTAAGATATCACTATTACACCTAATTAACAGCAACAATAAGATTTTAATTTTTGACGTTTGTTGACGTTTATTTGTTTTTGTTTGTCAAATCGTTTACCCAGTACACTAAATCGAACCGAAAACAAATAATTTAGCGGTTTGTAATAAAAAATTAAAAATAACTCCGAAATTATTGGGTTTGGGTATAGGGCATTATTAACAAAGATTAAGCGCAATTAACGCACCATTCCAAAAATTTAATAATAAACGTTCTTTGACGATAGCCAAATTGATTGTATCGTAACAACCAGCCTGTATAATAAAATGAATGTTTGGTTATTTTGTAGGTTCAACACAACCTTTGGCTACACATTACTAAATAATTTTGTCTTAGATAATCGTAATACTACCGCATAGAATTATTAAACATTATCGCGACCATTTTTTTTATAATTTTCGTTAATAACTCAACTATGCGTCATCCAAAACCAAAATCACAGATATCGATGAAAACACAAATTAAAGTAGATAAGGAAAAAGAAAATATATACAGGTGTTTCATTTAAAAATTAAAAATTCGAATGTGTGGCATGTTAACGCATCACCCTGTATAATTCAAATTATTTTCAAAATGTGTGTTTTTTGTTACTGTGCCACTTTTTATAAAATAAATTTCTTCGGTACTATTTAATAACGCCTATATTGGACTTGACGCACTAATGAGCAACCCTGTATACAGCAAATGTATGTAGGTGTTATTGATTATTTATTTATAATGTGTTTGTAAGTGATTGTTGAGTTGACATTAGACATGCCATAAGCGGAGTTTAGAGTTTTCTAGCAGTGATTTTGAAAACTATTGACATAAACTAAGAAAATTTTCGACCTTGAGATTTTTGCAGATGCCCACGTTTTGAAGTCTCCAGATTCCGGAAAAGTGGTTTTGAAGAACCCCTCACACACACACACTCACGTCTGAATAACAGCCAAACGACTACACAAACATCAAACTCAGAATTATAATCTCCTTCTCGAGAAGTGATTAGATTTTCAGTGGAATCGGTAGATCCGAAAATTCAGTTATATTTCGTAAAATACTAAGTAAGTTTAAACAAATTTAATTTAAAAAATGCAAATGTACTAAATAATGAAATTGAAAAGCATTTGATAAAAAGTATTCTCGAAATTGCTACCAGAACTATCGAAATATAATATAGTTTTTTTTTGCAAATATTTGGCAAATTATGCATTCTATACAGATTTACTATGAGTATAAAAGTATTTTGGATTTGCAAAAATTGCAGAATTTTAACTCCTTGTATGTGTATTTGAGGAAATGCAAAATTTTGATTCTTTCAAACCTCTGGTCTAGACTCTAGACAGATGATTGCGCAGACAACTACGTTCACTGGCCTACAGAAGAAACAGGGTTATACTTTTGACGACTTTGTCGCTTCTCAATGGTCGTTTTCTGGATTATAATCTAAATCACACTTTAAAATGTATACTGTTAGAGTAATAAACAAAGATTAACAAATTACGATTACGAATTCATACTTTTGTGACGAAACAATAACATGCTCACATAAAAACCCATGAGCAACCCTCCCCTCCCTTTTTGCACCGCTGCTGTCACTTCTAACAGATATAAAGATATTTGTACTTCAGTCTACCCTCCTAGAATATTTCAAAAAAAAAACTAAATTGTTTTTCTAAAGCATAATTAATAAACAGAAAAGTTTAATTTAAAAATAATATACGAGTTTAATAATTTAAGGATTTTATTAGCATATTATGTGATCGATCATACTTAACGGGTTGCATATGTAATATTCCTACAACCCCCCCCCCCCCCCAGCTCAATTTAAGCGCATACAAACTGAAGTTCTCTCTATTTTACTTACTGTAAGGAGACTGCAGCATATGACGACTCACCTTGTATATTAGAAACACGAAGTACTTATCTATATACAGGGTGTTTAGTTCATCGTTTGCCAAACTAAATTGTCCAATAGAAGGGGTCATTTACTATCTCTTAAGGTCCAATAACTCAATATTAGTCCTACGGCTTTTTTGGACATATTAATTTTTATTTTCCAAAATCCCAAAATTCAGCATTTAAATTTAAATTAAAAAAAAAACTCAATTTAAGTTATCTGATAGACTTAACAGTTTGTACCTGTTTCGCGCATGTTATTTATGCAAAAATAAGTTTTCATCTCGAATATCGAATATCAGCCTGATGTACCATGATACACAAATTTAGTGAAGTTGTAATTAAGGTTTTTATGGAATATTGCATACCGTTGGAAAGGGAATACACTAAAGAAGTTTTTAAAAGAATTAGAGAACCACGATCGCTTTTAGTTATTTTTTTATTGCAATGTAAATTTAGATTTAATTTTTTTACCTTTTCCAAAAACATTCTGAGGGCCGGTTCTACAATACAGGAATAAAGAATCGAATAAGTATCCGTAGAATAAATTTATTCCATAGATATACTCCGCATAACGGCGTATGCGTCCTACAAATCGTTTGGAACAGCCGCATAGTAATTCTTGGATATAACACATAACACATTAAGTTGGCAATGAAAATGAGCAATGCACATGCGTGATTTTTAGTGTTTCGTAATATTAACCCATCTTTTTGTTTTTACGTACCTACCTACATTTTTATGTAAAATATATGGTATTTTTCTAGTACATATTTTCAATTTACGTGTATAAATAGGTATGCGTACTTTTAAAGTGAAGAGAGATGTAAATTTGTGTTTTATGACTCTACCTGCACAGACTGATGTTTTAAATTTATCTGTTCAACACATGTTTCAAAACCTTACATAAAAAAGAAAATAACGGCAATAAAACAACGAGATGCTAGGGACTGATGACAAAAATTTTTTGGTTGTTCAGTTTGACCGTGGTTAACCAGTACAGTAGTGATACCTTATTTTAAAAAAGAAATGCAAAGCGAGTTAGATGTTCTAATTTTACAGTGTCTGAAACAGAAATACTAGTTGGGTTGGTGAAACAATATAAAAATGTGATAGGTATGCATATTACAAGTTAAAAAAAATACATGCAATTGATATATAGTGTTATAAACTAAATTTCAGAGGATAGGGAAGGATATTCATTGCTTCTCCACAAAAAAATGAATTTAGTTGATTTGCAATTACAAGTTTTGCAAGAAGATCATCAACAGAAGAAGGAAAAACATCAATTAGAGATGGAAATTTTAAAACAAACATTATTAAATTTAAATAAATGTTAATTTTATATATAAATTTTTTGAAAGAGTTTCGTATTGTAATTATTTAATTTAGAAAATAGAGTGTGTTACAAACAAAATTATTAAATTTAAAAAGGGATTTACTTAAAAGAACATACTTGCACAATATATTGAAATACCCTTTCAACTTACATACTCGTCATTACATAATATTTATTTAACATATTAAAACACTGTGACCAAAAATAAATTCCTGACATATATTCTGAGTATCAATGCTTAATTATAATTCACTTGTAGGAGATTCAAATAACCACAATTGATATAGAAATATAATTTTGAAAGAATAAATTATACCGTGAAACGCAATATAACAAATAAAATAACCTAACTAAACATAAAACCAAGGTTATCCCGCCATTCAAAACTAATTTTAACCAACCGATCACGAAACAGAATAGAGATATTCCAATATTTATCTTCCACACAATGTAGGTATAGCGTATCCGGAGTTTATACCGTAAGTTATTCTATACTAGACTTATCTAGCGTTTGTAGAACGACACTTTATAGTTTATACTCCGTATAGTATTATGCTAGCTTTATCTACGAGTTGTAGAACCGGCCCTCAGTTAATAAAATAAAAATTACAGTTATTTGCAAGTAATTTCAAATTTGGTTGAACCACAGAACAGTACACATTTAAATAAAAAAAAACTTTTTTTTAAATTTAAGTTTTTGGGATTTTGCAAAATAAAAATTGGAAAGTCGAAAAAAAAAACCATGGGACTACTATTGAGTTATTGGGTCTTATGAGACAGCAAATAACCCCTTCTATCGGTCAATTTAATTTGGCAAACGATGCACCAAACACACTGTATATACAGTAAACATTTTATATAAGATAAAAATTTGGAACTTTTACGTGGTAAATAGAAAGCTTGCGTAACATTTTTACGAATGAAATATCAAATAATTAATATAGGAATTACAGAAAAAAATTAAATAACTACATAAGCAATTACTTCATATCCAATGCAATACCAAGAAAAATGCGTTCATTTTAATACCATAAATTAATCTTACCTTTCTTGGTGTTGAATTTCTTTCACCATAATGTCCGCCAGTGGATCATTATAAGGTCTTTCACCGAGCAATCTTTGCTGATCAAGATCACCCTGCATCTGACTGAAAGCATGTTCGCCGACATTAACTGAAGTTTCCAGTTGACAAGACAAATCTATCGATTCTTCGTCGGCTGCAATGAAGAAAAGCACATACAGTAATTATTCATTTCATAACATGCAATAATAAATATCACTGACAAAGAAATTTCTCGATTAATATTTAAACATTTTGCACGATCTAGAAATAATGATATTTTCAAAAAAATAGGTTCACTCACATGACGATAATTCAAAACATTCATTGATCATATCTTTTCAAACACTGTTGAATTAAAATAATCGACTAGAAAATTTTTCATATTAACAGTACTGAGAAAGCAGTTTAAACGCCTCAGAGACTTATCTCTTTATATAAATTAAACGGGTAAACATGTATAAAACAATATAATTAACGATGTAATAAATATATGCACATTTTATTTAAGTTATACCTGAAAATGGTCAAAGTTAGGCAACCAAATACACATGGAGTGAAATTATAATTCGAGTCATGAATACATTGTTGGATTGTTTTCGTTCGTACCGAACATATAACCTCGATCCTTATTAGATACACTACACAGATAGAGAAATTGGATACTAGACGCAGATGTTGATAATTAAAAATTCTTGTAATAAATCGTGTTTCAATATTCATCTGTTTACTAATTACAATTGCGGAATTAATTTTGGAATTGTCTAGTTTGCATTCTATATCCTATTTATGTAATAATTTTATGTTCATTAATATTGTCTATCCAGCCGATGTTTGAAACTTTCAATTAGAATTTTATATGTACGAATCAAATCGGTAGTCCCTACTCAACTTGCATATTGAGTTAGTGAGAAAGGCGCGTACGGATGATTCTAGCATTCATTTGAACTAATTTTTAAATTGTCAAAACTAAATAGTTTAACATAAGCATAATAAAATGTTGATTGTAATAAGGTAATATACAAGGTGTCTCTAAAAGGTCTTTAAACAACTCTACCACGTATTTTTCGGACCAAAATAAACCGATTTAGCAAAACTTGGCTTACTTAGTCAAAGTTGCTTAGTTTGTGCGCAATACGGTCCTGAAGTTGCAGTTGGAAAATTGTTTTTTTGTTATAAATTTGAAACGGCTGGAGCGATTGCGCTAAATTTTGTCACGTTTACATAGTTTTATGAGTCAAGAAATTCTGTATCAAAATTGTAATCAATCCATAGGCGGAGAACCTGCGTTTATAAATATTAAAACATTTCCATTTTCTACGCCAATGGATAAAAAAGAGTTTGTCTATAAAATTTAGATTAAGTGTCTTAAGTACAAGAAAAAAGGTACTCTTGGTAAGACTCGGAAAATTGCATCGTTTTCTCAAAAATCGCATTTTAAGATTTGAGAACACTAACTAGAGGACGGCAGCGCATACTGTGTGCTCCATGTACATGTATCTTTAAGCCGTGTACACGTGTCTTAGGCCGTTTAGACGTCTCTTTAAACTATGTACACGTCTTTTGACGTCGTTTTTGAATTGATAATTTTTTTTTGTAAAATGTTTTCTTTTTTAAAAAATACAGAACGGCCAATACCAGATAGCTTAAAACAAAAAGGCACTGGTTTCCAAAAAAGATATTCTATTTATCTCGACAATTGATGCAAAAAATGCTATTTTTTTGATGTTTTTTTTTGTTTTAAGAATTCCACTTGTGCCCTGCGTTTTGTAAAATACATATGTTTGTATTTAGTTGTTATTGTTGGTTTCCATAGTTATGACTGTTTGAATATTTGACAACGACTTTTCTGGATTTTCAAAAGTGTTTTCCATCATTACTTTTATTTTCGTTTTGTCATGGCTGTTCAATACACCAACGAAGAATATACCGATATGTTATTAGTATATGGATATTGTCAAGGCAATTGTGCCAAGAGTGTTAGAGTATATTCGGAACGGTTTCCAAATCGTCGTGTTCCAAGTCATCCAACGTTTGCCGCAGTAGAGAGACGCCTTCGAGAAACCGGTCGCTTAGCTCCTGTAACAGCAAACTATGGCAGGCAGCGCTTTGTGAGGCAACCTGAAGTAGAAGAAGAAATTTTAGATCGTGTTCAAGAAGATCCGGAACTGAGCGTTAGACGAATAGCTAGAGAAATTGCAGTATCTAAAGATGTGGTCAATAGAGTAATTAGAGAACAATTATTACATCCATACCATAAGATTCGAGTTCAAGACCTCTTACTTCAAGATCCTGAAAAGCGCCTAAATTTTTGCCGGTTTATTGAACATAAAAGAGCAAGAAATTTAAACTTTTGCAAAAAAATCTTATTTACCGACGAAGCTTGTTTTACAAGAAGAGGGATAACGAACTTTCATAATGAACATGTTTATGCAGAGGAAAATCCACATGCCATTAAAATTAACCATTTTCAACATGAATTTAAAATGAATGTATGGGCTGGAATAATCGGAAATTTTATTATTGGACCTGTCAGATTACCGCAAAGATTAACTGGAGAAGCCTATTTGATTTTTTTACAACATACTCTTCCGGACTTGTTAGATGATATACCGCTAGATATTCTACGGAATATGTGGTTTATGCACGATGGTGGACCACCACATTTTTCGATGAACGTACGACACTACTTAAACCATCACTTTCCAAATAGATGGATCGGTAGAGGTAATGACGCTCCTGTACAATGGGCACCTCGAAGTCCAGATCTGAATCCTCTGGATTATTTTTTTTGGGGACACCAGAAATCCATTGTTTACAATACACCTGTAAATAATGAAGAAGAATTGTGGCAACGTATTCAAGAAGCAACCAATAATCTCAGAGGTGATGTAGAAGTTTTGCAAAGAGTTCAATTTAATTTCCTCCGGCGAATAGACCTTTGTATTCACGAAAATGGTAGACATTTTGAACACCTTTTATAATATCTTCTCTTTTTTTTTTAAATCATTGTTTCATTTTCATTATTTCATTGTTTAATTGTTAATAATTCTCTGTTGTCCACCAACCAGAACACAATTGGAATTTATATGAAAAAACATTATTAAAAAAATAGCATCTTTGTATTAATTGACGAAATAAACAGAATAACTTTTTTATTAACTAGTGCCTATTTGTTTTGACCTATTTGGTATTGGTCGTTCCGTATTTATTAAAAAAGAAAACATATCATAAAAAAATTGTTAACAATTCTTAAAATGCGATTTTTGAGAAAACGATGCAATTTTCCGAGTCTTACCAAGAGTACCTTTTTTCTTGTACTTAAGACACTTAATCTAAAATTTTATAGACAAACTCTTTTTTATCCATTGGCGTAGAAAATGGAAATGTTTTAATATTTATAAACGCAGGTTCTCCGCCTATGGATTGATTACTATCACAATTTTGATACAGAATTTCTTGACTCATAAAACTATGTAAACGTGACAAAATTTAGCGCAATCGCTCCAGCCGTTTCAAATTTATAACAAAAAAACAATTTTCCAACTGCAACTTCAGGACCGTATTGCGCACAAACTAAGCAACTTTCACTAAGCCAAGTTTTGCTAAATCGATTTATTTTGGTCCGAAAAATACGTGGTAGAGTTATTTAAAGACCTTTTAGAGACACCCTGTATAATAGGGAGCGGACACTAAAGGTTGAAGACTCATCGCCCATGGGCGCACTATTGAAATGTATTTTTAAAGAGGTTTTAATTTTATTTATATAATTGGATAACAAGTGGCCGGTGATTTATAAAATACAAAATAATTTATTATTTTTTCATTTTGTAGTCAAGTCGAGCAAAGGAGTATTAATATTTACTAGCAATACTTTCTCAGAGTTCTCTTCTGTAAGGTTTTGTTCTCTTTGCATGAAGTACATCCTTGTAGATAGAAAACGTTCTTTCTACATCGCAACTGGTTATAGATGCGTATTGGAAATATTCTTTTATTTCAGCATATTTAGCAGTTAGATTTTGTGTCATTGTCCCCATACACAATTGCCGCAATGTTATTAAATCTGGATTTCTATTGAAAACTGCGTCTAACTTTTGCCGAAGGCCACATCCGAAGTCAATTGGAATACTTTTGAAATTATTAATAGCCACATCTAATGTGGTTAATCCAACTTTTAATTTGAGATTTCGATTTTCAAAGTATGTGATTAGTTTAGGCAAATTTCCAACGTGTTCCTGAAGGAATAACAACTGATTTTTTAAATTTGGGATTTGTGTTAGTTCCTTGCACTCAGAAATACTTCTAGCATCGTCATTTAAACATGTAACGAAATTTTGTAAACTACCGAAATTCTCTGCATAAAAACTAGTAGCTTCCAACCATGTTCCCCATCTAGTTATTACTGGCGAGGGAGGCAGTGACAAAGATGGAAGTTTTTCGCTGTAAAGAGCTACTCTTGATGGTGCTGTACTGTATTTATAACTTTAGATGCTATTACATATGCGTTATATGGAATAGTTGGATGTAACACTCCAGCTACAACATTTACCACACAGCGTCCTAATATATCGACAGTTTCGTCGGCACTAATCCATAGGTTCTGATTTGGAAGATGTCTTCTAATGCATTCTACTGTTTTCGTGAAGCACTTAAAAACATAATATTTTCCTGGACGTAGGTTGATTACTGTATTATTTCCGCAGTATGACGGACTCCAATTAAATAAAAGAAGTTACGATTGTTTAAATATCTTCTATCTTTTTTTAACTACTACAGAGATTGTGTATCCGATTTTGATAGTTGTTTTATATGCTAAGTAGATAAATGTTTACAAAATTGTACATAATCTTATAAAGCTCGTTTTACATCTAGAAATTTCGAGTCCAATTAAAAATTCTTATAATGGATGCGTGTAAAACACTCCACCTGTCGTATATTTTGGCGACCTTTTTTAAAATTCAATTTCTAGTTCAATTTTGTGTTCAATAAATTGACAAATGTAAAACAAACTTTATTTACCTAAATTAACGAAATAATGGCAAACAAAATTGGACTGGAAATACGATATCTACTGTAACTTCAATAAAATACTGATTTCGAGTAGTCTATAAAGTCATATAAAGTTCTTGGGATAGGATTATTGAGATTTAATTTTAAGGTCAGAAGTACGCTAGTGCACATAACAAGTTTCTAATCCATCCAAGTTACTAAACCTTGAATGTTAAAATTCTTATCTTTTTGTATTTTAAGCAAACTGCAGTATAAAAAAAATACCTTAAGCTTGTAAAATGGTCATTTAACTATATGTCGATTATGTCGGATATATGACAGTGTAATAAACGTCGAATCATTTTAGCAGCCAACACGGCTAAGTACGAATTACAGACGATGAATTAGTGTCACTATAAAATGACATCATATTGAGTGGAACAATTGACTTCAGAAGAAGAAATTAAACTAATTAATTAAAATCTCGTCTATATAACTTTCACTACAAACATTCTATCTAAACGCCATATACACAGAGCATATTATTAAATGATTTAAAAATTACTTCTCTATACCTATATCTACGTACCTTATTTAATACTACTACTACCATACGAGGTAGGCGCCGTAAATTCTCGGCCTGTCAGGCTTATACAAGTTCAAACTCCGTCACGTCATGCATGCACATACGCGAAGTGTACACTATAAATATGAGTTTTGTTACTTATAACTTTATCATGACAAGTGTCACTCTCAAACGCAAACTTGTCACAATTAATATTATGCTCTACATTAGGCTGATTCAGAGATTCCTTCAAATCCACTCGGTTTCGTCTTATAATATTACCAGACTTATTTAAAACTTTATAAGATCTAGGCGTTCTGTCAAGATTTAAAACCTTTGCGGGTTCCCATACATTTTCAACATGATTATAAACAGTAACATTTTGTTCAGGCTCTAAATGTTTCAGATCTGATGCAGCCTTATTATAGTAATGCTGATATTGACTTTGTCTAAATTTTAACTTTTCTGATACATTTTCACATAACATGGGCTTTAATAGATCTGCACAGATTGGTATTTTGATCTTACAAATTCGACCCATAAGTAACTGTGCTGGTGAATAACCTATATATTTTAAAGGAGAATTTCGATACTGCAACAATGCCTCAAATATCTCTTTACCCTCCTCTAATGATTTTTTAAGTAAATTTTTAGCAATACCCACAGCTTTTTCAGCTAAACCATTCGATTTTGGATAGTTAGGGCTTCGTGTTGTAATATTGAAATTCCATTCCCTGGCAAATTCTTTAAATGAAAAGCTACTAAAAGGAATATTATCACAAATTAAAGTATCTGGACAGCCATACTTAGAAAAGATAGATTTTAACTTAATAATAATTTCTACAGCTGACTTGTTACGCAAGGAAACAAATTCGAGCCAATTTGAGTATGAATCCATTACCACAAGGTACGAATGAGCTGCATATGTAAATATATCTGCGGCTATTCTTTCCCATGGTCTCTCTGGAATCAAGTATGGTAATAACGTCTCTTTGGGATTCTTTCTAGCGAAACGCTCGCATATACGACACCTCTTAACAAAATCCTCGATATCTTGATTCAGTAATGGCCAATAAAAAATTTGTCTAGCACGGCATTTAATTTTCTCCATACCCATATGACCCTCATGTAACTTGATTAACATATCATTTCTTAGCTCAAGTGGTACAACTAGTTTACTGTTGTAAAACAAGAGGCCATCTGAAATGAAAAGACAATCCTTCAACTTGTAAAAATGACGTGCGAATATTGGAATGTGGTTTTTATTTCTAGGCCATTCAGACTCCACAAAATTAATTATAGTTTGAAGCTCAGGGTCTTTTGCAGTTGCTTCTTTAAATGACGATTTTTTTCCGTCAGACATTGGTAGGTATCTAGCTAGTGAATGTACAGCAAATACTATTTCTGGATCATCATGTACATGTTCATTCACAAACGCACGTGATAAGGTATCTGCAATATACAGATATTTTCCAGGTTTATATGTTACCTTTAAATCATAATGTAATACTTTCAGCAACGTTCGTTGTAGTCGCGGAGATACAGTTGCTAGACTCTTTATTCTTTTTTCTGCAAACTGATGCAAAATGATTCTTCACATTGCACTAATCACAATTCTTTCCATATGCAGGGCATTTACCTTTTGAATGTTTATAGCCACAATATCCACATTGACGATGGACTTGATCATCTTTCATTTTCTCTTTACTTCTTCTTTCCCATTTTTTTACTGCATTCACAACTACTTCATTCTGTAATGCTTTCGACTGTAACTTGCTCGCTTCAACTATTCTGCAGTATTCTACAGCTTTACTTAAGGTTAATCCTGACTCTCGTAACAATCTTTCTTGAGTTCCCTTATCCAAAATACCCATGACAATTCGATCTCGTACCATGTCCTCTTCATCTTTATATTCAGTTGACTTCACAGCTTTTCTTAACTCTGTTAGAAAACTATCAAATCCTTGTCCCTCTTTTTGACTAATTGAATTGAATCTAAACCTTTCAAAAATCACATTTTTCTTCGGGCCACAGTGATCATCAAACTTTTTAATTATGCTATCCAAGTTCTTTTTTTCCTCTGGCGTCAGTGCAAATGAATTGAATAATTCCAAGCCATCTTCTCCAATTAAACTACTTTCCTTTCTTCTGTTTTCTCATACAGATCATTTGCTGTCATAAACAATTCAAAACGTTGCTTAAACTTCTTGCATTGATCAGCTAAATTGCCGTCTAATATCATAGGCTCCGGAGGTTTAAACACAGCATCCATTTTCTTGATATTTGTATTAATCAAATATTTTCCTTGTTTCACCTGACACCATGTGTTATTTAATACTAAGTAAATATAAATACAAAATAAAATCCACTATGTACTTTGTGTACATCTTTATTCGACATTTTGTATATCATCAATTGCGTCATCACGTGACTTAGTGTTGCATTATTGCCAACTACAATACATTATTACACAAAAACTAGTCGAAAAATTCTTTTATCGCCAACCGTCAGTAAAGTGATGCGTTACCATAGCGTTTTGCGGAGGTAAAGAAACACTTTATCGTACTGTACAATAAAGTACTTTACCTGCCGCTAATATCTGTCAGCGTAGCATGACTGATGACTTTTAAAAATAAATCGTTTGTCACTGTCATAAACTGTCAAAAGTTATTATATCTTTATTTCTTAAATTAACAATTTTAACGGTTGGCGATAAAATTTTGTATGCACCACGTCAGTAAAGTACCTTTACCGAACTCGTCTGTTACTCGCCGCGCTCGCTTCACTCGCTTGGCTCGTAAACCAGACTCGTTCG
This sequence comes from Amphimallon solstitiale, assembly GCA_963170755.1. NCBI lineage: Eukaryota > Metazoa > Arthropoda > Insecta > Coleoptera > Scarabaeidae > Amphimallon > Amphimallon solstitiale. The sequence goes on along the minus strand of OY720682.1, from coordinate 16,963,466 downwards.
GTAAAGTATCACTTTACTGACTTGTTACATAAATAACTATTTTCTGTGACGGGAAAAAAGTTTGACATTTTATCTTTCTTGACAGGTACCAAATGTCACTTTTTTGAACCCGGGAAGAAAGTGCTCACTTTCTGCCCGGTTAAATTCACAGATATTGAATGTTGAATATTGAAATGTCACATCGACTGATTTTCTGACTTTAATATAAAGTATTTACGTGTTTTCAATATTAAATCGTCGTTTTTCCCATCACAGAAAAAAATAGTGTATTATACACGGGAAAAAAATTAGATTTTAGCTCTCGGTAATTTATCTCCCTCCGCTTCGCGTCGGGAGATAAACCTTACTTCGAGCTAAAATCTAATACTTTTTTCCCTTGTATAATAAATAACTGTTAATACGTAGTTTACCGCTTAATAGCACGTAGTTGCAAAGTGTTAATTCTTCCAGGTTTAACAAACACTTTATGTTTTAGACGCTGGCACTACAAATCAGTAATATATTTGCACAAATATCGATTAGACTCAGCTCACAGGTAGCTTAATCCTAATAGTCCCCGGTTACCTCCAAAATCAACGATCCTACAACGAGTATCTATTTGTAGTCGATCATTTGTATAGTAATTAAAACAGTGAAGAATTTCATATATTGATGACTTTCTTTGAAGCTTAGATTAACTTTTAAAACAATATTTTAATTATTTGCCTTTTTTATGTATATAAATATTTGTTAAATGATTTTATATAATTATAATATGTAATAACCAAGATGTATTTCTATCTTCGATGCAAAAGAAGTAATACATTAGTATTACAAAGATAACGTTTTGCTCAAAATTCTTATGAATATGTCAGAGATATAAATTTAAAGAGCAGTAAATACAAAGAAAGAGGCAAGTATTTGAATATGAGATTTTATTTTTTTCACTTATTTCTATATTTTCTTATAATCTGCATTCCAATAAACAGTTAGATTGTGATTCGCTTAATTAATACTTCACTTCAACACGGTTTGGAGAGAAACTTCAAAATGATTTGATTTCAGTTTATCACGTTTATCGTTTTCACATATACCGAAGTCGACATATTTTAATTTCTGATACGAAAGTATAGAGAGGAAAAGAGCGCGACGAAATAAACTAAAGATAAACATAAGCGAGGCTGCCAAGACAGTACACTCGACAAACCTTTCCTATGAAATGTAAGGCGTGAGGGTCCCCCCGACACTGCGTTGCTCTCCCACCACTGTTAGCAAGCAGGCATCGCTGCATATTATAAGGTCATCTTCTGCATGGTATAGAAGTATAAACCGAAATTATAATTTGACGACTACGGTATACATATACCGTAGTCGATACTTTTTAATTTCTGTTTATACTTCTATACTAGCTATCTATCCCATGCATTGTAAAGGCAGCGATGTCTGCTTTCCAACAGTGGTGGGAGAAGCACAAACAGTCGGGGGGTATTCACATTCCATAGGAAACGTTTGCCGGGTGTACTTGGCAGCCTCGCTATATGTTTGTCTTTTCTTTATTTCGCTGTGCTCTTTTCCTCTTTTTTTTATAACACTAAAACTATCCATGTTTTCTTTTACAAGTATCTGCTCTCCACCTCATATTTTCAATATGCATAATATTAGAAGAACCTGTGATGCAATTCTTCACAATTATGTTGTAAACAAATTAAGTTAAGAACTGGACCAAATTTTCTACATCTTACCAACGTAATACATATTCTTATTTTCACAGGATGTAACTTAATTTCATGTAATGTGTTGAGTTGTATTGATAATTTAGAGAATTTACATATTCTACTAGTAGGTATCGTCGTTCCGATATTCAAATACTTCGAGCATCGTCATTTAAACATGCAACGAAATTTTGTAAACTATCGAAATTCTCTGAATAAAAACTATTTCTGTGTATGGTTTAGCAAAGCTGAGTGACGAAAGTCCGATATTTTGGCATTCTGTAATGATTTTTTACGGGGTTTGTAAGAAATTTCGGAATCACTGACAATTCATTTTCATATCAGAAAAAGTAACATAAACAACGTTCTAGATCTAAATAAATGATAACTAAAAATGTACGCGTATGTTATTGAAACTAAACGAAATCCAGTGCACACTTACGTCTAGATAATTGGGAGAAGCCGATTCAATAAACCGGTATTCAACAGACTATTACAAAAATTACGAAGTACGTAATTAACAGTCAAAACAATGAAAAAACGAAACTAACGTAAGTATGAATGAAAATTTTATTTCTTTTGCGAAATATAAGGTAAATATAATAAATTTTAAGTAACGAACGCCAATGATAAATTTGACATAGAAATGACAAAAATTTAGGAAGTTCTACAAAATGCTGACCTCACATTAAGAAGTGGAAGTAGATATTGATACCAAGACCGCGGAAAATAGAATAAGATCATGTCAATCAATTTCTATCGCATGTTATTTGAAGTTTAACATTCGAGGAAGTTGTGTTTATATTTACGTGTTGTTAATTGTCTTGGAAAAATTGGAAAGTGCATAGGCGGGAAATTTTAACTTTATATTACAATACTTTTAATAGCGACACAAAATTTAGTCGATGAATGTTGAATGTCTGTCTGTTAATGGTACTCATTTAAACCACGGTTAGCAATTCATTTTTCTAACATACTGAAAATTTGGAAAGTACGTACTACCAAAATCGATAAAAAAAATTAGACTGTCATTAAAACAAAAGTCGATGACGTCATAACATAAAAAACAAGATAGAAAAATTAAAAATAAGTTGTAGATATTCTAGGTAAAATCGTTACAATCTTCGAGATGTTTTCTAATAAATAATATTATTGAAGCTAACGCATTCGTCCGTTGTTTAATTTCCATACTGTATGGATACATTACAATTGTACACCTTCATAATTATGTTCGCCGTTAATATGTAGTACTAGTAGGATCAATATCAACATAGAACGTGTTTACAGTCCAGTCATATTATTAGTCTTACATATTTGCCGCAAAATTAAATCTTTAAATCGTACATTCAGAGCGCATACATCTATTATTTATTTGCCTAACATAAATTCCATGATACGTACGATGCAACGTGTGCTGCGGATTGTCGATGATACGTATTTGTCTGTCAGGCAACATTGGTTCACCATGCGGTCCTCCGACATCGGAAGGTAGCAGCCAACGAGTCGATTCCTCTTCGCTCTTCGATCGCGGAAAGTATAAAGGTAACAACACTTCGTAGATACCGATTTCGGCACTATCGACAACAAATATAACAGTATCGAGGGAGCTTCCGAAGTTTTCTAAAAATCGACGCACCGTACCTGAAAAACAAATTCATAATTAATCATGACGAAAGGTCAACACTAAAGTTGTGCAGTGACTAAAATTAAAATATATCAAGCGGATCTTCTCGCAGAGCTGATGCCCAATGCGCTGCACGTTTCTTCAGAGGTGGGGTAAATAGGATTGGCTTAACAAGCTCATCAATAATTTGGATTTGAATGGTTTCTCGTTTATGTAATAGATACACAGATGAATGTAATACATTCATTCAGTTTAACACTTTTATATAATATATTTTCTACAAAGAAAAGTAGTTTTTCACAACACTTATGATACTATACAGGGCAAATTAAGTGTTCACCATTGGTAACTTTGTTATTATTAAAGATACAAGATTGTTTAAATTAGCAAACTTGTAGTACTTTTAACGCTCTTTAAGATGGAAGAATAAAAAAAACAAATGAGCAACGCGTTTTCGAGTTTTGCCGAAAAATATTTTTTTTTTAAATGGAAACCCCTGTATATTATATCATTTTCTGCTAGAACTTTAATTTTTAAACAAAAAATCTTATAAGAATTTTTTACTGGGATTAAAAAATACTTGAGTTATAATGAATAAACGAAAACAGCTAAATTAGTTTTATAAACTTTATTTTATACATAAACTTATCATTAAAAGAAAATAAAAATCACTGATTTTTTCATAGAAGATGTTCAAAAATACCACCTTGTAGTTCAATACATTTTTGTACACGCTTCCGAACTTCTCGAACTGCCTTCAGTATGGTCCTACCATCTATTTGGTTTATCTTTTCACTAACGGCAATCTTTAGGGCGTTTACGTTTTCGTACCTTTGCTTATAAATCTGGTTCTTTAAATAACCCCATAAAAAAAAATCAAGCGGCGTTAAATCTGGCGATCGGGGAGGCCACTGAATAGGACCATTTGTTCCTATCCATGAAGTCTTAAAAATAGTATTTAGAAGTTGATGAGTACCTCTGTAGTTGTGCGCAGGTGCGCCATCCTGCTGAAAATGCAGATTCTGTCTACTTATGAGATCCAGATCGTCTAAGAAATTATTCAAAATTTCAGTCAAAAATTCTATGTACCTTTCACCAGTTAGAGTGCCCTCATAAAAGAAAGGACCAACAATCCATGAACCGATTAAACCGCACCAAACATTAAAACTGAGACGGACTTGTGGACGTCTTGGTTTTACTAAAAGAAGATTTTCCTTTGACCAGTAATGATTTTTTTTATTGTACATTCCAGAATTTGAGAAATTCGATTCATCGGTCCATAAAATATAACGAAAGTTGTTTACATTTTGGTGAGAAAAGTTAAGATACCAGTGGCAAAAAAACATTCTTCTCTCTGGATCCGCTGGCAAAAAAACCTGAACTGGTTTGTACTTATAAGGAATGAATTTGTGTTTCTTCAGCATCTTATGCACAGTACCGTGACTCAAATCAGATTCATTGACAATATCTAGTATGGAATTCTCACGGTTGGCCTCAAAATATGCGATAACTGCAATTTCCGTGGCCTCGCTTTTTATAAAAGTCCTTTTTGTCCTTGTTTTGGCAAAAACACTCTCATTGCCTCTAAATTTTCGGTCAAGTCTCAGAAAATATTGCTCATGTGGTTGTGTTCGGAGTGGATATAATTCAGCGTAGTGTTCTTTTGCCCTCCTAGAGGATTTTCTGCACACTAAATAAGATTCTAACATATCACACTTTTCTGAATGGGTAAAAATCATTTTTTTGTCAAATTAATAACTAGCACAATGAAACTTATGAGTGAAAAACTAATAAAACTGTACTAATATTTGACGTTTGGCAGAAAGACTTATCGTCGTTTTCATAGATACATAGAAATGCACTTGACTTAGCTGTTTTTGTGTATTCATTATAACTCAAGTATTTTTAATCCCAGTAAAAAATTTCTTATAAGATTTTTGTTTAAAAATTAAAGTTCTAGCAAAAAATGATATAATATGTAGGGGTTTCCATTTGAAAAAAAAATATTTTTCGGCAAAACTCGAAAACGCGTTGCTCATTTGTTTTTTTTATTCTTCCATCTTAAAGAGCGTTAAAAGTACTACAAGTTTGCTAATTTAAACAATCTTGTATCTTTAATAATAACAAAGTTACCAATGGTGAACACTTAATTTGGATTGCCCTGTAAACGTTTTTCTACTATAGAAACAATAATATTTCATATTACTATTATTGGAAATAATGTACGAAATACAAAATTGTAAATAATAATATGTTGATTCCTGGCGGTAACCAGGTGTTAGTTAGGAGTTATTTCGTTACCGCCCTCTATTGTTGACGTAATCAATTAAATTAACTAAACTGATTGAAATCGACTGCAGTTTGTCTACCCAAGTTGGCCACAATCTGTATACAATGCTATTTAAAATTTGTTACTCATAACGTATTTTGCTTGTCAATTCAAAGACTTAAAGGATTTTTCCAAGTGTTGGGAAATTTCGGTGAAAGATTGGTTTGTTGTAAATTTCACTGAAACATTCAATGAAATATATTTTTGAAGTGAAAACTTCTGTGGGCGCGTTGATGCATTGATTGTTGGGCACTGAACGACACTGAGCCGTCACGCTCGGTCGGGTAAAGTCGGGTCGAGTCGAGTCGACTAAGGGAGCGAGAGAGATATAATTAATGCGTCTCTGCCGGTGTCTGCTATACTTGCTCGGCAACCGTTTCACGCTCGGCTTTGTATTATAACACTAACTAGCGGTATTTAATTTCAATTAAATTGAAATTTATAATAAATACGCGAAATATTGTATTTTTATTTTCTGAAAAACTCTTGTCCGCGTGCAGATGCGATCCCGAGCCGCCCGGGTGTAAGGCCGGCACGTTACCATTAGACCAGCGCGGGTACTCGTATGAGAATTATCATATCGTCTATTTGTATATATACATGCGTACGTATGAATTTTTGAAGTGAAAACTTGATCAGAACGAGCGAAATGTACTAGAATAATGTATACACAATAATAATAAATATATATATTTTAAATGTAATATAGAACGAAAATGGAAAATGTAAATGTAAATGAATATAGATCGAAAAAAAAAAGTTGTATTTGGTATTATTAACCTCGCCTTGGTGAAGTTTTCACTTCTGTCGTGTGGGCTTAAGCACACTCATTTTTTTTTTATTATACCGGATTACCTGAATCATAATCCTGGTATCTCGAACGCATTTGGATGTGAAATCAGGCCTTTAAAGCTTGGCCTGTTTTAAAATCGCTCCATTTAAGAGCACTCTGCCTCGCGTCGTGCTCTTAAATATGTCGCGCCTGCTTTAAAGGCTTACTTATACAACTGTAATATACTGATTTTTTAAAAAATTTAGTTATTTCAATAATATAATTATTAATACATAAAAAAGTAAAACGGTAAGCAGAACAAATTGGAAAGATTACTAAAACTTAAGTAAAAGTTTGGTTCAAAATGAAAATTTTTGAAATTAACAAACTTAAATTTATTGAATTAAAAACTAATACACTAAAACAAATGAGAAGCATAGATAAATACCAAACAAGCAATAAAAGTAAAAAACAATAAAATCGGAATTCTTATATTAATATTTTGTAATTTTTATTCTTGTAATTCCTGTTCACTATTAATTTCTTCATTATTTTCTTCATCGTTCCACATAATAACTTTTATGTATTCATAATTATTTTTGTTACTTTTTTAACATAACCTCAATTTTTGTATCTTTTCCTTCAAAACTGAAAGATATTTCGTTGGCAAACTTTTCAGTGAAATTTTCAGTGATAAGTTTGTTTCTGCGATCCAACACCGATTTTTTCATAAATATAATGGGAAATTCTTTGCATTAGACTGGTGTACATCTTGTTTAGATAATACTGACTCTTCTGGTAAAATAAATAAAGTACACCAAGGTCTGCAGACGAGACACTGCATAAATGAAACTTACATAAAGAAAAGGCGATACCGACTGGCCGACTTGTGAGAAAAGTTGAAAAATGGGGGTGTAAAGCGCATTTATTGCCTAGTACTGACTTAACAATTTTTCGAATTCGCAGATTTTAAGTTTGCACTGGAAGCAATAGAATAACATATAGAGGTTTACTCACTTATATTTCAGCTAAAATTAGTGAATATAAATCTAATTTTACCAATAAATGTTTCTTTTCAACATATATTTTTTAACCATTTTCTGCTTTAATACAGGGTTCGTCTAGCAATTTCGCAATAAAATGTGAATTAGCCTACCTCTATTCTATTCGATTGTCTTCGTAAGCAACTTAAAACACCCGCGAAATTCGAAAATTTTGTAGTGGGCATGACAGTATCTATTTGACTTGCATTAGGGATGCATTTCAAACATTTATTTATGTTTTTACCAACCCTAATCATATTTTATTAGTTACCTATAAGATTTGGCAATACAATGGGTTTTCTTTTTTGCATCAAAAGCCAGCTAAAAATAAGAACTACCTACTATTGAATGCAATAGAAATAAGGAATTATTTTACAGAACTAGAAGCTTTTTTTATCGAAGTAGTTTTGGATGTTTCAAATGCAGTGGAAGCAGTACTTTGAACCGCTTGAACATATGCAATAGGAGTGAAATAAGTCTATTTTACATTGATTACATTGCCAAGTAATAGCGTGCTGCTTCACTTTGATATATTGGAAACAGTCAATGTCTATACTTCAACTTACCGGCGCTAGTTATTTTCTGTTTATTTGAGTCCATGGAATATTCGAATGTCATGGTCATGAATATAAATAATGCTAAGTATCTATTTGTTTTTCGACCTATGGTATCTTTTGCTTTTAAACATACAAATTATTTTTTTGTAATATAACCTACAATCTCAATTACACACATTAACAGCATAATAATGGAATGAATTGAAGATGATTTCTATTTTCTACCTAAATGATTTTTACAAAATAACAAATAACGAATGAATATAAAACCAAAACAATTCTAAAACTACATTAAATTGGTAAACTTAATTATAGTACCAACCAAAGAAACACTAAACAAAAAACTGGTTACTTCGCTATTTAAATACATACAAATGTAAATGTATCACTATTTCGCTGATACAAAGCATTGTATTATATTTTAATTGGTTAAATTATTTACTTAGTTTCTTCTGAGATTACTTTCTTTTGAAACTTTTTTTCACATTTTTCGATGTATGGTCATAACTAATTTTAGACCTCATTATTTGAAATACAGATGTTAGTTGTAACACTTATAAGGCAAATACACGCAATTATTTATTTTGTTTATTACTTACATTAGTTCGTCACTATATAAAAAAAAATTAAACACTAACCTGATGTAAGCACGAAACCTATTTTTTAAAACCGACTATAGAAACATCTTAATACGTCAAAATGCTATTTCTGACTAATATACGCACCTCTAACAACTCTAACTTGACTGGAATCTGGGAAAATCATTAATAGCAAATAAATTACGCAAAATAAATATGTTTATCCATACAATCAACGAATCTGTTTACTGTGCAACTGATGACTAACACAATGACCACCTACCTACCTATTCCACCAACTTAAAACGTACTTTTTCTTTTTTTGATATATGAATGAATATAAAAACATGCATGGGATAAAATAGATTAAAAATGTGAATTACATCAAAATTTATTGAGGCACTTACGTAATTAATATTCCGTGATTTTATCGACAATAGCAGAATTTATTTACTCAAAATAATATAGAAACAACAATACAAAATAATATATATACAACGTGTCCCAAAATTCGTGGAACAGCTCCACACTACGGTTTGAAGTAACGATAAAGGAACACGAACAAAATGGGTGTGCTTAAGACCACACGGCAGAAGTGAAAACTTCATCAAGGCGAGGTTAATAATACGAAATACAACTTTTTTTTCGTTCTATATTCATTTACATTTACATTTTCCATTTTCGTTCTATATTACATTTAAAAAAATATATATTTATTATTATTGTGTATACATTATTCTAGTACATTTCGCTCGGTCTGATCATGATTTGTATCAAACTCTAAAAATGAACGAGTTGACTATATTTTTCTTGCTGCCTTAGTCGACTCGAGCAGACTTTACCCGAACGAGCGTTACATAGCCGAGCGTGACGGCTCTGTCTCGTTCAGTGCCCACAATCAACGCGCCCATAGAAGTTTTCACTTCAAAAATATCTGAAAAATTCCACATTGTTCATTCTAGAAGATATTGGCCTTTTTGTAAAGGTAAATTTGGCAACACGTTTGATTTATCTTAATAATGGATAAGGCACTAGAGTTGCCCATGGGAATAATGGAGAATAATGTGTAAATTCAGAGCAACGTTGCCATATGTTTTTTCAGGTAAAATTAGCAAAAAATGATTTTCTGGAAATGGTATAATTAAAAGAGTGATTAATTACAAACCTGGTTGTGGTTGTTCAAAATTGTTATCACATTGACCTTATCAAAACCAATCTTTAAACAAACAGTAACAGTAATTTAGACAAACGTCATCCAAAGTGTTAACTTTGAATATTAATTTATTTGAAATTAACAGCGGTGGAATTTTTTCCATATTTTGCTCATGATATTTGGTCCTCACATAATAATAATTTTGGGACACGCTGTATATTTTTAATTTTAAAATATTAATTTATTTTATTTAACGTTTCGGCTCTTTTTTGAGCCTTTTCGAAAAAAAATTTAGTCCTTTTTCATTTTTCTTACATTTCAATTTTATTTGGGAACATCATTTACTTCTACTAGAACATTGATACTCCACAGGTTTTTAATACAATCTAAAATCACTGTCTCTTTAAAATTTTATATATAATTGGAAAACATTAATTGTTTTTTGCATTTATATTTCAAACATATATTGCTCCAATCTGTACTAGCGTGTGTTAATTGCGTATTAACTGTGTTTGAAGTGTTTGTGGTTTGTTCTTATTGGGAAATTTACAGGCTGAATAGAAACAAATGCCTTGTTTAGAATCTCTCACGTTCAATTTATTGTCTGTCCATACATGTTTCGGGCGTCATAGACCTTTTCCAATAGATTAATACAAATTTAAATAGTAATCATAGCCACATTTACATGTTAATATTAAGTTTTAAATTTTAAAATTATGACAACTATTATTATTTAGTAGTTTATTTTATATATATACAGGGTGTATTTGAAATAAGGGGACAGAGTATGATTAATGGAAAGATTTAATTTTATTAGACTCAAATCCAAAATATTTTGCGCAAATTCAAATTTTAAAAATTACAAAGATATTTTTAAAATATTTGTCGCGCCACTGCACTTTAATACGACTGTAGGGTATGCAAGAGTGGGGTACTAAGTAGGAGTGTGAAGGCGTGTGAGGTCAGTCTCGTTCGATTGTTACGTGTGGATGTTTCGACTATGGCTTACACAACGCACGAACTGAAATAAATTATGTTTTTTTTTAATTCATTTGCGTCCAATTAAAATAAAAGTTTCTCATAAGTAGAGTTGGGCAAATTTTACAACACAAATTTGTTTTTGTGAGAAATAAGAAGTAAAAAGTCGTTGAATTTAATCATAATAACAGTAATAGTACTTACTATACATTTATTGCGGAAGAAAATGTTATATCTAAATAATCTCGGCATCTCAATAAAAAAAATTCTCGTTGTTGAAAACTAGGATATTTTAAAAGAGAACAGAAGAAATCGAATAAAGTACACGCATCAATTTTATCCCAAATCAGCTGATATTTCATATTAAGGTTGTTGAACTCTTAGCATGAACACCTGTTCAGAAATAGTAAACAATGCTACCATTGGGATTTTTATAACGTTTACAACAGTTATTGCGGTGTGTGTATCTATGTATGTATATGTTTATTTAGTTCCATAAAAATATTATTTATTACGACTCATGACGTCGGCTGTCTGGCCTAACTGGCGCGATACCTGCTAAATCCATAGGCGGCACATTAAACACATTTCGGGGGTTTTTAATTTTGGTGTTCGTGTCGTAATTGACTCACAATTTTTGGGATTTATATTCTACATAATTGCGTCTTTCCTTTTATCATACTCTGTCCCCTTATTTCAAATACACCCTGTATATCTAAAAAGCAACCCCAAGGAAATACATTCTGATACTGTGTGGTTCGCAATATTCAAATGTATTTTAATGAAGGATTCTGCTTGTGTTTAATTGTGATTGTTAGTTAATACATTTATTATTATTTACATTACCCATGCTAGCAATAGACAAAAAATATGTTTGAATGTATGTATGTATGAACGGTAGTATGTGCGTCATAATAAACATGTTTAAAAACCAATATATTATGTGTTTTTACTTACGTAATCCTATATGTGCTCCTTCATCGGGCGGATAGTTCCGTTTCACTGAATTAATACAACAAAGGCCTATGGAATGTGCTCCTAGTTCTCGGGCTTTTTGCAGTACGTTACTACGAACAAAAAATAGAAATAGTCAATCGCACACAAAAGCATACGGCAAAGAGGTAATAAATGTTCATTCATTCCACAATCTGTTAAAGTGACAGCCTGGTTAAAGGGTAGCTCATTCAGTATCGTTTAATACTGCGTGGTGTGCAGGGGTCAGATTGTTCGTACGATCAAACAAATCAGTGTTTTTTTTTATTATCCGCACATTCTAATAGATGTCTTTCAAGCATTGCCAACTCGATACTCTATCGCTGCGCGATAATAAGGCCATTACATAACTTCGATTTACAACGTTGAAATTGATTCTGCTAACGTTAGAATATCGACCCTTAAGTAACGCCATCTAGTAAAAGAATAATAAACCCAAAAATAATGATATATACAGGGTGTTCCTAAATATCATGTACATAAGGAAGGGGGTAACTATTTGGTTTATTTTGTGCCTAAAATTTCATATAAACATAGGTCTGCAAACGCTTCGTTACCAATATGCAGGGTGTTGAAATTTCAAGAATTTTTCACTTTTTACTGTATAGCTCCTGCAGTTTTTAAGATATTTTGTTCAAATTTGGAAGGTAGGTTACGCTATAAGGCCTGCATCATTAGCCATGCCAAATGATTATGTAAATCTACAGGGTAATAATTTTTTCGGGGTCATGCCCTCTTTTCTCACCCTGAACTTTTTTGCGATGCGCCACTGCTAGATTCTAAAATACGCAATAAATTTTCTGTCTTGTTTAGAAACTTTTTGATCTCTTGTATTTTTTTCTTATCTCTGACCGTTATCGAGAAAAAAAATAGAAAACAATTTTCTGTAATTCGCCAGAGAAAATTAAATTTTTTAAAATGGTCTAGCAGGCTCTGGCTTTATTCAGATAATCACTTGAGTTTATTAATTTGACAATTGACATTAGAAATCGTAAAAAAACTGCAGGAGCTATACAGTAAAAAGTGAAAAATTCTTGAAATTTCAACACCCTGCATATTGGTAACGAAGCGTTTGCAGACCTATGTTTATATGAAATTTTAGGCACAAAATAAACCAAATAGTTACCCCCTTCCTTATGTACATGATATTTAGGAACACCCTGTATATCTATAAGCAAGTAATAACAAAAAACACACTCTGTATTTTCCTGTTGTGGAGTGGTACAAGAAGAATAATTTTACACATATTACATATTTCTAATTTTTTCTAACAGTTCAAAAGGTAAAACTAATTGGGGATAAAATTATGTTGTAAAGTGTGTGTTTGGATTTTGTATATAACTTCAAGGATTTTCAAAAATGTTGCGTTTCTAACGTAATCGATGCATTCAAATGTATTGGAAGATTTATTCGCAATATTTGCCTCATAAAATATTCAGCAACGTTGGTATCGGTGGCATCATTTGCACTTCCTTTAAGCCTAACATGTGGAAACATTTCTTCTACAGAATCGGAAATGAATGATCTTGTTAAGACATAATAAAATCATAACTTTATTGTACGTATACTCAAATATTACAATACACTGATATACATACATGCATACACTTATTAAAAGAAATATAGAATTTAAAATAACACTGGTTAAAAATGTAATATTCACTAAATTCATTTTTTCTTTGTATATCGGTATATATTTGACGAACTTCTTTCCACTTTGGGAATATTACAACTTGATAATTTAGTTAAGTCAACTTCGTTAAGTATGAGGATGGTGTCAGACCACGAGGTCAATTTAGATTATGGTACATATTGCATCATCCGTCTGCCAAATTACTATGGGAGCACAATGTATAGTAAGATATAACTGTCACTTTCACAAATATTGGGTTCACATTTCCCGTCAAATCATCTTTGTAAAGTTCTTCCACTAGTGTTGTTACAATGAGTTTTCCAAAACGACGTTGATATAAAACAAAATAACACTTTTTTCTTTCTTTAATTACTATTACCCAATCATTACTCTAATGTCTGAAGTTATAAATAAGAATATTTATACAACGAGATCATTTTTAACTGTCCTAGATTGGCAACAAAAAAATCCCAGTATTATCAAAAACTAGGAAATATTTACTTCCGTGAATTGTCCATACTAAATTTACCTGTCAAATGTCAAAACCATAATGTATTGAAATGTCTTGTACTCTCCTATTTTCATTGTTATGTGTCCGCTTTTCTGTCTAATGAGACAATATACCTCGTATACCATGCCTTTTACGATAGAACAGCATACGTTTATCGTAATGACGCACTTTCGCAGTGGAACATTGCAAGAGAATGGATCATGGAAATAGTCCTTGGGATCGTGTTTTCAGCAATTTGTAATGCAATATGTAAATCTGGAAATAAACTTGGACATTTCACATTGCAGACATTCGCCAGCGAATAGAAGTTGGTCCCAAAAAATTTGTACGAAAGCTGTCTGCTCAAACTGATAAAAAGATCTAATTAACTTAAATTTAATTTGTTATGCAGCATTATGTATTTAAATTGTAGGTATTTCCTACGGAAGTGCTCATAAAGCACTGAAAACAAACTTACAGACTACAGCATTTACGGGGCAATCACTTTGAGCAGAGATTGAAGACATGAATTGCACTTTCTTTTCGGATGAAGCTTGGATACATTTGTCGGGATGTATCAACTCTCAAAATTACCGTACCTGGTCAATAGAGAATCCACTTTTGTTGAAAATATTTTCCATCCTATCAATGTTGGTGTTTGGGTTGCAATGTTGAAAAGACGGATTATTGGACCAATTTTTTTTCTATCATACAATTAACGCAATACGATACTGAGAACAAATATTGGAACCCTTCATTAACAGTCTTCACAAGATGAATTAACCCCAGCCAACAAGGTGGGGCAACTGCACATACTGCGCAACAAACTATTAATTATTTGCGAGGATATTATGGTGACCTATTGATTAGTCAAAATCGATGGCCAGCCACTTCTCCTGATTTAACCCCACTGCACTTTCTTCTCTTTGGTCATCTAAAAAAGTATTTCAGAACAGACTGCATAATCTCAATGAACTTGAAGAGGCAATTACAATATATGTAAATGCAATATGTATATCACACCGGAAACACTCCACAATGTGTTCAATAATATAAAAAGACGTGTCAATCTATGCATTGAGAATGATGGTGGACATTTCGAATAATTTTTATAAAATGTATTCATTTTGTGACATAATTATGGGATAATGGTTTACAATAATAAAATTGTAACGTATTTATTATTGTTTATGATAAAAAATAAAGTGCAATCACTAAATTTCTACAAAAATTATTTCATTTAATTCAACTTAAAACTAACCCTATTTCATTGACATTTATCACAAGAAAAATGTAAATAGTAAACCTATCCATCAAAATAAATAAACACGTTCGCCAATTACACTGTGCTCACATATTAAAATCAATGTGACCAATCCAGGACAATTCAAAATGATCACGTTCTCTACGATAATTTGTACATGTTTTTAGAGGGTCTTACCGTATATACTTTAATAATTTATATTTGAATTTGTAATATCATATCTTTTATTACTGTACTTAGGTTCTTTTATTAGTTTCTAGTTGATGTAGGTTTTTGAGGGAATTATTATTAAATTGAATTGCAAAGTATACACACACAGTTTTATTTTGATTCTCACTACTTACAATTTAGATTCTTAATCATATAACAAATTAATCAATAGCTTAACCTTACTTGTAAATTTAATACTGTTTAGGATAAACAAGCAAAATACTATACTCACCGATAGCAACTATGTAAAGTATTTTCGGCAGCACTTTGACATTTAATATTGTATTTGGGACCGACTGTATGTATTATATAACGGGCAGGCAGCGCATATCCCTGGGTCACTCGAACTTCCCCAGTTCCACACTCTAAAATACAAAATTTCATTTGGAATAAAAACGAATACAAAGTCGGATTTATATTAAATATATGCACGTTAGAATGTAATTGTAATTATTTTTTCTAATCTGGTGTCATAACAACGCTATAAACGCATCGAAAACGATGCGTTTATAGCTTATAAACGCACACTGTGCGTTTATAGATTATCTAGTTCAATTTAGTTTTTCGAGGGTGCATTTAATTTGTAAGCATAATGTCAAAAAGTCAAAATGGTAGCTATATTTTCAATGTACAATATGCAAAATATCTCTAAAAATGAAACGAAGTAAAATATTTTATAACTAAAGTGCGACCAAGAGAATCTGTCCCTCGGAAAATATGCGAACTAATATAACAGCGTCTTGCTTCGCACCCCCCCTAGCCCACACTTTTCATGCTTGACAGCTGTGTACAGTCCCGTTTTACGTACTGATTGTTTATTTGTTTATCAAATCGTTGTTTTAATTTCTTCCTGCGTTTTCTCCTGGTTTCTATTATTTACTCTCTCCTTTCGAATATCCAAACAATTTTTCTTAAAATTACTTCATTTTGCATTGTGATTTGGAGGTACCAGAAAGCAGCAATCAATCGACTTCCGTCATAAAGGAAAAATAATGACGTCTGCATTGCCAATTTCATAACAACGAACATAATTACTTTATATATTACTAAATTTAGAATTTCATTGGTATAGAATATATTATATGTATATAATAATAATTACAGGATTATTTTAATTATTAATATTAATTAAAAATGATAATGTTGGCGTTATTTTAGCCAGTTTTACAAAAAATATTAACATCGGATGTTGGCTTACATGAAACATCGTTTACACGTCGCTAGTGATTTTGAATTTTGAATTCCTTGCTGTCATTTGACAGTATTGTTTGACAGTATTATAGGATAGGTTTTGGTTGCTGTTGTTTATGTTTGTTATTTTATTGTAGTATTATCGTTCAAAATTCTTTTTAGTCATTCAGTAGTCAGTCAAAGGAGCTTATTAGCTCTTTGATTATTACATACATGCAAACGTAAATTGAATAACTATTACCGTTGACAAGTGTGTGAGAGGTATGTTTGTTGTAATGACATCAAATAAATATTAATATTATAATTTTAGAGAATTGCACAAGCTTTAAATATTTCCGTTGAATCTGTGAGTAGTATTTTTAAGACACGTAAACAAAATGATGCTCACCGAAGTCCTAAAAAAACGTTTCAGGAAACTGTATGTGATTACTCCTGCAATAAAAGCAACAATACGCGATACGATCTGTATAAAAACGCTAAATCGCTTATACAACTCATTGAAAATAAAAAGAATATAATGTTAATGGTGTTTTTTAGAACAACACTTTAGGTACATGAGCTTTGTTATTATCACTGCTAGGGGAGCATCATACCTTTGATGGCTCTGTTGATTCTTTTGGTAGAGTACTAGCAGATATTGGTTTCAAATATAAGAAAGACTGTCCATAGAAAAGATTAAGGAAAAAACACATGTTCTTCCTCGAACCAATCTTCTATAAAAATATATGAATAATTTACAATCTGAAAGTCCACTGGCATGTGTCTATTTAGATGAGACTTGGATTTTTGAAAATGGCACTGTAACCAGATCATAGCAGGAGGATAGTCATAAGAGTATTTGAAAGTTGACGACAAGAGGTAATACTCTGCATTAAAATTGACACATGTCGAGTAATACAAATTTTGCTTTGGTTTTAGGTTTATAGTCATTTATGCAGGTACATGTAATGGTTTTATTAACAGTGCCTCTTTAGTATTTTTTCAAATACTAGTAATCCTGATTACCATCGTGAAATAGATAGAAACAATTTCTTAAATTAGTTTGAAAATGCACTGCTGTGTACGCTAGACGTTATCATAGCATTTATATGATAAATGTCCTAATAATTCTTGAAACAAAGGTCAAATAAGAGAATGGTTAAGAGCCATAATATACCAGATGCAGACAGTTTTACAACTACGATCATATCACTACATATTCAACCCGATAGAGCATATTTGGGGAATATCCAAAATATATTATAATAAGCACATAGGAGAGCAGGGTTATGAGAAAAATGCAGTTATATGGAATCAGACCCAGAAATAAGGACACCTGAAATTTAGACGAATACTCTTAGATACACTAGCAGTTAAATCAGAAAATGATGGCACCGAGAATTATTGCCTGGCAGATTAATTTATTTAATTGGTACTTATAATTAAATGTATAAGATAAATACATAAGCAGAAAATGTACAGTATATGTTATAATAAATTCGCTACATATACTGATTTAAATTTTGTACTTAATGTTATACCGATTATAAGAAAAAACAAATATAAAAATAAATATCTACATTTTGTTACTTGCCTGTAACATTTGGAACTTTCTTTTTGTGTATGTCCTAAGTTGGAGAGGGTTGTCATTAATAATTTATTACAAATTTGGATGTGACGAGTTAATTTGTGTTAAGCTGTACCATCCTTTGAAACAAGTTAATTGTAAAGTAAGACATTAATATAAATTGAAGTCAGGTTTAAAAAGATATTTTAAACAATGAAGAATTATTGAAAAAGTTTGCTTCCTAAAATATACATTTTATATAACCATTGTTTAAGTCTTCAATATTAAGAAATAATCACTAGAAGAAAAGTACGAAGTTTGATTTTTTATTTTTACTATTTATTAAGTGGAATGGTGAATTCAAGATGTAGTTTTATTTCATTATACTCACAGAATACATTGTTTTACTTTATCAAAAAGTATTTAATTTACATTCAGAAAATTTGGTAAATTTTGATGCAAATATAACCTCAAAGTAAACTTCAGAAATCGTAAATTTTATTCGCCGATCACAATACTAACATTGACGTACTACAACTGTTACATCATGGATTTTGATGACGAAGGTCGATTGTTTGGTGCTTTCCACCATAAGTAATAATATAACCTCAATTTTGCAGTACGCGTCTATTTATGTTAAAATATTTTGTAGATTATCTATCATCTTCATTATGGATAAACGAAAATCTGTAAAAGATGACGTCTTGAATATATTGGAGACAATTATTGAGTTTTGTGAGGAAGAGAAACGAATAGGGCGCTACTCTTTTCCTGTAGATCAAGTCATTAGAAGAGTAGCTGTTATGACAGGAAAATCCGAAAAAACTATAGAGCTTGTCAAAAGCAAATAGTTTAAGAGTTTGGAAGACCAACCCTCATCTTCTACTACCCTTATAAAGCCGAGAGAAGAAAAGAAGTCCAAAATGCGGACAAGTAATATATTACTATTATTTATCATACTTTACATTTATTCTAATCTAAATTTTAGATCTGTACTGCGGAACAGAATCACATCCATGTACACTGTAAGTAAGAATGTACCTGCTTTACACACTTTACATACTTATATGAAATCTGAAACTGAATTCTCTGGTTCCAAAGAAACATTACGAAAAATTATTATTGAAATGGGATACAAGTACAAGAAATGTGAGTCGAACAGAAAAGTATTGATGGAACGACAAGATATAGTGGCCTGGAGAGCACGGTATTTGCGATTTAAAATCTTCAACGATAGTCTTGGTGAAAAGAAGAGACCATTGGTATATCTGGACGAGAGTTACGTGCACAAAAACTATACTGTATCAAAGTGCTGGCAAAGTTCAGATATTATATCCTGGCTATTTTTGAAAAATTTACCATATCACCCCGAAATGTTAAAGTGTGAATTGCTCGAATTAGTGAGACGCAATAAACCAGAACCGGAATATGCCATAGACAATTATGCAGCAAGTTTAGTTCATTCGCCATATTACTGTGACCTTAACCCGATAGAAATGATTTGGAGCATAGTGAAAAGAAAGGTAGCCTCAAAAAATGTTGATGGGAGTTGCAAATATTGAGGCTTTAATTTTGCAGGTGTTTGCTAAAATTATTCCGAAGTTGTGGCAAGCAGAATGCAAACACGTAGAGAAAATAGAAAAAGAATACATCGAAAGGGACAAATTAATGGATGTTCATGAAGAATTTATTATTAGATTAGGTGAATCAGATTCAGAAACCGATTGGTTACAATCAAATAATCAAACATAATATTAAAAATGATGTAGTATATATGTATAATGCAATGTATATCATGCCATATCAATTAATTCTTGTTTTACTTTACTATCTTTGAATAAATGACATATATATTTGTTGTTTTCTTTATATATTTTAAATATCACGTATATGCATATTCAAATTATAAGATTACAGTCGTTGCATAAAATTTGACATGATACGACTGATTTAAATACTGGCGCGCTCAGTTTTTGTCTGGGAATGTACACAACAAATCGACGGTGCTGCTCGAAGTCTGGTTGGTTTGACTATATAATAATCTGTGCGGACGATGTTCATCGAACATTTTTCAAGTTTTAGAAATACAGCACTATCGGCAAAATAAATATATAAAATGAAGTTGCAACGATGTCATGTGTGTAACATATTGCCAACCACCACAAAAATTACTATATTTTGAAATTCCTATTATTTTAATTTAAAAAATGATAAAAAGCGGCAGATTAGAAAAAATAACATAAAGAACTCGTGTCATAAGACACTTATTGCACTCGCCCATTAGGACACTCGTCGTGTAACTTGAGCTCGTGCAGTAAGACGTGTCTTATGACACTTGTTCTGTAATAAACTATTGAAGTTGTTTTCTTGATGTATCCTGTTTTTGGTCACCTTTGAGACGACATCTTAAAACCTAGTATGAAATGATAAATTGATACCTACGAGGAAAGAATAGAACAGGAGAGATAATAAACTGGTGGGGGAATGGGTATTATTTAGACGGAAGTTACCACTTTAAGGCAGTTCAGTTATAGCAATATTGACCAATCATAATTTATAAAATGAGTATTTTGAATAACTTGCCACATATCCGGTATGTTTGATTATGTGTTCAGTGGCGTAACATATATATTCTAGGAATGTTTTCTTTTTATATTTTCTTTAATACAGTTAGAATAAATGTTACTATATTAAAAAGAATAAAAGGGTTGAAAAAATAAAGCACTCACGATATTTCTTTAATTATTATTGGACTAAGAACCTATTTTGAATGATTATATCAAGAACATACGAAGTGTACATATACCCTAAACAAAATATTTATGCACGCTTATGCATTGCGGTGGCCATATTGAGTTACAACTTTGGACAAATATTATTATTAAGGAGACTCTCTCCTGTTCTATTCTTTCCTCGTAGTTTGATACTGTTTTCCGCATACGGCTGGTAAACGGAAAGTTAGGTTCGAATCTAACACAGTGAAGATTTTTTTCAATTAAAATTCAGTCAAATAATAATCGCTGACAATATTGTGAAAATTTAAATTAATATATGTACTGTGATGGATTTTAATCCGTTAAATAAAAGGAACATATTTCTATTTAGGAAGAAAAACAATTTTGTATGTTTCCTACTTCTATGAGACTCCTTAATAAACAGGATGTTATCGGTCTGCTTCTATTTAACACATATGTCACCTCCTCATTCAGTAAAACAGGAATGTGTTACAAAAATAAGACAAGAAAATACTATTTTGAAAACCAAGTATTAGGTTATGTTTATTTTATTTCAAATCAACGTTAAGACATGGAAAATCCTATGCATACTAGATCAAACTACAATTATTTTAAAATAAAGTTCTACTAACATTTGCTCGTGACACTTAACCAAACTTTTAAATATTGTAGGTAATCAATGACAAGACGTTGAAAATATATTTTATGTAGGTATTAAAGTAATTTTGATAATCGTGGCTATTTAAATCATTATATTAAGTAAATTTATCCTGCTTGTTATATTTTCAACGCAGTTATTTGTGTAAAATTTCCATACAACAACAGGAGAAGTGCAAGTATTAAAATCCACAAAGAAAAATAAAACTCGAATTTACAACTTAATATTTAAGTAATATTGTGAATTCAAATATACAGTATAATAAAAATACATATATAATATTATTGAATCATTTGGTGTTTACCTCTTGTATAGGTGAAGTTGTAATAAGATTATACTGAACATTTACCCGTTTGTTGAATAGAAGCATAGAATATGGGAAGCCGGTAACAACTTTATAAAGAATGTAATTTTGCGCGATATTAAGCTTACCAGGTTGCGACTAGTTTGCAACTGCTTTCATTTAAACATGGAGGCTCTCTTTAAGTTTTATTAATGGGTTAATATTTAATACTAGAGTGATATACAGCACTAGAAATAGCGGCATAATTCGCGGAATTTCATTACGTTGGTACCGTATAATGCTGCTTACAAAAGGGTAACTTGCACAGACGATTAAATGTGTGTAAACCATTTTTGCGTCAGAGCAATCGACAGAAAAGGTTAAAATGGGCACGGTAGAGCATACGGTAGGACAGTAGAATAGTGGAAGAAGTATGAAATATTCGGTCACTGAAAATTTCGACCAGAAAAAATGCTCCCCGATTGCGCTATGTTAATTATACGTTGTCGGAGGTTGTTCTTCATAACAGAGAACTCCAAATTTTAAAACAAAAAAAGAACAGAATAATGCGCAAGGAAAATGATCGTGCGATTATAGAAAATAATAATGCAGTTTTAGTTAGCGCTTATTTGGACAAAATATCAAATTTGTGCACAACAACGATTCAATATATGTATAGGTACTGCTAAAATTAGCATCGATTACTAAACACATGAACAAACAGTAAACATTTAGGAAATAATTATTTAACTGCTTCAAAGCTCCGCAAAACGACAGCAACAATATACCCCAGGAAAGAATCCAAAAATTAATTAGAAAAATGTGATATGATGTGATAAACCGATAAATCAGGTGTATACAAAATTAGTTGCACAGACTGTAAAGCTATCTATATCGGACAAAGTGGCAGAAAGATCGAAACTAGATTAAAAGAACATAAAAGATCAATATTGCATAATATTAGAAATACAGGCCTTGCCGAACATTGCATAGATAATCTCCATTTTCCCGATATAGATAGTTGTAAACTTATACATAATCTAAACAAAGGACCGAAATTAAATCTGTTAGAAATATTAGAAATTAAAAAATCAATTCAAGGAAAAGAGAAAGTAACGAACACACACAAAGACTTTTCAAACACACATACACCCATAATAGACACTTATGTAAAAAGAGGCAATAAACACAACGACATATATAACAACCCTACACAAACTGACCTGTTAGTTCCCGCTCGATAATGGTATGAACAATCCCGAAACATATGTCGCAAAGACTAAATAAAAATTGTGGAAAATTTTCAAGAGTTTTATTTTATTTTTATTTTATTTAAAATAGTTACATTTAATTCTATATCGCCATTCATTAATTTCGGATTTCTAGTAAATTTGGACAACCATATTCTTTTAAATTAGTTACCAAATTTTGGTACGTACGAGCACTGGCATGTCTTCTTTCAGGATATAGCCTCAAGTACATTCTTTCAGCTTCTACACTGTTTTTATGACAACGGATGTAACAACTCACCATATCAAATTTTTCAGTGTTAGTTAATGAAGCCATGTTTGACACAAAAATACTCTGGACAGAATAATCTTTAAGTGACATTAAATTCGATTGTTTTTTCATGTGTCACGGCTTACTTATTAGTTAATGAAGCCATGTTTGAAACAAAAATACTCTGGAGAGAATAATTTTTATGTGACAGTAAATTTGATTGTGTTTTCATGTACCACGGCCTACTTATTGTTGTCAATAAAATATTTTTTTAAATATTTTCTATGTAGTTTTTAAAAATAAGTAGCACATATGCTATATCACTGTAAAGAGGATACAAAAACACATTCAATTCTTTCAAAGCCGACTTGACGTTCCATAAGAAAAATTAAAGGTAAAGGTTAAAACTAAAAAATGGAAAGTACAAGAAAAAATCTAAGTCGATATTTAAATTCTGCATCAAAAGTGCCTCAATAAAGTGCGAATAAAAATTATGTGTCTACTAAAACAAAAAAGTTATTACATGGAAAAGAAATTTCAAATTTTCTTTTTCTTGCTCTAAGTCCTGAAATACGTGAAATTTGGAAATTGGAGAATATCGTATAATTTCACCAATTCTTAAAATTATTCATCTAATTTAGACCTGCATCTTTTATAATAAGGGAGATCCCTATACTGGAAATGTTATCTGAGACACGTTGTATAGATTTATCTAGTTAAAGCAACCCTCTTAGTCCTTAGTCCACAGTATTCTATTTCCCACGATCCTAGGGGAAAGGGGGGGGGGATGGGGGCCACTGGGGTAGTAGTGGCCATCCAGTATCTCAAATTGTATATATTATTATTTGCTTTTAAATTTATGTGCGCTATCTATGTATTTCATATTGTACTGAAAGCGGGCGCGTTCTAACGTCGGTAAAACAGGAAACTATGAAAAAGTAGTATTGTGTTGAGTTTGATGTATCATTCTTCATATTTCAAAGGTAAGTTAAAATAGTTTATTAAGACTTATGTAATTTTTTTTTATACAAATTGTGCACTTGCTTCTGTAGTTTTAGATAATGTAATGTGCTATTGTTTTATTACAATGATTGAAGTACTGTTCATAATTAAGTGTAAAAGTCTATTTTGGGGTAATGATAGCCATGTGCCTGGGGGTAATGCGGGCCGTCCACGATTACCCCTAAAAAATTTCATTTCTCTTTATGTTTTCTTTTTTTTTTTATTGTAGATGCCACGCACTTACAAAAGAGTAACAGGAAAAGGCAGCTGGACTTGGGAACAGCTTACTGCTGCTTTAAATGCAATAAGAACTGGCGGAAAAACGTGAGAAGTTGCAAGACGCTTTTCAATTCCCAGATCAACACTTCAAAAAAGAATGAAAACTAATAATGTCTCCGATGCTTCGATGGGGCGTCCATCTGTTTTTTACAAAAGATGAAGAAGAAATTTGAGCAAAGCAGGTTATAACACTGTCGAAACATTTTTATGGAATATCTCCCACTTAAATTAAAAAATGTGCCTTTAAGTACGCCGAAGAGAAGAACTTACAACATCCGTTCTCTAAAGACAAAAAAACTGCAGGTAGAGATTGGCTCGACGGGTTTCTGAAACGAAATCCCAGTGTTAGCTTAAGAAAACCAGAAGCTACAAGCATTAACCGTATTTCTGCATTCAGCAAAAATGAAGTAGATCTATTTTTCTCCAACCTAATCACTCTTTTGGACAAATATAAGTTTTCAGCGTCTAAAATATTTAATGCAGACAAAACTGGAGTAACTACTGTCCAAAATCCTTCCAAAATACTTGCCGAAAAGGGCCAGAAAAGAGTTGGTTTCATTACAAGCGCCGAAAGAGGACGAACCACTACGATCATGTGCTGCATAAGTGCGTCTGGAACCTATGTTCCCCCTTTCCTGATTTATGCGCGTAAGAGAATGAAACCAGAATTAAAGAAAAATGGACCACCAGGAGCATTGTACCGTTGTTCAGAAAACGGGTGGATAAACGAACAGCTATTTACAGAATGGCTCAAACATTTTTATGATTTTGTAAAACCTTCAAAGGAGGATCCAGTTTTATTAATAATTGACAATCACGCAAGCCACTGTTCATTGGAGGTGTATAATTTTTGTATAGAAAGAGGAATAATAGTTTTAACTATTCCACCGCATACATCTCACCGCCTCCAACCACTGGATGTGACATTTTATTCTTCTTTGAAATCAGCTTATAATGTTGAATGTGGAAATTATCTAACGAGCCATCCATGTCAACGAATAACCACTTTCGAGATAGCTGAAATTTTCCAAAATGCCTATGGACGTGTTGCTACACCAGCCAAAGCCATTAAAGGCTTCGAAAGCACGGGAATTTTTCCTGTAAATCCAGATAATTTTCCTTTGGAGGATTTTGCTGCCGCTGAGAGTTTTATAAAAGAAAGCAGCCAGGAAGATACCACAAACAAATCTGTTGAGGAGAAGAGTGCAGAAAACGAGCGACGAGCGGCTGATGTACATGGTGTTACATTTGCTAACATAATCCCTTTATCAGGGTGTTCACGAGACACTACAGTAACCAAAAACTGTAGAAAGAATGACAATAGAAAACAGTATTCACAGGTTTTAACTTCCACACCTTACAAATCAGTGTTAGAAGAGAAATATACTAAAAAGGAACAGAAGTTAAAGCAAAAACTTGATAAAGGCACTAAGCGTGATTTATTTAGTGAAGATGATGTCGAAGAAATAACTTTGGCTAATAGGATTCACCCCAAAAAGAAATGTACTCGTCCAAATTCACACAAACCTGAAGAAGACTCTTCTAGTGAGTGTAGTGATGATCAAGACAAAGACGTACATACATGGTGATATTTGTCTTATATGTGGTGAATTCGGGAAAAACAGAGAGTTGTGGATACGTTGCACAACTTGTATTCTTTGGGCTAACAAAGAGTGTGCAGACTTTGAAGGCAAGATATATATTTGTGATTTTTGTCGCTAATTATACGTAAATGGAGGTAATTAGAGCCTAGGCCACAATTGCCCCATGTTTGTAGGTGATGAGGGCCATTTCAGTTTTTTTTAAGGCATGAAAAACAATTACTTTTTTTTGTACTTTTTTTTTAATTATAGAATTTTGTTCCGTATACTTCAAAGTTTTATTTGACTTAAAACCAAACAAAAAAAAAATAAAAATGCACGAAAAACACACAAAACTGCTTAGGCGGCCCCCATTCCCCCCCTTTCCCCTATATAGAAATAATGCACTCAAATAATTAAATAAATTACCTCTAATATCCAAATTGATTTCTTCCTTCAATTCTGAACCAGCTCTTTCGTATATTCTATCACTTACTGGATTGCTGTCTGTCATGGATTCATTTGTCGAATTAACTATTGCATCCACTTGTATTGAAGATATATCACCTGACCTGAAATAATACTCTTTAACTATATACACTTAAAGATTTAAGTGGAAACAGACGTCAACATTTAGACAATGCAGCTCTTCTAATAATTCTCATAATTTAAAGCTAGCTATGTATTAACGGATATAAACTTTTCATTATACGGCTAGAATAAATTTTATTCTAATTGAGTGAACTGTTAATAACTCAGTTCTTGTTTGTATTTAAGTCCATCGTCATTACAACAATGCCGCACGCGCATTATTTTAATTGCAGTCGTCAAGTAATAAATTGGTGCTATTTTCGTTTATTTCCAAATGACTGTGTATTAAAAGTATTACAAAATTCTAAGTAGTTATTCACATTTTAAACAGTTATGCAAATTTGGTGTTTGTTTATGATGGTGCAAGAATGGAATAGTTCCCAGTGTTAAAAAGTCTAAACGTTCAAATCATCAAGATTTAAATGATGTGGAAAATATTCTTCATTTATTTCATAATTTGGATTTATATTCAAGGCAACAATACCCAACAACACATAATACAGAGATTGCAGAATTAATAATAAACACTCAACAATAAAATTACATCACTTCCTAACTTATTTATTAATTTATAACACATAAACCTACATATTACTTTTAGAATTTCAATGTTTTCACAAGTTCATTCAACGAGTAATTAAATTTATCACAGTGCACAGACAATACGTTCCGTTGCATGGCTATGGTATTAAATGGTAAATGTTTACTATACTTGGCTGAAAATTTCCATCTTCCAGGTGCTTAATTTATATTGGGTCACCTCCATTGTTAGGAATATGTGTCACACTAAACGTTGTGAAGTAATGTCTGGGGAACAGCTCATGATTAGGTAATTTGAAGTAAGTACTTTTTGTGTTATAATAAATTGTCTTGGAAGTTTTAGTTCTTAGCACAGGAATCATTATTATCATTTTTAAAGTGTACATAACCTAAAATTATGCATGTTATTTTTTGGCGACGCCACAATGTGTGTTCAGACTCGCATATTTGCAGCAAAAGTTCTCTGCGCAATACGTAATATAAATTGCAGTAGCTATACATATATTATACGCGTATGCAAAACACCTATATTAGGTATATCTTTTAACATTTTATTTTCTCAAAAAGAAACAAAAGTAGCAGCTAAAATTTATAGGGTTAGTATTAGAAATTATATGGATTACATAGGCCAAATATAGGCTTGATGTTTCTGTTTCGTTTCAGTAATTACAAAGTACTTAGTAATAAAATGGAACATTCTTCGTAGCCCATTACAATTTCTATAGTTTTATCTATAATAGCCCGTTATAAGAATAACCTAATATAATATTGAGTATTATAATAAAATAAATTAGAAAATTAGTAAAATACTACTACAAATACCTTTATTACACACTGTCATTGCCAAGTATGTTTTATCATAACGTTCTATTACAAAGTGTAATGTATTACAGGCTCATAGCCTCGAGATAATCTTACGTAGTATAAGGAAGTATTGTGATAATGAAAATTTTCGACCTCGACATTTTTGCAGATGTCCACGTTTTGAAGTCCCCTCATGCCGAATTTCTTTTTTACAAGCATTTTACAAAAACTCTGTGTGTTTGTGACCACGATAGCGGCCAAACGAATACAGGTACCAATGCCAAACTTCATGAGTATAATCTTCTTCTATTCTAGAAGTCTAAAAACATTTTATAAAAAAAGATACTCGAAATTCCTACCGGAAGTAGGTCTTTTTGTTTTACCGAAGAACGGCGTTTTGAAAATATCTCCCAAATTATGCATCCTATACAGATTTATCTGAAACACAAACGCATTTAGAGCTCGGGTTGGCACAATTTTTACATATAAAAAATTTCAAAATTGGGACCGAAAGTAACACTTTTACTCTTATCGAATAGCAGTTTTCTTTGCAAATATTTCTCAAATTATGTTTCTACAGATATTTATTAAGAGAATAAAAGTACTTTGAGCTGGATTTGGTTAATTTCTGTAGGTTTATTTTATTAAGGAATACAGAATTTGAAGTTTAATTTGGAAGAACTTCTGTATACACATTTCGGAACGCACGTAAGTTTAAGACAGTCGTGTGGTGTCCACACCTCACTTTTACATATGTGAGTAGTCTATTTATACAACATCAACATTTAAACATCTAAACACCAAATATTTGCAGACCACGAGGGCAATGCTTTTTTACTTTCTTAGATAAAGTATTGTGGCCATGAAAATTGTCCACGCTTTGAAGTCTCCTCTGATATGTTATCAGTGTGCACCACGATAGCGGACAAGGGCTGCAGCTATCAATACCAAACTTTATATTTGCGAGTGTAACCTTCCTCTTGGGATCTGATTAGATTTTCAGTAAAATCTGTTGACCGGAAGTAGTAGCTTACTTCAGTGAAAAAATCAAATTTAACCAGTAGTCGTATTTCGTAACTAAATTTAATCAAATTTTTAAAGAAATCAAATCTACTCAAAACTGAATTTGAGAAAATTTTAACTAAAAAAGTTTTTCGAAATTCTTACCGGAAGTAGATCTTTTCTTCTTACAAAAAAAATCGTTTTTTTTGCGAATATCTCACTAGTCATGCCTTCTAGGCAGATATATTATGACTATAAACGTATTTAAAGCTTGATTTTGAATACTTTTGTATAAAAATATTTTAAAATTCAAACCGGAAGTAATACTTCTACTCTTATCAAACAGCATATTTTAGCAAATATATCGCAAATGTTGCATTCTACACAGATTTATTAAGAACATAAAAATATTTAGAGCTACACTGGGAATATTTTTTGTATAAACAAAATTGCAAAATTCGGACCGAAAGTAACACTTTTTTTTATGTACTTTGAGATAATTTCTGTATAAAAAAATTTCAAAATTTGGACTGGAAGTAACACATACTCAGAGGTTTATTTTACTAAGAAGGTACAGAATTTGAAACTTAATTTGAAAGAACTTTTGTATACACATTTCGAAAGCACATACGTACAGGAAGGATAACGTGGCCGTACCAGGAGAACTGCGGAAGTGCGAGTAAATTTTAATGAAAATGATTTGAATCTAAACTCATGTAAAACAACATTTATTAAGTTGAACGTATCAAATAGAGAATAGAATTATAGTTGCATAATTAAATGCTATTATTACTCAAAACGGTACAGCAAAAATTTTGAGGTGTAACAATCGATCAGTGTGTTTTGCACTAAAACAATTGAAGCAGTCGGTGAATATAGATGTTTTAAAAAGGTACTACTATGCAAGTTTTCATTCTTTAATATCGTACGGTAGGGTCTTCAGGTTACACAAAAGAGCAATACGGAACATGGTGAGTGCAAGTGTGGGGATGTCATGTGGGGATTACTTCACTAGGTTAAATATTATGACGGTTCGCTGTATTTTTATTTACCAAATATTAACTTACGCGAAGCAAAATCTGCTCCAATTTATAAAAGTTGGTGATCACAATGAATATGCTATGAAGCGGGGTGATGCTTTGGAGGTACACACAGGTCATCGATTTATAAAAAAAGCCTAAAGTATTGGTGATAACTGCAAAATTTAAAAACTCTACCATTGGAAAAATTCAAAGTAGAGTTAAAAAAGTTAGTGATTGTCCGATGGTATTACTCTTTTAGTGATTTTAAAAATGACAGGCAGATCTTAGATTTGCATATCTAAATTGTTTGTTTGTTATTGTTGTTGAATTTTTTTTGTATTAGTTAGTTGCTTATACTTGTGTTGCATTTGTATTGTTCGATTTTTTATATTTACATTTGTGTTGACTTGTTCTATACCATTTTTATGGTCAAATGAATGAATAAATATTATTATTATTAAAAGAAAGTCGTGTGGTGCCCACACCTCATTTGCTTATCTTACTCTCTTTATCAAAATAAGAAACATTATATTTTTGGTAATATACGCGATATTATTTTCTCTACACCAAATTAGATAGTGCCAATATTATTTTTCGTAAATATACTGCATGACATGGAAACTGCAACACCAAGAAGGGGTGCGGATTTTTTGACCAAACTTGGTAGAAACGTATAACTAGTCAAAGGCAATAATTGATTAAAATTTCAAAGAAAAAAAACAAAAGACTAACACAATTTAACATAATTTTTATTAATAATGTGTTGAACCGCCCCTATTAGTGTCACACTCCCTCAACCAAAGCAACCTGTAATTCATGCCGGAGAGCTATTAGTGTCTGCGGGGGATTGGCTAAATTCATAAGTTTTCGTCCCATAATGTCCCACACATGTTCTATTGGCGAGAGGTCGGGGGATTTGGGTGGCCATGGCAAGATATTGACATGAGCCTCTTCCAAGCGATTTATAGAAATTCTCGCTACGTGGGGAGGGGCATTATCCTGCTGGAAAAGTGGGTCTTCGAGCGTTTGAAGATATGGTAGAATATGGGGTTCTACCACCTCATCAATGTAACGCTGGGCGTTCATGGTGGTTTGGATGAACACCAATTGAGACCTACTCCCATATGCTATAGCACCCCATACCTAACACCCACTGCTCTATGCACATGCCTTTCAACGGAAAACTGAATATCACGACGTTCCCCACGTCTTCGTCTGACCCTCATACGGCCATCATGCATCCCTAGACAAAATCGAGATTCATCACTGAATACCACCCTGTGCCACTCCACGTTCCAGTGCAGTCGCAATCTACACCACTCCAAACGTTGCTGTCGGTGTTGAGCCGTAAGTGGTAACACAAGATGTGGACGATAAGATTGTAAGCCGAAACCCCTAATTCGACGATAAACGGTTCGAAGGGTTACAGGACGACCAATATTACCTAACCACACGTCAGCAATTGATCTGGTACTGGAAAACCTGTCTCTTAGTGCCATTAAGCGAAGGCGGCGGTCCTGTATCTCATTAGTTCTTCTTCGGCCTCCGGTTCCTCTTTGGCGTCTTTCCTGACCTTCTCGAGTCCATGATTGATAACAGCGCATAATGGTGGATTGGTTCCGGTTAAGGCGATTTGCAATTTCCCTGTATGAAAAACCACCTTCTCGCAAACCAACAATTCGACCTCTGTCGAATTCGCTTAATTGGCGATAATTTCCACGTTGCCGCACTCTAGGCATAATAAAACTCTTTAAACACGTTAAACAAAGGTATAATAAGACAAAACCGTTGAAATTAATTTCAAACAAACAATTAATACACCACACATTAATGTCAGCGAAAACTGAATGAAGTGTCAGATGTGTCATGACCACTTGATCTATCGCAACAAAATTTTAATCAATTATTGCTTTTGACTAGTTATACGTTTCTACCAAGTTTGGTCAAAAAATTCGCACCCATTCTTGGTGTTGCACTTTCCATGTCATGCAGCATACGTCCAGACCTTCTAGAAAAGAGATTTTGCAAACTGTTTTCAACTATTTTCCCAACCTCCGAGTGTGTGCAATTATTTATTCCGTCCATTTTGATGATTATAAATTATTTCATTTTGAACTTAAAATGACATATAACAACGCGGAAATTCAAATATTTAAAAGGTTCGAGTTAAAGGTCAGCGTAAACAACCTCCAAAAAATAAATTTAGAGATCTCTGTGTAATAAAGTGAGTCGCTCATAATGATGTGATAATATATTTTTAAATCTTTTTCAAACTTAGAAGATTGTTCTCAGTGGAATCTGTATATTCAAGTTAAGTTATGAATTTTTTATTTAACACGATTCTAGAAATATTACACTTGAATGCTACCATATACGCAAAGTATATGAAATCCGTAGAGTGTCTTAAACAACACCTACGATACCGTTCCGCCTACTCGATCTAAATATTTTAGTACCTAGAATAGCATATTTACGATGTTATGTCACTATGATTCCGGTTCTAGTACTTCTTTTTTTTTCACTTGGATACGTTGATATAGTCTGAAACGTAAATTTAATAAAATATTAGTGTTAAAAATAGCTTAGCGTGAAAGCAGACTTTGACATACATTTTTGGAACGTGAAATTTTAATAAGTATACAAATATTTCCATTTAAACTTTTATTATAAAAATAAGACAGTATTATACTAGATCTTAGCAGTGGCGGTTCCTCAATAAGTGCACGTGTGCACGGGCACTTCGAAATTTAATGTGCATTCTTATTAAAAAAAACATTTAAATTTTATCATTCTTTAAATAATTTTATAATATCAGTATAACATGCCTATTAATTCCAAAAACAATTCGTCAAAGACGCAAAGATCAGAAATTAAAACGCGAGATGTAAATTGTTCCAACTAATATCCAAGCGAGCCCGAGTCCACCGCGTCGTTTAATCGCTTCGTTCACTGCACATGTGAATATTAAATCTAGTTGGTGGAGCCTTTGCCGCCCGCACTCCTCGTTTCCCGCGATAGTTCGGCGACGTTCGGCCACGTAAGCTGTTCCGCGTGCACATGAAATCTGTTTCTCCACATTAAGAGTCTTCTATACCTCCCCGTTGTATTAATCGAGAGCGAGACTCATCTAAATACATTCAGATTTGCTAATATGACGTTTAGGAAAAAATGAGGTGTGGCCACCACACGATTTTTGTATACGTATGAGCGTTTCAAACTATACAATTTTAAGAATTTTTTTACACAACAATTTTTCAAAATCCTATTCTAAGTACTTCTATTCCCTTAATAAATCGCTTTAGAATGCATTCTTTGCAAGATATTCGACAAAAAGTGCTACTCCCTAAGAGTAAAAGTGTTACTTCCGGTCCAAATTTTGAAGTTTCATTTATACAAAAAATATTGCAAATCTAGCACTAAATACTTTTGTACTCTTGATAAATATATATAGAATGCATAATTTACGACATATTTGCAAAAAATCGCAAAAATTATGATTTTCGATAGGTATAAAAGACCTATTTCCGGTAGGAATTTTGAAAAACTTTTTAAATAAAATTGTTCTCAATTTTAATTTTAAGTACACATGAATTCTTTATAAATTTGTTTAAACTTAGTAGTTGACAAAATATTGGCAAAATTCGATTTTTTCCTGAAGTAAACTGCTACTTCCGGTCTACCGATTTTTACTGAAAAACTAATCAGATCTCAAGAGGGAGATTATACGAGTACACGTAAATACAAAATTTGGAATTGATATCTACAGCGGTTTGACCGCTATCGTGGTCACACACAGACAGACACACAGACATTTTTTAAAAACCCCTTTTTCGGTATCAGGGGACTTGCATTGCAAAAATCTCGAGGTCGAAAATGTTCGTCATCACAATATGTACTTCCTTATACTACGTATAAGAAAGTAAAAGACGTATAAGGAAATTATTCGGACTGCATGAAGTAAACAGCAGGCAGATATAGTTTTTATGATTTTTTGAAATCTACTCTGTTCTTGAGAACGACGAGGGTTTATGTAAAAGAAGCAACATCTAATATAGACAAAAAATTATACCTATATTACAAGTAAAATATTTAAAATTGCTAAATAAGTAGTAAGATGTATACTCTGCTTTACGTTCCCACATTTCTTATAAATTTTAACATGAGATAATTTCAAAAATAATTGGATTTCCATATGTGCAAAGGGTAGGATATATAATTTAAAAGTAAACTAAAATGAAATTTCGAATAAAAGTACTTCAGTATAGTTCAAATATTGAGGGAAAAAAATAATTATCACGTAACACACTGTTGTATATTTAATCTTTGTTTTAAGTATAGTTATAGAAATTCTTAATTTTAATGAATTGGTCATTGAAAATTATATCTCAAAAAAGGAGAGACGAATTGATTCTGAATACAAAACGTGTTTGCGAAATATAAAAGCTATTATACATTAATCTATAAAAACAATTGTTTGGCGAGGTCAAGGTGCTCAGCGAAGTAAGTTACTAAATTTCTAATTTCTTAATAAGTTCCTTTAATTTCTACGATTTGATAGCCCAAAAAGAGTATTTTTGGGCGTGGCCCCCAAAAAAATTCTGGCCTTCGGCGATTTGCCAGCAACACTCTCTTTTATTCTACGGTTGTGCACCCCCACTGCATCTTAGTGTAATGAATATGATTGCTTTCTGTACCAGAAATCGTTTTTGTCCGTTTAAAATATTGTTAGAATGTTTGACTGTCTATTTAATAGCATTGGCCTTGGTGAATTATTGTATCTGGAAATTTGGCTCGACGTGTAATTATCATTAACAAATAAAATTAAATAGAGAGCCAGTATAAAATACTTTAGAAAAGTTGAAAAACCACCGAAAAAGCTTTGTCTACTTCCTCCGAGGGTTGATTCTCAACAATATAAGCAGATATAATGAACCTTTTTGTTGTAAGTTATACAACAGCAGTTGTTGATATTCAGTTTTTAATTAATATTCTGATACCATCGAGTTACATATAATACTCAGATTACGCCGAAGGAAAACTACATCACCAAGAAATATAATTGACAAAATCATCGCGTTTGACGGTTTACAGACTTTAAAAATAATTCATAATATAAATAGTAATGGTCCTAAATAGGAGCCTTATGGATACTCCAGACACGTGATAAAAGTCCAAGAATTTGTAGCCATTACATAACTGTATCTTCATGTTAAGTAAGACTACAGTAGTAGTAGTAGTTGCAAAAGATCTGAGAAATATCCAATCTAAATGGAAGAGAAGAAAATAAAAAGGATTAGAGTGGTACATGGAGAGACAAGGAGAGAAAAGCAAAATCTCAAATAGGGGTTATTTTACTTGAAAATGAATTAGTAGTATCCAATGACCATGTTATATACATAAGGGTTTACATAAATTTACAAGAGAAGTGACTAGCCTTAATTAAAAATCAATGACAGTCCTTTTTCTTTTTCAACAAAGTGCCATGGAAAAAACATATCAAGGTAAGAAGATGACCAGACAGGTAGTGTTCACTACTTATGAAATGGGAACTGGCGTATAATGGAGAAGCAGATGGTAATAAAAGAAAAATAGTTAACAAAAAGATTCAATACAACAAATTAAGTGCGCAAAGTAAATAGTCAGTATCAGGAATACCATTACCAGCCAAAGCTATCTCTCTAAAAATTATAAAATGATACTAGAAGGAACATATGTGGAATCCAAGGAAGGAAATACACAAGAAGAGGCTTACAGTAAAACAGAAGAGGGACAAATACAATCATAGCTTTCAGTTAAGCGTATGTCATACTCCTATGTGCTATAAAAAAACAATAGGGGTGCTGTCGTCACGACAGATTTGGTAGTGCTTCGAAGAAGTAAAAATGCTGGAAAACTAGAATAAGATAAAACTAATCTGGGTGCCACAATATAGAAGGATTGGGGGTAACGAAAAAGCTGATGAATTCGCTGAGAAAGGATCAGAAACAAAATCATGATAAGAAATTTATAGGTCAACCATGTAGCAAAATAGCTGAAAAACTACTGCATATGAGCTCGGCTCGGAGGATAGGCTGCAAATCATAACTGGTTTTCTTATCGATCATCCACACGTAAAACTTCATCTGAACAATATGGGCCTGTATGATGGAGAGCATAACTACATACTCTAAAGAACCAGAAACAGACAGGCATAGTTAGTAAACTGTGTGGGATTGGATATCATAAACTACACAGGGCCGACACAATAAGCCTTATGTGCGTTACGAAGTTGGGAAGTAAGTCGGATAGACTTGAGGAAAATACCGTTAAATTGACACTACGTACAATCGCTCACAAGCCAGGAGTGACGCCCCTCACTTTTGTGGCTTATATGTGGCCCCCAGGATTGTCGATCATCGAATCCGTTACGAAGAAATAGCGCTCCATCCGAACATGTGAATATGCATTGTCGCCAAAAGGTAATTATTGAGTATACAAAATTGTTTTCCATCATATCTATTTCGTTTTCCGGAGTACGCTCTCAAGTATACATGAGGTGTCATTGGCGTAGGGTATTATAAGGCCATTAATAAAACCTTGCAGATCATTCAAAATTAACAGTAAGAAGACTGGCAGAAAAGAAAGGCGGATTCTAGCTCGCGGTATATAGCCATTTCAGCAGTTTTAGAACATCAAGAAACCTGAACATGTAGTAGTTAATAAAGCATTTTTCATTTCAGAAAGCTTGTATTGCGCTGTATCTCAAAACTAAAACGTCTTTTTGATAATTATCTATGGAAAACAACTTAATATAGCCCAAACAAAACCTAAATATTTGTCGCATGCAATATCACGTACATTCTAAGATATATCTCGATATACTAACGGTCTTTACAATATATTATGCGATTTTAACAGTTTAACAGGAGTGCATAATTCTCGTAGCTTTTTACTGATTGTCAGCGCTTCTATTGCAATTTCGTATTCGTTATAAACTGTTTATAGTCAATAAGATAGTGCATAATTTTCGTTGAGGTTTTAACGATTGCCAACGTTTCTATAGCAATTTCATTTCGTTATAAACTGACTATAAAATTTATGTTTGGTCTCTCAAATTTTTACACTGCACAAGAAACAGAGATGCTATTCCATAAAGGTGAAAAGTTTGCGTATCTTCCTCATAAATATCAACATGCAACTTACCTAAGGTGTGTACCAGTTTGATTCGTACATACAAAATTTAAACCGCCAATGAAAAACATCGACCATGAGGTTACGTTCTAAATATAAAAAGAAACTATAAATGGGAATTCCCTGCATGTTCCTTAAATTATATAAAAGATTGATTTACATGTTACCATGCACTTATCGATTTTCTAAATCAGGTTAAACAGATTGTCCTGTATTCGAGGAAGTATGGACAGTCGTCCATACATATATTGACTACACTGCCTGTTGCTGTTGTAAAATATTTATTATATAGATATATTGTAAATGGTAAGACGGAATTAATTGACGTTGGCTGAACATACAAATCTGTTTCAACATAGAGAGAAACACAAAGCGAGTTCATGGCATTTCAATTAATAATTCAGGTGTAATTGACTGCAATAATCAGTCTGTTTACTCTCATGACTCTAGGTTAAAAACACAGTCCTTGAAAATATACGTACGTTGTAGATACAGTACTGTGAACACTGACAACAGATATAATGGTGCTTAAAAACTTATAGTAATCGATTTTGTTTAGATAATTAAGTATTAAATATGTAGAAGAAAGAATATGTGTTATGTATTGCGTATTTCTGAATGTGCTCATGTACCCACATAAGGTTTAGGTTACGTGTCCAGTTAAAATAATTCTACAATTATGTTAGTTCAAAGTACATTTAATATCAACTTCACTCCAAATGTGTACCTCTATATACACGTATATTATATGATGTCATATTTAAAAATCATTTAAGAGGGATCTCTACTGGACGGGCCAGTCCATTTGACAATGTACAAAAATCATAAACATTATCACTGCAGGGGTTTCGATTTCCCCTTAAAATTAAGATCAAATTTCAACCAATGTTATAAATAATTACATCAATTTGTAGAGAAATTTCAAATTTACGTACGCTTAGTAGTAAAATTTTGAATTTCTTTTTATTTATTTCAAAGTAAATTCGACAAAATGTCGAATATTAATTATGACAATTTCTAAAATATTTTTAGAAAAAATATTACTAGGCGTACATAGATATTCGAATTATCTTTCATTTGGTATAAAAAAATTAAAAATTGATTAATATTTACGGTTAATTTTATGGGGAAATCAAACTGGCTACAGTGGCCTCAGCGGCTGGGAGTAGGGATCCCTCTTAAAATAAGAAAAGTATGTTCTTTCTAATAAAATTGAAGCTATATTTAAAATATAAAAGCTTTTATCAAAAATCTTAAAACTGGTCGAAGTTATATCAGTTTGATCACCAAATTCAAATTCTA
The DNA here is from genome assembly GCA_963170755.1 of Amphimallon solstitiale. Classification (NCBI taxonomy): domain Eukaryota; kingdom Metazoa; phylum Arthropoda; class Insecta; order Coleoptera; family Scarabaeidae; genus Amphimallon; species Amphimallon solstitiale. The sequence continues at coordinate 16,924,946 of OY720682.1, read as the reverse complement.
CACAGTAAAAAGAACGTTCTCGTAAAAACGTTAGAGAGAAGGGAAATGCTTAGACTATGTACTGTGAAACCATAGTAAGAGGCTGAAAGAGGAGGTCCTAAGTTTACGTTTTCAGAGACAATCCTTGAGTTCCAGTATTAACAAGTCCGCTAGCGCTCTTCGGCTAAATTTAGCGGTATCCTGAACGCGACTGGTAAGTAACCTAGTGGTCACCATCTTGCCTAACGGAAATATATTTCCTTGGATGACCGAGCGGAGCTAAAAGAAATTTGAAGCACGTTAAATTATGTTGCACAGTAGATTTTAAATTGTGGGTAATAATTCAGTTTGATTTATTTTGTATGCTCATGTATTTGAAATGTATAGTAACGAGTACTGAAGCTGTTTTGCGATATTTTCCCTACATTGTTACGCCCTTCTTAGAAATACGCAGTAGCATGCTGTCTCTCTATTGCATCTTCATCAATAGTCTTCTATACCTCCCCGTGAGACTCAACTGAATACATTCAGATTTGCTAATATGACGTTTAGAAAAAAGACGCGTAAGAAAATTATCTGGACTGCATTGTGTGTGTAAACAGCCGGGACACCAGTATACTTTTTATTACCTCCAAAAAACTACAAATTTAATACTAAACTTAATTTGTAGCTAAGTGACTTCTTCAAATGCCAAAAATCAATGTTCTATATCTCTCACATTTCTCATTTTAGCATGAGATAATTTTAAAATAATTAGATTCCTATTCCTACAAGAGTAGGATAAACAATTTAAAAGTAAACTAAAATGAGATTTCCATGAAGTGCTTTGAGTCAACATCTCTATAGTTGAAATATTGAAAAAACAGAACTAATTATCAAGTTGTAACACACTGTTGTATCTTCCGGGTTTTCTTTTCCCCCTCTTCACTGCACATTAATCTTTGTTTTAAGTACAGTTTTGTAAGGTTCATAATAGTAAATATTAGAAAATACAGACTATCGACTGGTCAAACTTTATAATTTTAAAGTTTTAAATTTGGGTGTTATCGTTGAATTAGATGTATTCGAATATCAATAATGTGGGGCCACCACGACTTTCTTATACGTATGCACGTTTTAAATTATACAATGTTAAGAATTTTTCTTTTAGAAAAATTATTCAAAATTCTATTCTAAGTACTTCTATTCTCTTAATAAATCTATATAGACTGCATACTTTCCAAGATATTCGTAAAAAAGTGTTACTTTCCGTCCAAATTCTGAAATTTCATGTCTAAAAAGAAATATAGCAAATCCAGCTCTAAATACTTTTATACTCTTGATAAATATATACCGTAGTCGACATATTTTAATTTCTGATACGAAAGTCGAAAGAGGAAAAGAGCGCGACGAAATAAACTAAAGATAAACATGAGCAAGGCTGCCAAGACAGTACACTCGCGTGAGAGTCCCCCGGACATCGACACTGCGTTGCTCTCCCACCACTGTTAGCAAGCAGGCATCGCTGAATATTATAAGGTCATCATCTGCATGCGATAGAAGTGTAAACCGAAATTAAAATTTGCGGACTACGGTATATAGAATGCATAATTTACGACATATTTGCAAAAAATCGCTATTCGATAAGAGTAAAAGTAGTACATCCGGTCCGAATTTTGAATTTTTTTTATACAAAAGGTATTGATAATTATGATTTAAATACTTGTATACTCGTAATATTGCGAGACGTTCTCAAAAACTGATTTTCGAAAAACTTTCTTTAATAAAATTCTTCTCAAATTTAATTTTCAGTACATTAAATTCTTTATAAATTTGTTTAAACTTAGTAGTAGATGAAATGTTGGTAAAATTCGATTTTTTCATCGAAGTACAACTACTACTTCCGATCTGTTGATTTTACTGAAAATCTAATGAGATCTCAAGAAGGGGATTATACTCGTAAATGCAGAATTTGGAATTGATAGCTATAGCCGTTTGACCGCTACCGTGGTCACACACACACATACAGACACAAAACCACTTTTTCGGTATTAGGGGACTTCAAAACGTGGATTCCGATATCTGCAAAATATTTATGTTATCACAATACTTCCTTATACTACGTATAAAAGGAAGTAAAAATTGATTTGAAAATTCGATTTAATTTGTAATATACAGGCTGAGTCATCTAAGTGGGTAAGGTCGATTATGCCTTTATGAGTAAAGATATTTCGAAGCGGTTTTTTCCTTGTGATATCTGTTCACTAGGAGCACATTTTAAAAATATTTTGTATTATACAGAGTGTTCCATAACTTGGTGGCTAACCATAGTTATATAGTATGATCAAAAAGTCTTTGGATCGCTATAGCCATGAAACGTAAAGCTATCTATAGAATTATTTACTTCTGTGGTTCTTGACTTTGAAATATACATAAGTCAACATAAGTAACCTAAATAATTATAACCTAAAATCTATTTTATTTGTGACTTATGTATACTTCAAAGTCAAGATCCACAGAAGTAAATAATTCTATAGATAGCTTTACGTTTCATGGCTATAGCGATCCAAAGACTTTTTGATCATACGACAGTTTTTAAAAGTAATAAAATAGTATAGGCCTAAAGTGTAAAGTTTTTGACTTATTCCCATTTTTCTGAAAAATTCAATGTTTGTATAAAATTATATTTCTCGAAAACGACGTATTAGATGGACAAATTTTTTTGCAGTATTTTTTACAATAAGAGGTCGTAATAGAAGCATGTTTTATTTTTTTACAGTTACTAACTGCATGTAGGAAACTGGATTAAAATTAGTTTTTTGTATAGAAGTCACAGCCTGTATATCAGTTCATTTTTGAATTGTTTATTAAATTTCATATCTAAAACATGTAAGACGTGAATACTTTAAATGTGACTATTACTGAGCTACTGTCGTTTTTTGATATGCTTTTGTTAGTTTTTGCAAAAAACTAACAAAAGCATGGAATACCCTGTATATTATTTCATTTTTGAATTTCTTATTAAATTTCACATCAAAAACATGTAAGACGTTAATACTTTAAAAGTGACTATTACTGAGCTATTGTCTCTTTTTAATATAATTCTGACGGTTTTGTGGTTTTGTATCAAAAAGAGATTATAGCTCAGTAATAGTCACTTTTAAAGTATTAACGTCTTCAAATTCAAAAATGAAATAATATACAGGGTATTCCACTTGAAAAAAATTACTTTTTTGCAAAAACTAACAAAAGCATATCAAAAAACGACAATAACTCTGTAATAGTCACTTTTAAAGTATTAACGTCTTACATGTTTCTGACATGAAATTTAATAAACAATTCAAAAATGAACTGATATACAGACTGTTCCATTAAAAAAAATTGACTTTTATACAAAAACGTGTCATCTAATTTTAATCCAATTTCCTGCACATGCAGTTAGTAACTGTAAAAAAATAAAACATGCTTCAATTAGGACCTCTTATTGTAAACAATACTGCAAAAATTTTTGTCCATCTAGTACGTCGTTTTCGAGAAATATAATTTTATACAAACACTGAATTTTTCAGAAAAATGGGAATAAGTCAAAAACTTTACACTTTAGGCCTATACTATCTTATAACTTTTAGACTAAAAATTATACGGGGAATTCAAAAATGCAATAATATATAGGGTGTTAAAAACTATAACTATGGTTAGCCACCAAGTTATGGAACACTCTGTATAATACAAAATATTTTTAATATGTGCTTCTAATGAACAGCTACCATAAGGAGAAAACCGCTTCGAAATATCTTTACTCATAAAGGCATAATCGGCCTTACCCGCTTAGGTGACTCACCCTGTATAATAAATTTTCATTGACGAATCAAATAGCATTTATTCCACTTTTCTCACAAGAAAGAAAATATTAGGATATCTTTAAAAACATGTTCCAACTCAGATATGTATAGTCAGCAATTGAGACAGACATATCAGCTGAGTAAGTTAAATAAATATCTCCATTCATCACATGTTATGGACATATTTACTTGTGGAAATAAAAACTGTCCTATTTATTTTATAAGAAACGACTTTGCAAGAGCATTCAGGAATACTACGTTTTCTTGCAGGCCAACTTACAATGTCACTTATCAAGTGATTACTTTTCACTACAGATGGCCGTACATTCGAGTAGGTATAATGATAAGAAACACAGGTTAACAAGAAAATCACACAAATGAACGTGTCTGAGCCGAATAGATTTTTTCAGGCTGAATTCAAACATACAAGAGGTATATTAATTTGGTGGGCTAATTTGGCATTTTATAATTTTATGAAACACATACATACGTTCGAAATGAACATCTGTAAAATGTATACGGATATATGGTATCGTGTTATTTGTCCTTTAATTACTGGGCGTAAATGCACTGTAGTTGTTTCGAAATACGAATATACATTTCAATAGAATATAGTTAAATATTTATTATACAAACAAGTCGATGTAATGACAATAATGATGTAGAGTTTTTACATGTACTAAAGTCCGTTGCTTGAACATGACGGTACAACAAAAGTTACTTTTAATTTAACATTAAAAACCATTTACTTTATAAATTTATGTAACCGCATGCTTATTTTTACACTTGAAAAATTCTATCTAATTATGACGCAAATTTAGGAATACAAGCAGACTGGTAGACAATGAAATAACTATTTTACTTTAAAATATTAAATTTATGACTGTGCAAAAATTGCAGGAATACTTTTCTTATTTCACAATTTTTTTGTCGCCGAAATAAAATTTTAGATCGAATGATAAATAGCACATAAGAGAAAAATAAAAGGTAGATTGATGAATCAATACGATTGCCGTTAACAATCACGGTTATTATTGGGAATAAAGAAAAGGCTTAAATAATAAAGCAAAGTTATTCAATTACGTGCCTGTTATACAGGCCAATCCAAATTAAGTGTTCACCATTGGTAATTTTGTTATTATTAAAGATATAAGATTGTTTAAATTAGCAAATTTGTAGTACTTTTAACGCTCTTTAAGATGGAAGAATAAAAAAACAAATGAGCAACGCGTTTTCGAGTTTCGCCGAAAAATATTTTTTTTTTCAAATGGAAACCCTGTATATTATATCATTTTCTGCTAGAACTTTAATTTTTAAACAAAAAATCTTATAAGAAATTTTTTACTGGGATTAAAAATACTTGAGTTATAATGAATAAACGAAAACAGCTAAATTAGTTTTATAAACTTTATTTTATACATAAACTTATCATTAAAAGAAAATAAAAATCACTGATTTTTTCATAGATGTTCAAAAATACCACCTTGTAGTTCAATACATTTTTGTACACGCTTCCGAACTTCTCGAACTGCCTTCAGTATGGTCCTACCATCTATTTGGTTTATCTTTTCACTAACTGCAATCTTTAGGGCGTTTACGTTTTCGTACCTTTGCTTATAAATCTGGTTCTTTAAATAACTCCATAAAAAAAAATCAAGCGGCGTTAAATCTGGCGATCGGGGAGGCCACTGAATAGGACCATTTGTTCCTATCCATGAAGTGTTAAAAATAGTATTTAGAAGTTGATGAGTACCTCTGTAGTTGTGCGCAGGTGCGCCATCCTGCTGAAAATGCAGATTCTGTCTACTTATGAGATCCAGATCGTCTAAGAAATTATTCAAAATTTCAGTCAAAAATTCTATGTACCTTTCACCAGTTAGAGTGCCCTCATAAAAGAAAGGACCAACAATCCATGAACCGATTAAACCGCACCAAACATTAAAACTGAAACGGACTTGTGGACGTCTTGGATTTACTAAAAGAAGATTTTCCTTTGACCAGTAATGATGATTTTTTTTATTGTACATTCCAGAATTTGAGAAATTCGATTCATCGGTCCATAAAATATAACGAAAGTTGTTTACATTTTGGCGACAAAAGTTAAGATACCAGTGGCAAAAAAACATTCTTCTCTCTGGATCCCCTGGCAAAAAAACCTGAACTGGTTTGTACTTATAAGGAATGAATTTGTGTTTCTTCAGAATCCTATGCACAGTACCGTGACTCAAATCAGATTCATTGACAATATCCAGTATGGAATTCTCACGGTTGGCCTCAAAATATGCGATAACTGCAATTTCCGTGGCCTCGCTTTTTATAAAAGTCCTTTTTGTCCTTGTTTTGGCAAAAACACTCTTACCGAAAATTTAGAGGCAATTTTCGGTAAAGTCTCAGAAAATATTGCTCATGTGGTTGTGTTCGGAGTGGATATAATTCAGCGTAGTGTTCTTTTGCCCTCCTAGAGGATTTTCTGCACACTAAATAAGATTCTAACATATCACACTTTTCTGAATGGGTAAAAATCATTGTTTTGTCAAATTAATAACTAGCACAATGAAACTTATGAGTGAAAAATTAATAAAACTGTACTAATATTTGACGTTTGGTAGAAAGACTTATCGTCGTTTTCGTTTATTCACTATAACTCAAGTATTTTTAATCCCAGTAAACAATTTCTTATAAGATTTTTTGTTTAAAAATTAAAGTTCTAGCAGAAAATGATATAATATACAGGGGTTTCCATTTGAAAAAAAAATATTTTTCGGCAAAACTCGAAAACGCGTTGCTCATTTGTTTTTTTTATTCTTCCATCTTAAAGAGCGTTAAAAGTACTACAAGTTTACTAATTTAAACAATCTTGTATCTTTAATAATAACAAAGTTACCAATGGTGAACACTTAATTTGGATTGCCCTGTATAGACTCTAAATTTTTGTTTCGGTTCTTTTTTGTATCATGTGCTTCATATTGAAGAAAATTTTGAACGTTAGGCGTTAATTGTTGAATAAGATTATTACTATTATATTGAGTGTCCCATTAAAACGCCTATTTTGTATTTAGCGCCACTTCTTATGCCGGCTGAAAACAGTTGTACAATGTTTGACGGCTGTCATGGGTGAACATTGAGGTTTAGTCATGGAGAAATACACAGGCGCACAAAGCAAAGAAATTGTGAAAATGATTTTTCGGTTACCATAACGCACCTTCTCGTCGAGATCTATCCGTGTTCGTGCAGCTCCATTTTATGAAAACATTGCAGCAGATACTGAAAGTGTTGATCGGATTCTTTCCACCCCGAATTTTGACCAAGATCTGCATTTGCATGCTTACAAGATTCAGTTGACACAACATTTGAAGCCAAAAGACCATGTGCAACCCCGAATGAATCTTACAGCAACAACAAGTGAATGGCGATTTTTCGAAATCATAACTTCCAACATGAGGGCTATGTCAACAATCAAAATTGTCGCATTTGGCGAGCTGAGAATCCAAGACTGGTCCGCGAACGTCCCAGGCATCCAACACGAGTCACTGTTTGGTGTGCATTTTGAGGTTTTGTGTGTGATTGGACCGTTCATCAGTAAATATCAAAAAATACAGTTATTGTAACTAATATCCCAATTTAATTGCTTAGAATAAGATACTGATCCCGACTACTAGTAAGATATGTTAGTAATTTTTGGTGAATGTAGAAGGAATTCTATAAAAGCCCACTAATCGTATGCGCATTCCATTCAGACCGAAGTTAACGTCTTCAGATTACAACACAAATTTCGGAAGCAATATAGACCCTAAGAAAGAGAAACTTATTATAAGCAAAATGAAGATCAGTGTTTAAGAGTATGTAATAGTAGCTCGAAGCAATCGTATCAAACCGTCAAACTGCATAAGATCAGAAAGTAAATCGCGACTCAATGAAAAAAAATATGGATAAGACAAAAAATACGAAATTATTATTATTACTAATTATTGTAAGTTGAGCTTTTTTTAAGGACTAATAACTATAAATTACTCCAAAACGCAATAACATATTGGCTTTTTCTCTAAAAAGTTAATGTTAGGTATGTTCTTGAGAGAAAACACAATGTTTAAATTCTGAAGATAATACATATACACAAATAACTTCTGTTTATTTTGTCCTACATTAAATAGTTTAAAATCAGGAGTAAAATTATTGATTTAAGAGCAGCATTTGACAAGATAGAAAGAGAAGTAATGAAGGAAACAATAAAAACACTAATGTCCATAACAAGCTTTTAAATGTCACAAAAAGCATCTTTCAGAATACAAAAATAAACGTACAAATAAAAGGATTAAGCCTAGATACATTCGAACGTAACTGGGAAATAAAACAAAAGCAGAGCCTAAGTTCTTTACTATTCATAGTGGTGATAAATAAAAAAAAAATAACGTGAAAGGCAAAAGAAAGAAAACAGTTGTTAGGGACCTAGTACTTACTAAAGTCACAAGTTTACTATATAAGGTGTTTAAGATCTTGTGATATTATTTGCAAGGGGTGATTAAACTTCTTAAGAGAAGGTCAATAACATAAACATATCTTAGTAACAGTTGCACAGTAAGAGAGGTATTGTTTAAAAAAAAATGTATTTTTTTTTAAGTAGAGATTAAGTTTATTTAATTACTTTTTTAAAAATGTTTTTCATGGAATCCACATGTCCAATGTTATCACTAGGGTGCGAACACGTACGGTTGATGACTCATCGCCCATGGGCGCACTATTGAAATGTTGTATTTTTAAATAGATTTTAATTTTATTTATATAATTGGATAACAAGTGGCTGGTGATCTATAAAATACAAAATACCTTATTATTTGTTCATTTTCTCTCTTGTAAGACTTCTCTTTGAATTAAGTACATCTTTGTAGATAGAAAACGTCCTTCCTACATCGCAACTGGTTATAGGTGCGTACTGGAAATATTCTTTTATTTCAGCGTAATTAGCATACACAATTGCCGCAATGTTATTAAATCTGGATTTCTATTAAAAACTTTTGCCGAACGCCACATCCGAAGTCGCTTGAAATACTTTTGAAATTATTAATAGCCCACGTCTAATGTGTCCATCTTTTAATTTGAGATTTCCGTTTTCAAAATATGTGATTAGTTTAGGCAAATTTCCAAAAAGTTACTAAAGAAATAACAACTGATTTTTTAAATTTGGGATTTGTGTTAGTTCCTTGCACTCAGAAATACTTCGAGCATGGTCATTTAAACATGTAACGAAATTTTGTAAACTATCGAAACTCTCTGCATAAAAACTATTTGTGTATATGTTTTAGCAAAGCTAAGTGACGAACGTGCGATATTTTGGAATGCTGTAACGATATTTTACAGACTTTGTAATAAATATCGGAATCACTGACAATTCATTTTCAAATCAGAAAAAGTAAAAACGTTCTAGATCTAAATCAATGATAACTAAAGATTTATGCGTATATTATTGAAACTAAAAGAAATCCAGTGCACACTTACGTCTTGATAATTGGGAGAAGTCGATTCAATAAACCGGTATTAAACAGACTATTACAAAAATTACGAAGTACGTAATTAACAAGGAAAGTACGTAATTAACAAAACAATGAAAAACGAAACTAACGTAAGTATGGATGAAGATTTTATTTCTCTTGCGAAATATAAGGTAAATATAATGAATTTTTAAAAACCCCTCACGCTCCTATCTATGCCGATGAAAAAAGGATTTTACTCATAAATTCCTTATTTTTGTTGCTATCATTCTCGGGCGTAAACAGATGTTGCAGATCACCATATGAATTAGTGCTATTCAGTACGCGTGTGTTGTTTACATTATTTCTTTGCTCCGTTGTAACTTTGTCGTAGTTTAAACCGATCATGTCCGTGCTCTATTTATCACCGTGTTTTTGGATACAAAGTCTCGCTCGACGTATCCATGCTGTCGAATTGGCAATAGGTGTTGGCCTGTTAGGAAACCGTTTAGCGTAAAATCCACTTGCAGCAGCAGAATTCTGGCGTAGTTCCCTATAAATTAAGAACGTCTCAACGTATTCACTGGTACGATGGTCCATTTTTACTTTTTTTAAAATAAAAAAAAATTACAATTTTTTTGTAACAGTAGTACCTCTCTTACTATGGAATTTCTGTTAAGATAGTTTTACGTTAATGACCCTGTAAGATGTTTCATTACCCCTTGAAAATAAAATCACAATACCGTAAACACGCTGTATACAAATCGTATTGTGTTGCCAGGACACAGAAATATATAACAAACGGTAGACGAAGATAATCATATAGAACATTGAAACCAAATCAAAACAACATTTTGATATAATTATTAATTTAGATTTTCCAATAATATTATTAGTTTCGTGTTTATTAGAGATTCAGTTTAAAAGCATCGGAAGTTAATATCTAGCTTCCACCTGAAGTCCTCTCTGCCGTTTTTGAAATTTTTGTTTTGTAATTGTTTCTTTTGTTTTCTGCGGTCTCTTCAATTCTGTTTTCTAAATATTTATTTTCTTCTTATTATTCTCTTATATTCATGTTATGAAAAAGGAAAAAAATACATACAAAAACAACGGCGGTTATTATTTTAATATTAACCTGCAAACAAGAAGCATTAGATTCGGTAAACGACGGTAGTCACGGTACAAAAACTGCCACAAGAAGACAAAATAATACCAATATACACCACACGCAAAACTTGCAAAAATTGCAGGAAGAACAGAAAATGCCCAAATGAGAATATAAATAAAATAACAACGCAGGTGACAATATCATTGAAACTACATAAGAGACAAATAAACTGACTCGGTCATGTGATAAGGATGGATCTCGAGACATTTACAAGAAGTATACTATTAGAAGTTTGAAAAGAAAAAAGAAGCGAAGAGACAGGGAAGACCGAGTAAGACTTGATGGAAGAGATTTGTCGAGATAGGAAGAAAAGAGAGGGAAAACACTAAAAAGGCTGAAGCTTGCCCAGAAACCGTGGGGAATGGAAGTAATGGACAAGTTCATTAACTGAAAGCGTGAATAACAAAATGAAGAAAAAGAACATATCAAATATATACCGCATGTGTCAAATATCATTAGGTATAGGGATTCAATGTTTATGTGCGATCTATACGTATGAATATAATACGTGGCAACGTGTTACCCCTACTGTCCGTCACCAATGCCGACAACAACCGACATCACAACGATATTCTCCGATCCCGATCCAGAGTTTGCATTCAATGTTTAGGTGGGGACACGTTGTGGTCCCTGGCCGTCTTATTACTGGAACGGGTAACATCAAATGGCCTCCGCGATCTACTGATTTCTCTCCAAATGATTTTTTTTTTGTGGGGATATTTTAAAAATATTGTTTATACCCATGAAGCTGGTAGAACAGAAAACATAGTTGCCTTGAGAGAAAAAATAATTGAGGCTGCTAATTCAATAACTGCTCACATGTTAGAAAACGTAAGAGTAAATTTCGACGACCGCCTAGGGTAATGTATTGCTGTGCAGGGAGGAATCCTTTTTTATTTATTTTATTAGGGTTATTTTTTAATTTTATTAGAATTACGCTTTTGTTTGTGTCATGCAGCGTGAACGTAGCTTAATAATTCTCTGCATTTACTGAAAGGAAAGAGAAAAACAAATCCTTGCAACTCGTAAATATTATTTCTGAGCGCATTAGAAACACACGGGTCAGTGGTCCAATGGTTACTGCTAAGTGCTAACTTGTATTTGCGAGCATGTGTCGGTTGTCGAGTCGCTGCCATTGGAAAGGAAAGTAGGGATACCACGCTGCAACATATTGCATGGATTGATCGCCTATGGCCAATCAAAATTGAGACATACGGTATGTACAGAAAACAGTAAAAAATACTAAATTGTTCATTAAATTAGAAATAGTGACTTTTTTCCGAAATTTTAATTCTATATGCGTAATAAAAATACAGGCGCTTCCGAATAACATTATTTTCTTCGAATTGAATTCGAACCATAGTAATTTAGGTAAATTTCTCAAAAGCGACCCTTTATCAATAATGCACTTGGTGCACTGTAAACAGTGCATGTTTAGTTTCCACTCTAACTAATATAGCCTGCAACGTCAATCATAGAAGAAGCATACAGAAGCAATATCGATTGATCAGTAAGTAAATACATACATACTTTACAGAAGTAGGGAGAAAACATATGCAGGTCATAAAAAAGTTAATATTACATTAGTTATTGTGAATCAATCAAGTTGATATGTCTTGGATATGATTATTATCATTTTCTAATTTACACATATCTACTGTCTCATGTATTCAAACTAGAAGAATATAGTTTTACTTCAAATTATTTTAAAAGTTAATAACATGTTTAAAGTTCATAGTAAAAACATTTAAAAAAAGGTTCCCAACGTCAACAACAATATTCAAATATCTTTCGATTTTTAATGTAAAAGTACCGTGCGATATGCTTAATTAAATGGTTAATTAGTTATTATTGTAATTTATTTTGTTACACATATTCACTTTTTTACAGACAGGTTCATGACGCAATGCCTATCACGTTAGTCACATACGAGGGTAGCCTGAAAAGTTTCTGACCTCAACCATGAAGATGGCAGCATTCGTTGACATAAGTAGTGGAGCGTGTTTATGCATTTTTTGACATGTACGCACCAAAACTTCAGCCACCTCGGACGCTCAGTTATAGTTTAACAATCGTTTGAGTAAGTTGCTGTGAGTGTTTTTGTGAAAATGGAAAAACTTCAGTATCGAGCTGTGATTAAATATTTATTTTGAAAGGCAATACGCCTACAAAAATCAAGGAAGAGTTGGACGCTGTGTACGGGGACTCTGCACCATCATTTACCACCGTGAAATTTTGGGCAGCTGAATTTAAACGTGGCCGTACCAGCTTGGCTGACGATGAACGTTCGGGACGTCCGAAAACTGTAACCACTGACGAGAACATTACTAAAGTTCACCAAATGGTGCTAGACAACCGCCGAATTAAAGTTAGAGAGATAGAAGAAGCCATGAAAATATCCAAAGAACGTGTTTGTCACAAATTAAATAAAGATATAGACATGAGAAAGCTGTCTGCGCGTTGGGTGCCGCGGTTGCTCATGTTGGATCAGAAAAGTGTTCGAATGAACATTTCGATCGCTCTTTTGGCGCAATTTAGGCGCAATAAATCAGAGTTTTGGCGCCGGCTAATTACTGTTGATGAAACTTGGATACACCACTACACCCCGAATCAAAAATACAGTCAAAACAGTGGACTGCCAAGGAGGAATCGGCGTCAAAACGGGCAAAGACGGTTCCTTCGGCTGGAAAAGTGATGGCGACTGTTTTCTGAGACAGTCATGGAGTTATTTTTATTGATTATCTGCAAAAAGGGAAAACCAACAGGAGAATACTACGCATCATTACTTGACAAACTGAAGGCAAAAATTGCGAAAAAACGGCCACATTTGCAGAAAAAAGTAATCTTGTTCCACCAAGACAACGCGCCGTCTCACACCTCAACGGTTGCTATGGCAAAAATCCACGAATTACGGTTTGAACTCCTTGATCGCCCACCTTACTCACCAGATTTAGCTCCCAGCGACTTCTTTTTGTTCCCCAAATTAAAAGTTGCACTCGGAGGACAGAGATTTTCATCAAATGAGGAGGCCATCACCTTTGTAAACAACTATTTTGCAGAGAAAGACGGCAAGTACTATTTGGACGGGCTAGAGAGATGGGAACATCGCTGGGTGAAGTGTATAGACTTAAAAGGAGACTATGTAGAGACGTAAAAATAATTTTGTAGGAAAAATGTCTTATATCTTTGTTAGGTCGGAAACTTTTCAGACTACCCTCGTAGTTTGAAACCTTCTCTATGAGTGTTGACTTTGCTAAGGTTTATCTCAATTTCTTGGCAATGCGGAGAGGCTCAAAGTAACGTCGCGCTTCAGGCGCATAATAATGTCCAATGGTACTCCATATAATTATTGAGAAATATTCAGTCATAAGTTATTGTTGTTATTACAGATCGGAAGTCAGGTTTACATAACGCCAAATCCAGGGACTCATCTAGGACATTATGAATCTCGATTTAATATTCGTTTAGTTATAGAATATTGTGTGTGGGTAGAGCGGTGTACGTTCTAGATGGGGTATAGTTAGAGGTATTCTGGACTGTCCATGAATATTATCTAAAATAGAAACAATATCATTCGGATGTAGTAGCTGTATTATTTATAGTTTTAACGACTTCAAAATGTATATGATAATAGTATGCTGATTGTATCCATGTGCTCCAGTACGTGACAACAAGTTCTGATGGTAGTGGTACACGTGCCAGTTTTTCAGGAAATAAATACTTGCATACAGGTGCCTTCACAAAAGTTTGCCTGGCCGAAGATAACAATTTATCTGTATTTACAGACTTTCCCTGATAGTCGATGAAGAGCATGTGCGAAACATGTATTTATGCTTCATACTACTATATGTTTATTGTAAAAGTCGGCCGCCCTCATATAAACAGCTCCACCTGTTATAAACAGCAACACTTTTACTTTATTTTTATCGTGCTTTTCATGCCATAGCGATTTCAAAAACGAAGTTACGTTATATGATATGGATTCTGCATTAGTTCTTTCGAGTCTCTTATATGCGTGTAGTTTTGTATACATTGCCCTGTCGCTGTCCATCACCCCAACCAAAAATTTACAATATTGCATTCAGTAGTTTCATCTACCGACAGCCAAATATCTTATGTAATATCGTTTATGTTATTAACAACCGAAATTTTAATTTCATCGTACATCGAAGACAAATATGTTCTCAAGGTGGATTCCTGGGACATACGCAAGTCACTATATTTATCGTTAACACAACGTTATAAAAAATAGTAAACTCAGGATGACTCATAGTATTCCACGCAATGTTACACGCTACTAGCACTTTATGTAGATCTGAATTAAATGCTTTCTGTCATTCATAAGAAGTTGTAAAGCAAGCAATACGTGCGTTATGTGTATCCGACGACACATGTCTTACTACACAGATTTCACTTGTCACGACAGTAATACATTGCAAATTTTGCATCGGAGTTGAATACCATCGAATTCCAGCGCTGGCAAGTTCTTTATCCACCTTTCAACACCATCTCGTCGCGGATGTGAGCAGGACATATTTACGCATTAGAAGACATCTAACTAATAAAAATAAACAATAGATCGGCTCGCTACACACAGCGCTTAAGATTCAAGTAAAAAAACTTTCGACGCAAAATCCCGCCCTTACACGTCCCCTACATTCGCCACGATATATGCAACTACATTTATACAGGGTGAGTCATTATTAGCCGCTTCCTCGATTGCTCCTTTGTGTTTTAAATAAAAGAAAAAACAATTACTGGAAGACCGATGGTTGCTAGTGGCGCATATTGTAAATACTCGTAGTTCTTTAATTGACCGCTAATTGCTCCTATAGTAATTATCTCAAAAGTTACAAAAGATAGGTATAGGACATTGCTAACAAAAATGAAAGAAAATAAAAAAAAAGGAACAAAATGCCTCAATAAAATACTGGGTGTTTTATTTAAAAAAATAAGTTTTTCGTATGTGAAAATTTCAGGAAGTAGGCTTTGAAAAACAAAGTATTTTGAGGTATTGTCAAGTGCAGCTTTACCAAATGATGCAGAATTTTCTTGGCTACAAGCACCACCGAAGTTAATCTTTTTACTTTTAAAAACAATGTGAAAATGATTTTTTTCTGAACACGTTTCAGTCAAATATTTTCAAAAAAAATTAATAACTCAAAAACTATTGGCAATTTTGAAAAAGAAAAAACAGTTGAACAGACAATTTAAAGCAGTACAAGAAAATTAAAAAATATATAGGGTGAGTCATTTAAAAAAATTAAGTTCCGTGCATTTCCGGTGAAACCGGAAGTGCGTCAGAGCTTAAAGTATTTTTACAATGTGCGCTACAAGCAACCATGAATCCTCAACTAATTGTTTTTTCTTTTATTTAAAACACAAAAGAGCAATCGAAGAAGCGGCTACTAATGACACCCTGTATATACATATCGTAAGTTGTAAACATATTTATTGATGGTAAGGCGTCGCGTCGCGTTGACGAACACGAGTTTAAAAAATTCGTATAATTTGTACATTAGTGAATTAATTACATAATGTACAGCTTCTTACGTATTATTGTATTACTGCTTTTAATGTTACCAATTTCGAATGATATTATTCATTTAAGACCAGTTCTGAAATCTAGGACTTGAATTCCTAGCCCTAGCAAGGCCGGAAATTGAATACGAATAATTCAAATATTCGAATATTCCATTATTCAACTTTGAATAATTTCAAAACGAATTTATTCGAATATTTGAAATTCAATATTAAAATATTATATAGAATTATATTGAATATTCCAATTTAAATATTCGAATAGTTGAAATTAAGTCGTAGCCAATTTCCAAATGTAACAACAAATAGGTACTAGTTTATTATATGTAGTATAAGAAAGTATAGCAAATATATCGCAAACTATGCATTTCAATCAAGGTTCACAAAAGTCTCTTTTAGTAATTTTTCGATTACCGGTGTTTCACCAATTGAAGTATTTGACATTAATCCATTTTTAGATCAAATGATGAAAAAGAAAGATTTTGGGATCTCTGCTTAATAAAACAAAACTGCACCGTGTCTTGTATCTTCAATTCTTGTTAGTTGTCTCGTAAGATTTATTATTTCCTTTAAACAATCAATTCAAATGCAAGTAAGTAACCTCATAAGTAACTAAGTACAGTCCCGCTTTATGATCCGGCAACCTACCTATCATTTTAATACAATTTTTTCACTTTCGCAATAATATTCGAATATTCAAATGCTTGAATATTTAAATATTTCGAACATTCAAGTAATTATCAAAATAAATATTTGAATACTGAAATTTGAAAAATTCCCGACCTTAATCCCTAGTTATTATATCGTCTGATACATATACGTTATACCTATACCATGTGTTCCATGCTACTGGCAAATGAATAAATACATTTCGTTCTTAATAAAAAACTGACCTTTTTGTGTTATTATTATTATTGATCATGCAGAGTAGGGCCGAGTATTAGATAGACTCTACTGTGGTAGACCAAACGCTATGTTAAATACAAAAAAAAAATAACGATACAAATATTAATTTAAGATTTAAATTTCAAACACAATAGTTGCAGAACAAATGTACAAAACTGTATTTACAAATTATCATTATGCATTTTGAAAGTGTATTTCATAAATAATCAGCACCTAATTGTATTAAAACGAAGAGATAAACTCACCATAAGATAATTTTGTGATTCAGTTCTGGATCATGTCGGAATGGTGGCGAACTGTGAGCGGGAATTTCCCCAATGGCACTATAATCCGTCGGTCGGTGGGTCGGTGTTGTTTCACTCCACCTGCACAGGGACATAGGCGACACAATGTCCGGGGCAACCCCAAGGGGTTCCTGATTCATTACGATCCTCATCAAGGGTCACTGAAACAAAAACAATTCCCTGATTCTGGTTGAATTTGAAAGGCAAAGTGTGTCAGTGGCGATAATTAAAAGCTGCGTCAAACATGTTTGGGACGTTTTCGAAACTTTTCGATTGCATTTAAAGATACCAGTAGAGTTTTGGAATTAGGTATAATTATCACATTTATGTTTCATAACTTTGGGTTAAAACAAGTTTATTCCTTCAGAACACCATGACCTGAACGAAACAACTGGTTGTCTAAATGCAAACTTATTTAGATAATTATATTCCGATATGGTAGAATATATTTGATATATGTATATATACTCATAGTCTGCGTGACAAATATTGCGCTTATTAAAACTCATGATTTATATCGTAGGCATCTAGAAACTTTTCGTTATGAGAGTAACTTAGCACTTTTGAGAGGGCTGTAATAAAAATAAAATACAGAACTACCGATTTTTTAAGTGTAAACTTCTTTAGGCGCGTTGCGCTGATTGTAGGCACTGATGAAGACTGACTGCAACGCTCGGATATGTAACGCTCAGATATGTGTAACGCCGGCTAAGGGAACAAGATAAATAAATATATCATATATGTAGAGGTATTTAATTTCAATTAAATTGAAATTTAAATGAATAAATAAATTCATGTTCCAGAACAGATTCGATCCCGAGCCCGCACGGGTATGAAGACGACACGTTACCATCAGACCAAGCGCGGGACCGTAAGCGAGTATTTATATCGTCTATTTATACATACACATACATCCGAACCGACCAAACGAAATGGCCGCTCGCGTAAATGTAATAAATGTGCGAATAGTTTTATTAAATACGTTACTGAATATTATACGCGTGTATTTCGTATTATTGAAAATTGACGTATGAAAGTGAAATTTTAGATACGGGGGTGTCTTAGGTCGCCGAACACAAATCCAAAGTCAAAATGTCAAAAAAAAACAAAATGGCGGAAGAGTTTTTTTGAAAATTGACGTATGGATGTGAAATTTTAGATACAGGGGTTTTGGGGGGTCGCCGATCACGATTCCAAAGTCAAAATGTCCAAAAAACAAAACGGCGGAAGATTTTTTTGAAAATTGACGTATGAATGTGAAATTTTAAATACGGGGGTGTCTTAGGTGGCCGATCACAATTCCAAAGTCAAAATGTCAAAAAAAAAAAAAATGGCGGACGAGTTTTTTGAAAATTGACGTATGGATGTGAAATTTTAGATACGGGGGTTTTGGGGGTCGCCGATCACAATTCCAAAGTCAAAATGTCAAAAAAACAAAATCGCGGAAGAATTTTTTGAAAATTAACGTATGAATGTGAAATTTTAGATGTCTTAGGTCGCCGATCACGAATCTAAAGTCAAAATGTCAAAAAAAACAAAATGGCGGACGAGTTTTTTGAAAATTGACGTACGAATGTAAAATTTTAGATACGTCTTAGATCGCCGATCACGAATCCAAAGTCAAAATGTCAAAAAAAAAATGGCGAAATAATTTTTTGAAAATTGACGTATGAATGTGAAATTTTAGACACGGGTATGGTTGAGGTTTACGTTTTATTTAATACGTTACTGAATATTATACGCATGTGTACATGTGTAAATGTACTAAATGTGCAAATACGTTTTATTTAATACGTTACTGAATATTATACGCGATGGTGCTCCTACAATACGTGTACAAATGTAAAAATACACAAAATTTAAAAAAATGTATTAAGAAGAGCGTTTACCTATCAAAAACTAAGGCATCGCCGTTTCGCGTTTTTTAAACTCATTTTGTAATTTTAGAATCTCAAATTTGGGTTAGTGACGTAAAAGGCATACATTTATAATGTCAAGCTCAGTTTTTGTACTAATTTATTTTCTTAAAAAAGTTATGTGTTTTAGAAATAACCACAAAAATGCATGAATTCGATTAATGTCTACTAACTAAGGCTGATACAAAAAAAACGACCTCTACGCGCCAGCTGCACAATTAATGTACGATATAAAGAAAAAATGAGGTGTGGCCACCACACGACTTTCTTATACGTATGAAAGTGTTACTTCCGGTCCGAATTTTGAAATTTCATTTATACAAAAAATATTCCAAATCCAACTCTAAATACTTTTGTACTCTTCATAAATATATATAGAATGCATAATTTACGACATATTTGTATTAAATCGCTATTCGATAAGAGTAAAGGTGGTACTTCCGGTCTGAATTTTGAAATTTTTTTTATACAAAAGATATTTAAAAGTATGTTCTAAATACTTTTATACTGGTAATGTACCTGCCTAGAAAGCATGACTTGCCAGATATTCGCAAAAAACTGATTTTCGATAAGAGTAAAAGGCCTACTTCCGGTAGGAATTTCGAAAAACTTTATTAAAACAATTTTTCTCAAATTTAATTTTGAGTACATTTGAATTCTTTATAAATTTGTTTAAACTTAGTAATTGACGAAATATTTGCAAAATTCGATTTTTTCACTGAAGTAAACTACTACTTCCGGTCCGCCGATTTTGCTCAAAATCTAATCAGTTCTCAAGAGGGAGATTATATTCGTAAATACAAAATTTGGAATTGATATCTACAGCGGTTTGACCGCTATCGTGGTCACACACACACAGAGACAGACAGACACACAGACATTTTTTAAAAACCACTTTTTTGGTATCAGGAGACCTCAAAACGTGGACATCTGCAAAAATCTCGAGGTCGAAAATTTTCATCATCACAATACTTCCTTATACTACGTATAAGAAAGTAAAAATCTAATTTATGCAATTATTTTTGAAGATAAAAAATATTAAACAGTAAACATTGTCACACACATTTTACACGAAGTTTTTCGCGTCGTCTGTCCCCACTTTACGGTATCTCTACCGGTCCTAGCGAAGACGAAAATCTATCGGAATCGGTCGGCTATTGCAGACTTAAATGCGAGTGACAGTTTAATTACAAACTGTCACTGGTATTTAAATATCATATATACCTATAATATTCGAGTGTATAATAATATAACAGTTATGGGCAAGCGAAAATTGGTTTATTATAAAACATCAACAACATCAACAGTTCCGTAAGTACTCATTCTTTATACATTATGTTTCCCATCTATACTATTTCTTTATCTATGAATAAAACCGAAGCGCTGTGATGGAAACCGAATATCGTGTAGCTCCACTTACTCACACCCCCTTGCGTCTACCCCTCCCAGAAGTAATATAAGTTGCATAAGTTTCTATTTGTTGGTAAACGCCCGTCTTAATACTATACACTTAAAATGAGTCTTTTATGTACTTCTTAATATATAGGAAAAATAGACATGCCGATCGTTTTTAAACACAAAAAAGGCAGCAGTTTGCGTCAAATCAATACACATTTTTGAAAATGTTTGTTTTATTATTTTAAAGTATGAACAATAAAAATTTGTGCAATTATTATTTCAAACATTTGCTGTATAACCAGTCCAAAAAGTAAAACATAAGAAAACATGAATAATAAATGCGCCGACATTTAGCAAAAAGAGACAACACAAAAAGCAATATACGACATATGGCAACATCTAAGAATCATGTGATGGTAATAGGTGAATCAGGGCTTAAAAAGCCCGTTCGCCATATTGAATTAATATAAATCCAAATAATATTATCAACATTAATGGTAACATAATAGAAATATCAAATCCTAATTACGGTCCTGTTCAATGTATACGCCCATCATTTACACACCACAGATTAATCTGATATACCTCCTTATTTGACTCTATTTTCAATTTTTGTGTATGTATTAGCACGGCCACTTTCGTTTATTAAGGCTGTTTTGCATAATTTTTGACATGTTTTATATAATTAATTACAATATGGCGTGAGTACCTAACTATTTCTTGTCTATCAATCGATAGTTCTTGAACTAATACTAATATTCTAATCATTAGTATTTATTTAAAAAAAATTAGAAATATACTTTTTGCAAAACATAGTGTCATAAAAATACTGGGAGTCTTCTGGAAACAATAATGTCATAATTATTTTATCCATTTATTTAGGTGAACTCCATCTATGAGATAATCTAGTTATTACGTACAACAGTCGGGCGGCTCTTAGTCCCTTACAAACATGATGTTTTATATGTGTGCACAATTGTCAAATATTAAGCGTAATGAAAAATACATTGAGCGGTTAAAAAATCATTCAAACGTGATAGCAGTAAACTTATTAGACAACAGCCAGCAAACTAAGTAAATGAATAGTAAATTGATAATAATATAAATTACCTTGCATTACATAAACATTCACGTTACTGGATGAAATTCCTTTATGTCAGTGTACGTATCCGGGAATATGCACATTCTGTACACGAAATAGTAAAGCTTGCACAGAATATACCATACAACACATCATATGGGAAAAACGTACGTTATTGATAACACGAGGGAGCGTTTTCAAGTTCGAGGAATGGAGGGGTTGGATGGTAGTGGGTTATGGGTTCTAGTAGCACAATTGCTTTAAGCACGGTAGGAAATCACTTGAAGATGACCCACGGTGGGGGCGGCCTATCGAACTGACCATTCCAGACCTTGTTAAAAGAAGTCGATGCTCGGCTAAAGAAGACACAACTCGCAAAAATGACTGGAATAATCATTTTTAGAATTCTTCATGATCATTTTGGCATGACTAAGGCCAGCGCGAGATAGGTGCAGAGAATGCTCACACCGCCCCAAAAAGAACAACCCGAGGAATAAGTAAGTTTCGACGTATTTTCAGACAAATATTGAAAAAAAAAATATGAAAGCATAAAGAAGGTAATTGAAAAATCTGAAATATTTATTTGGGTTGCAGGAGAATATATTGAAAAAGAAAAATAATTTAGGATTTTGATTTTCTCTTCATTTACCCTATTCAGCAAACTTAAAAATGCTCCCTCGTATTAAAAATGTTTCTTTTGGAATCTTTTGTACTTATTAGGAACTAATATTATCCTCCTTTGTGACATACAGATATACCTGTATTTGGATTTAAATATAAAAATGTTAAAAAACTGGTATTTGTTAGGTCTTATGTATATACTAAGTCGTGAAAGCAAATCCCATTTTTATAACTTCTTTGTTTAGCCTTTTGGATCTATTTTTTAAGGAATTTTAAATACTCTGGTTACATATACAAATTTTACAGCCAACGGCAACAAAAGTAATTATAATATATAAAAGCCGTTCGAGTGACCTTTTCTAATCGCCCGAGTTGAAATAGCTTAACCGAATCACCATGGTTACCGGCAAAATCGACAAAAATCAACGACGCGGGACGCAAAACTCCTCTCTGGATACGCGAAATTTAAAGCTGTCCTTTGGCGTGAGCGTACGGACGACTTTAAAGGGTTCCTCGACGGCGAGATTTACCTTCTAAGTGGAGCGTGTGCAGAGATATGGGCTTTTAAAGGGGAGCGTGCACTCGATGTTGTAACAGAAAAATGGCTTACGTTATGACGATTCCCGTGACAATCAAAAAATTCCAAGAAACGTCAATTTGACAGGCGAACTGAGTTGTATCCACAGATTCACTTTTAAGACGGAAATACCAAATTTTGAAGTTTGCGAGGGCACAACAAGACTCGGGGTCTTAAAGAACCGGCTTTATGGGACCTTTTACATGCTTCTTTCGAGTCGACAGTCGCACGCAATCGAAGGTACCGGCAAATTAAAGTTCGTTTGCAGACGGATTTGGTCAGAAAAATGGCCGATTCAACGTGCACTGATATCAATGCATTCCGGACGGGCGAAAAATAAATATCAGATTCTCATGTGCACTGCCGATCAATACATTAATATTTTTATCTATACAGGGCTCGATTAATATTTTAATAACGATTTGAATTTTAAAATACTGTAGCGTTTTCGGGGTCGAAATAAACAACTCGTGCAATTGTTTTAAAACAGTCTATATATTTTCACACTTAAAACTAATCACAATATAAAAATATAAGATAAATGTAACGCACTTAGAACTACTACGAATAAATTAACACACGTATTTATTTCTATCACTACTATTTATGTCTGTAATATTTATGTATTTCTAGAACTGTAATAACACTGCACCATTCACTGTATTTATGTTTATTTGCACTGTACGAATACTACTGAATGACTGAATCCTTTCTGGGCGCCGGCCGCTTTTTTATATCGGCATATAAAGACACTAGAACTATACCAGAAACCTCTCGCTTTATTCTCGATAGCCCGGGAGCATACCAGAGAAATTCCAGACTTTCCGTCGCTTCGTAGTACATATGTGTAGATGATTTATGACTTATTTACGGTGCGTCGCGCCGATGTTTACTTTTCTTTTGTGGGCTTATTTTATTACATTACCCCCTTCTTAAGAACTGCGCTTCGTCCCGAAACACGCTATTTTCCATGTTATGTATAAGTAATAATCACAGATTAATATTGAAGTAATATTTTCCGTATTATCAATAATATTTTCCCGTCACATGGTGTCTATTTGTAAGTAAACAATTTTTCAATTTTGCGTGTGTATGTGTTTTAAACAATTAACTGGGTTACATATAGAGGTGTACTGCAGGCGAGTATACCTGTCTCTTCAGTGCGAAATTAGTGAATAGAAATGGGATTCTATCAACAAATGTTGCTATATCTTCTGTTTGAGCAATTGTTTGCTTGAATACACGATTTGACGAGCACTTCTGCAATAAAATGTAAACGTGTACCTATTTCTATTCGATATTGCTCGTAGCTAACCTAAAACAACCACGAAATTATTTTGTTTTTTTTTAATTTATTTCTTTTGCTTGTCTTATAATTAATAAAAACATATATTTATCTAAAAGTAAATATTTATCGATTTGTTTTTTATTAAGCAAATAATAAGAATCAAGGTCTCAACATGTGACAGTAACATAAAATTACAAGCATATTTATCACAGAACATTTTGAATGTAAACCAGACCAAAGCCGGACCTGCATCGCGTGACCCAATAGTAATTATATGCACTATGCGACGTCGCTTACAAAAGAATGACATGGTTTCGTCACGAAAATTGATAGTTATCTGTTGCAAACAGAAGTACAACAAAAATTGAAGTAAACTGATAAAAATAATCAGTTCATCTATGTATTCTTCAACAGAATTTATTTTATAGTACAAGTATAGTGGAAACTAGGACAGGCTGTTCCATTACAAACTATCTTTTATAAAATATGTAAATTTTAAATACATCAATATTGATCTTTTACTAACCATCTTACCATGTAATTGAAAGGCTTAGTGTGCTAACAATATACGTGTTCGATAACAATTTTTTTTTTTTTGAATTACTCAATATAAGCTATTTTAAGTAGTATTTTGATTTTCTTTTCATGTACAGGTTGAAACAAATTCGAGACGATTCACATGAAATACAAGCGGAAAACAAGAGCAAAATACAAAATGCTTTTGTCTATTTCCTATTGTGAGAAATGTGCATATAAAATAGCAAATAGGATTTTTACATAGAATTTATAGATATTATCGATTTTGTAAATGCGTTTTCGGTATGGTACATCTTTTAGTTTCTACATAAAAACAATAGCATCAAAACGTTTTATACAGAGTATTGCAAATATATAATTTTAGTAGTAGTACGTCCCAATTGTGTTTAAGGTGGCCGTTTAATAGAAAGAGAATCGTCACATTGCTCTATCCTTTTCTAACCATTAGGCGTGTATTATGTGTTGCATACGTGACTGTATTTTAATTAGCCATCTGGTTGCCAGTAGCAGCGATATTATTTGTAAAACAAATTTATTGGACAAAAGATGGCAGTACTAACGCCACGTATCTCTTAGATTGAACCAAATTATACAGAGACTGGCAGACCAGACCGTTGTTTTTTTTGTGTATGAGACAAAAAAGAGAGTTTTTGTCTCATACACGATTTAATAGAATATGTGTCTATTTTGAAATCATTGATATTTACCCTAAATTGTAAAAATGCAAATTGCGTCCTTACAAGAATAATAGGAACATACTGTTACATATAATGTTTGTTTTGTAAATACCTATGTAGATCTGTCCTTTATCTATTTGATTTAGATAATAAATAGGTATTTTTAGTGATTATTGCATTTTTGAAAAAGGAATATATAGGCTGATTCAATTTTGATGGTCACCATGGGTATTTCGCTTATTATTTGGAATAGAGAGTAGGTTTGAGTTTGGCAAAGTTGGTAAATTTTGTGTTTTGTTATGTAACTTGAGCATGTACCATGTCTTAGTTGGAAGAATTAGATTAGTAGATGAGAAGTAACACTTGAGCGCGAAATACATAGTTACCAACTATGTTGTCAATGGTTAGTTTTTTCAAAATGTGTAATGGATACAAAAGTATTCAGAAGTAAGTTTGGAACAACTTTTGCATAAAAAAATCTACTTTCACAGAGGCAGTACATTTTTATTCTTATAGATAAATAGTTTTTTTATAGAAGTATTTCGCCAAGTATTTATTCAAATTTGACTAAAAAATAAACTGTTTATTTAAGAAAACCCATAAGTAGTGAACCTGTCAATGTAAGAAACACAAGGCCTATTGTGTGTGTAAAAGTAAGAAAAAGAGAAACAATCAATATACCTATTTCACATACCTATAACACTCTAATTAAATAGGTTAAATCTACATGTGTGCTCAGAAAGTAGTTTTGGATATTATAAAATGCCCTATTTGTATTACTTTTGATACCGTATCAGCTATTAGAATGCTCGATTCAGTTGGAAAAAAATTTGAAAGACCACCCTAAAATTTATCCGACAGTGTGGATTTCCCACGTTCATAATAATTTACTAAAATATAATTAAAAACGAGATCTGCAGAATATTGAATTAAATTTCTTACGTATGTAAGTAATTTTTATTATAGGATTGAAGAAAATAGATTAAAAATTTTGTATAGGTACCTAAATAACTTGCCTTATAATTAATACTAGTGGTCGACCAGTGGCCGAAATTTGATCTCAATTCATTAAATTTTTAAGTTTGAGTTATTGAGGTTCTTTTGTCAAAAAGTATACTTCTATAACCATTGCATACAATTTTTTTCAATTTTCTATTACGTCAGCTGCGAGCGTGTAGAAATACGTCATTATGCATTAATTTTCGAGTTAATTAATTAATGTATTTGTTTGCAAAAAAAATTTCTCTCACTGTTTGACTATGATAGCGGCCAAACGGCAAAAGCCATCAATACCGAAGTGTATATTTAGGAATATAACCTCCCTCGGAAATCTGATTATATTTTCAGTGAAATCGATAAATCGGGAGTAGTACTTCATATCAGTGAAGAAAACAAATAATAGCAATATCTCGCCAATTACTAATTTTAGGCAAATATCTAAAGTATAACAATGTGATCAAGAGTAAATTAGAAAACAATTTTATAAAAGAATTCCTACCGGAAGTAGGTGTTTACTCTGATCGTAAAACAGGTTTTTGCGAATATATCGCAAGTCATGCATTCTAGACAAACATATCGAGTGTATGAAAATATTGAAAGCTCAATTTTGAATATTTTTGTAATAAGAAATTTCCAAAATTCGAACTGAAAGTACCTAGCAATTTTATTCTAATCGAATATCAATTTTTTGAAAATATCACGAAAATTATGCATTTTATACAGTATAAAAGTATTTAAACATGGATTTGGAATATTTTTGTAAAAAAAAAATTCAAAATTCGGACCGGAAATAACACTTTCGCCAGTGACGGCTGTTTTAGAGAAGCAATTAGATAGACAAGACTGATTCGTTTATTATCGGTGATATGTTCGGCTACTGGGAGTATATCAGCAATAATAAACGAATCAGTCTTGTCTATGTAATTGCTTCACCTAAACGAACTCATCAGACTGCAACTGACTTTCACTCTTATCGAATAGCAGTTTTTTGAAATATCTCGCAAATTTGCTTTTTATATAAATTTCTTAAGTAACTTGACTACAGCACCATTTATCGGATCCTTGCCTAGCTATGAACCATCGTCTCGACAAAATAATATGTCATTCTCAATTTTAACATTTTTTTGAAAATATTTGACCAAAACACGTGTTCAGAAAAGAATCATTTTCACATTGTTTTTAAGGTGGCCGTTTAATAGAAAGAGAATCGTCACATTGCTCTATCCTTTTCTAACCATTAGGCGTGTATTATGTGTTGCATACGTGACTGTATTTTAATTAGCCATCTGATTGCCAGTAGCAGCGACATTATTTGTAAAACAAATTTATTGGATAACAGATGGCAGTACTAACGCCACGTATTTCTTAGATTGAACCAAATTATACAGAGACTGGCAGACCAGACCGTTGTTTTTTTTGTGTATGAGACAAAAAACAGAGTTTTTGTCTCATACACGATTTAATAGAATATGTGTCTATTTTGAAATCATTGATATTTACCCTAAATTGTAAAAATGCAAATTGCGTCCTTACAAGAATAATAGGAACATACTGTTACATATAATGTTTGTTTTGTAAATACCTATGTAGATCTGTCCTTTATCTATTTGATTTAGATAATAAATAGGTATTTTTTAGTGATTATTGCATTTTTGAAAAAGGAATATATAGGCTGATTCAATTTTGATGGTCACCATGGGTATTTCGCTTATTATTTGGAATAGAGAGTAGGTTTGAGTTTGGCAAAGTTGGTAAATTTTGTGTTTTGTTATGTAACTTGAGCATGTACCATGTCTTAGTTGGAAGAATTAGATTAGTAGATGAGAAGTAACACTTGAGCGCGAAATACATAGTTACCAAGTATATTGTCAATGGTTAGTTTTTTCAAAATGTGTAATGGATACAAAAGTATTCAGAAGTAAGTTTGGAACAACTTTTGCATAAAAAAATCTACTTTCACAGAGGCAGTACATTTTTATTCTTATAGATTAATAGTTTTTTTATAGAAGTATTTCGCCAAGTATTTATTCAAATTTGACTAAAAAATGAACTGTTTATTTAAGAAAACCCATAAGTAGTGAACCTGTCAATGTAAGAAACACAAGGCCTATTGTGTGTGTAAAAGTAAGAAAAAGAGAAACAATCAATATACCTATTTCACATACCTATAACACTCTAATTAAATAGGTTAAATCTACATGTGTGCTCAGAAAGTAGTTTTGGATATTATAAAATGCCCTCTTTGTATTACTTTTGATACCGTATCAGCTATTAGAATGCCCGATTCAGTTGGAAAAAAATTTGAAAGACCACCCTAAAATTTATCCGACAGTGTGGATTTCCCACGTTCATAATAATTTACTAAAATATAATTAAAAACGAGATCTGCAGAATATTGAATTAAATTTCTTACGTATGTAAGTAATTTTTATTATAGGATTGAAGAAAATAGATTAAAAATTTTGTATAGGTACCTAAATAACTTGCCTTATAATTAATACTAGTGGTCGACCAGTGGCCGAAATTTGATCTCAATTCATTAAATTTTTAAGTTTGAGTTATTGAGGTTCTTTTGTCAAAAAATATACTTCTATAACCATTGCATACAATTTTTTTCAATTTTCTATTACGTCAGCTGCGAGCGTGTAGAAATACGTCATTATGCATTAATTTTCGAGTTAATTAATTAATGTATTTGTTTGCAAAAAAAAATTTCTCTCACTGTTTGACCATGATAGCGGCCAAACGGCAAAAGCCATCAATACCGAAGTGTATATTTAGGAATATAATCTCCCTCGGAAATCTGATTATATTTTCAGTGAAATCGATAAATCGGGAGTAGTACTTCATATCAGTGAAGAAAACAAATAATAGCAATATCTCGTCAATTACTAATTTTAGGCAAATATCTAAAGTATAACAATGTGATCAAGAGTAAATTAGAAAACAATTTTATAAAAGAATTCCTACCGGAAGTAGGTGTTTACTCTGATCGTAAAACAGGTTTTTGCGAATATATCGCAAGTCATGCATTCTAGACAAACATATCGAGTGTATGAAAATATTGAAAGCTCAATTTTGAATATTTTTGTAATAAGAAATTTCCAAAATTCGAACTGAAAGTACCTAGCAATTTTATTCTAATCGAATATCAATTTTTTGAAAATATCACGAAAATTATGCATTTTATACAGTATAAAAGTATTTAAACATGGATTTGGAATATTTTTGTAAAAAAAATATTCAAAATTCGGACCGGAAATAACACTTTCGCCAGTGACGGCTGTTTTAGAGAAGCAATTAGATAGACAAGACTGATTCGTTTATTATCGGTGATATGTTCGGCTACTGGGAGTATATCAGCAATAATAAACGAATCAGTCTTGTCTATGTAATTGCTTCACCTAAACGAACTCATCAGACTGCAACTGACTTTCACTCTTATCGAATAGCAGTTTTTTGAAATATCTCGCAAATTTGCTTTTTATATAAATTTCTTAAGTAACTTGACTACAGCACCATTTATCGGATCCTTGCCTAGCTATGAACCATCGTCTCGACAAAATAAATATATTGCGTGAATATGACCTCAATCGGTCAAGTCGTTTAGAAGCTACAAGATCGCACACAAACGTACCAACGATTTATATATATTTGAAAATATATATATATTTAAAAAAAATTGTTTAATTATAATACACCATTTCTACACTTTCTCTAATCTTCAAATAATTTAACTTACATCATTTCATCGTATAATTTTAGAATACTTTCTTTAAATAATATGTCATTCTCAATTTTAATATTTTTTTGAAAATATTTGACCAAAACACGTGTTCAGAAAAAAATCATTTTCACATTGTTTTTAAAAGTAAAAACATAAACTTTGGTGGTGCTTGTAGCCAAGAAAATTCTGCATCATTTGGTATAAGTTGACTCGACAATACCTCAAAAACGTTTTTTCAAAGCCTACTTCTACTAATTTTGATATACCAAAAACTTATGTTTTTTTTAATGGAAGTATTTTATTGTGGCATTTTGTTTCTTTTTTTTTCTCTTTAATTTTTGTTAACAATGTCCTGTACCTATCTTTTGTAGTTTCTGAGATAATCACTATAGGAGCAATTAGCGGTCTAATAAAAACTACGAGCGTTGTTGTTCTATGTGCCGAAATATTCGTTCAACCAATGGAAGGCTGGAATGGTGCCCGACCTCTTTATTCAACTGTCAAACAAAGTAAAGGTTAAATCCACTATCCCAAAAGTAATAATTTTACAGAATGAAGGGCATCGCGTTTCAGTTTTTTTTAATTTCGGCAATATCCAGTTGCAGTATTTCATTTCTTAAACTATTGGTTAACAACCAAATATAATAAAGCATAAGTTTACTGACATATTTGAAGATGCCGCCTCTCTAAAAGGTGTATGAAACAACGCTGCTATCTTCAATTTAATTTGCTTAATTGCTCGTATTCTTTTATTGTTGAAGATGTTCATAACAGATGCTGTAGTTTTTCAAAATTATAAATTGATGTCCTACAACTTTAATAGAAATAAATTTTGCAACAAAATAACGCAATTTAAATAACCTACAACTATTGTGCAACGTAACAACAATCAAAAGTAAGAAAAACAAATTTCATTAACGAATATGTTCAACATAACCACAAGTTTGTGCAATGCACGTGAGTATTCTGTTTTCCAAAGAAGTACTAATGTTGTAAAAAACTTTTACATATTCTTATAAACTCTTCTCTGATTATAATGTTCATATCTTCAACAAGATTTGAAAATCCGTCCGTAGAAAACGAAGATACTCTCCTTCATTAACATTTTCATCAAAGACATAAGGTCCAATTATGTAACTACCAATAACTACCACTGAATGACCAACAATTTTGAAAGTTTGCAGGTGTGATAAAGTGAAGGTTTTTATGTGTTATAATAACGAAAATTGTGACGATTAACGTATCCATTTTAATAGAAGGTAGCTTCGTCGGTAAACAACAAAAAATTGGGAAAGTCAGGCTAATTTATCTGCTGCCCATTGACCAAAATGTAATTAAAAACAATGACAAAATGTTTTTTTTTTGGACGTGTTTTGGTCAAAAAATTAAAAAAAAAATTAATAACTCAAAAACTATTGCCCCAATTTTGAAAAGGAAAAACAGCTGAATAGACAATTTTAAACAGTACTAAAAAATCCAAAAATTTATAGAGTGTCATTTAAAAAAATAAATTCCATGCATTTCCGGTGAAACCGGAAGTGCGTCAGGGCTTAATGTATTTTTAGAATATGCGACCATGAAACTTTCTCTAATTGTTTTTTTTTTATTTAAAACATAAAGGAGCAATCAAAGAAACGGCTACTAATAACTCACCCTGTATATTACAACATACAGAAGGTATTTTCAGATTAGCATGTATTTTGAGATACACTGTACATAATCATCAAAACATAAATATTTTCGTAAAATATGGTTGAACAATAGGTACTTGAAATACTCTGTTGGCCCGATATTTTCAGTAGATTTATTATTAAATGAGAATCCAAGACGCCTGAGTTCTATTTTCGATTTTTTGTAATTGAAGAGCATGTTGTTTGTAACCTTTTTTTCTTTAAAGATACTCTTTTGATGCCTGACAAACACATATATAACGTAACTGAGTATGACGGAGTAAGCAATTTACAGTATGTCGAGTCTATATTTGCCGTAGACATTCAAATTTTGCAACACTCAACATGCCTAACAATAACCGATCGTTGGCAGCGCCCTCTGTTTAAGAATTGCTGACCTACCACAGTGATTATAATAAACGAAATCTACTTTTCCCACAAGAATATGTCTCTTAGATACAAATCAATCGGAATTTATGGGTGAAAACATTTAAAAGCACAAGACAGCTATAAAATACGCTTAATTGCTTTGTATCAAGCATCAAAAGAAAGAGAATTTATTTCTCCAGGGGGTAAGCTATCTAATATCTGGCAATTATCTATATATTCCAAGAAATTACGGAATAAACTAGCAGATTTTTGGTATAAAAACTTCCTGTTTTTTAACATTTTTTTCCACATTAATCGAACAAACTTCCCTTATTAAAACCACCTAGTCCCCTGGAGATAAGTTTGTAGATTATGCTCGTATTTTTTTTTTGTAATTTTGTGGCTTACTAACGGTTTCTGGTGCAATATGTTCGCAACATGTTTGCAATGTAATTTAGATGGGCGAGATGGCCACCTTAAAAGTAAAAACATAAACTTTGGTGGTGCTTGTAGCCAAGAAAATTGTGCATCATTTGGTATAAGTTGACTCGACAATACCTCAAAAACGTTTTTTCAAAGCCTACTTCTACTAATTTTGATATACCAAAAACTTATTTTTTTTTTAATGGAAGTATTTTATTGTGGCATTTTGTTTCTTTTTTTTTCTCTTTAATTTTTGTTAACAATGTCCTGTACCTATCTTTTGTAGTTTCTGAGATAATCACTATAGGAGCAATTAGCGGTCTAATAAAAACTACGAGCGTTGTTGTTCTATACGCCGAAATATTCGTTCAACCAATGGAAGGCTGGAATGGTGCCCGACCTCTTTATTCAACTGTCAAACAAAGTAAAGGTTAAATCCACTATCCCAAAAGTAATAATTTTACAGAATGAAGGGCATCGCGTTTCAGTTTTTTTTAATTTCGGCAATATCCAGTTGCAGTATTTCATTTCTTAAACTATTGGTTAACAACCAAATATAATAAAGCATAAGTTTACTGACATATTTGAAGATGCCGCCTCTCTAAAAGGTGTATGAAACAACGCTGCTATCTTCAATTTAATTTGCTTAATTGCTCGTATTCTTTTATTGTTGAAGCTGTTCATAACAGATGCCTGTAGTTTTTCAAAATTATAAATTGATGTCCTACAACTTTAATAGAAATAAATTTTGCAACAAAATAACGCAATTTAAATAACCTACAACTATTGTGCAACGTAACAACAATCAAAAGTAAGAAAAACAAATTTCATTAACGAATATGTTCAACATAACCACAAGTTTGTGCAATGCACGTGAGTATTCTGTTTTCCAAAGAAGTACTAATGTTGTATAAAACTTTTACATATTCTTATAAACTCTTCTCTGATTATAATGTTCATGTCTTCAACAAGATTTGAAAATCCGTCCGTAGAAAACGAAGATACTCTCCTTCATTAACATTTTCATCAAAGACATAAGGTCCAATTATGTAACTACCAATAACTACCACTGAATGACCAACAATTTTGAAAGTTTGCAGGTGTGATAAAGTGAAGGTTTTTATGTGTTATAATAACGAAAATTGTGACGATTAACGTATCCATTTTAATAGAAGGTAGCTTCGTCGGTAAACAACAAAAAATTGGGAAAGTCAGGCTAATTTATCTGCTGCCCATTGACAAAAATGTAATTAAAAACAATGACAAAATGTTTTTTTTTGGACGTGTTTTGGTCAAAAAATTAAAAAAAAAAATTAATAACTCAAAAACTATTGCCCCAATTTTGAAAAGGAAAAACAGCTGAATAGACAATTTTAAACAGTACTAAAAAATCCAAAAATTTATAGTGTCATTTAAAAAAATAAATTCCATGCATTTCCGGTGAAACCGGAAGTGCGTCAGGGCTTAATGTATTTTTAGAATATGCGCCTTAAGCAACCATGAAACTTTCTCTAATTGTTTTTTTTTATTTAAAACATAAAGGAGCAATCAAAGAAACGGCTACTAATGACTCACCCTGTATATTGCAACATACTGTACATATGTTGCAAATTAAAAGCAAATTTATGGAAATCGACTGCAAATTAAATGGAAATTAAATCAGAAGGTATTTTCAGATTAGCATGTATTTTGAGATACACTGTAGGGTGTTTTTTTATCTTTGATATCATTTTGATCACCTGCAACTTTCTTGTTTTTAAAAATATCAGAATGAAGCAAAAATCATTTTGCATAGGTATCTATGAAGTTTTTTACGTTTTAAAAAATAAAACAAAACACTAACGTTTTTCCAAGATATTAACCTAACTTATATTTTTTAAATGGAAAGCCCTAAATATTTTCGGATATTTCGATTTTACATGAAATTTCAAGTATATTTTATAAAGCATACCCCATACCTATCTTCAACGGTTTGCGAGAAAACGGCGTTTAAACATGCCATTTTTAGAATAATTTAATTTTGTAAAATTGTTTTTTTTAATAATTTGTTACTTTGTTAATCGTTAATCTTTTGTTTTATTAAAAATAAACTTTCTAAATAATTATGAAAAATGATTTCTGTTTGATTTCGACATCTTTAAGAACAGGGTTACAAAACTAAATTTTTCTTTGTTGCATGTTTAAACGCCGTTTTTTCGCAAACCGTTGAAGATAGGTATGGGGTATGCTTTATAAAATATACTTGAAATTTCATGTAAAAGCGAAATATCCGAAAATATTTAGGGCTTTCCATTTAAAAAAATATAAGTTAGGTTAATATCTTGGAAAAACGTTAGTGTTTTGTTTTATTTTTTAAAACGTAAAAAACTTCATAGATACCTATGCAAAATGATTTTTGCTTCATTCTGATATTTTTAAAAACAAGAAAGTTGCAGGTGACCAAAATGATATCAAAGATAAAAAAACAGCCGGTACATAATCATGAAAACATAAATATTTTTCGTAAAATATGGTTGAACAATAGGTACTTGAAATACTCTGTTGGCCCGATATTTTCAGTAGATTTATTATTAAATGAGAATCCAAGACGCCTGAGTTCTATTTTCGATTTTTTGTAATTGAAGAGCATGTTGTTTGTAACCTTTTTTTCTTTAAAGATACCTACTCTTTTGATGCCTGACAAACACATATATAATGTAACTGAGTATGACGGAGTAAGCAATTTACAGTATGTCGAGTCTATATTTGCCGTAGACATTCAAATTTTGTAACACTCAACATGCCTAACAATAACCGATCGTTGGCAGCGCCCTCTGTTTAAGAATTGCTGACCTACCACAGTGATTATAATAAACGAAATCTACTTTTCCCATAAGAATATGTCTCTTAGATACAAATCAATCGGAATTTATGGGTGAAAACATTTAAAAGCACAAGACAGCTATAAAATACGCTTAATTGCTTTGTATCAAGCATCAAAAGAAAGAGAATTTATTTCTCCAGGGGGTAAGCTATCTAATATCTGGCAATTATCTATATATTCCAAGAAATTACGGAATAAACTAGCAGATTTTTGGTATAAAAACTTCCTGTTTTTTAACATTTTTTTCCACATTAATCGAACAAACTTCCCTTATTAAAACCACCTAGTCCCCTGGAGATAAGTTTGTAGATTATGCTCGTATTTTTTTTTTGTAATTTTGTGGCTTACTAACGGTTTCTGGTGCAATATGTTCGCAACATGTTTGCAATGTAATTTAGATGGGCGAGATGGCCACCTTAAGAAAAACCCGAAAAATATCTTACAGTACAAGCTTTTTTAAAATAATTACATACTTAACTTTTTAAAAAAATTATTATTATTATTATTATTATCATTATTATTATAATTATAAATAGTTGGTGTGCAATGTTTGTGGGAATAATGACTCCGTTAATTGTCATTTTGTTAGTAGTAAGATCTATAACCTGGGAATTCGCGGGGAATTGAACAAATGGATTGTCTCATTTTTAAAAGACAGAAAAATCGTTGTTAGACTTGGTGACGTCAGATCGGAGGAATATGATATGGACGTTGGAGTCCACAGGGCAGTATCCTGGGTCCATTAATATTTTTATTATTTATAAATGACCTACCTAGTTTCATAAGCTATGGCAAAATATTTATGTATGCTGACGATACAGCAATTGTGGTTTCCCACTCGGATCTGGAACAGCTCAACAATAATGTCAATTTATGTTGCTTGATTTTGTCTTTTTCTTATTTTTAGCGTTATATTTTAATTCACCTGCATCATATTGGGAATGTATTGTATATTTATATTGTGTATTATGTTACATAGAATTCTGATTTTTCTTTAAATTAATGTATTAATGTATGCCCAATTCTAAAACAGTTACTTAAATTATTTGGCTTTCTGAATCACTGACTAAACATAACACATATAATTCAAACACCAAAGTATAGCAACATGAAACGCGCTGATATTAGCTAAATGTGAAATGTTAACCAACAGTTAGTTCAAATTGAAGAAACTGGTACCAACAAAACTGAAAAAACATGTCACATTCATATACTAGGGTTAGGCGAGTTCTCTCTTGTCTGCTTAGACAATTTCTTATAGTTATTAATTTGAATTAAAAATGGTCTTTATAAAAAAGAATTAATTCAAAAAACATGTTTGACTTTTAAATGAAAATAGTTGGGGCAACTTAATTTACTTTCCCTAAAAGTGTAATTTTTCCTAGAATTTTTCCCCCACGGCAGAGGAGGCCGATCAAAGTAACCATTTCAGAACTTGTTAAAGAAGTCGAAAAATTGATAATAGAAGATGCTCGGCTAATAAAAACACAACTCTCAAGAATGACCCACGTATCTGATACAACCATTTTTAACATTATTCATGATCATCTTGGCATAATTAAGGTCAACGTAAGATGAGTGCCGAGAAAGGTCACGCCGCCACAAAAAAATAGCACAGGGAATGTTCCCATCCTTTTTTTGATTTCTGTAATGAAGGCATAGATGATGTATGAAGTCGAATTTTTGCAGGGGATAAAACTTGGATTTATCATTATGAACCAGAGTCCAAACAAGACTCCATGCAGTGGCATAAAAAAAAGCAAACAACCACCCAAGAAGTTTACCCATTTTTGACATTATTCATGATCATCTTGGCATAATTTAGGTCAACGTAAGATGAATGCCGAGAAAGCTCAAGCCGCCACAAAAAACAGCACAGGGAATGTTCCCATGCGTTTTTTGACTTCTGTAATGAAGGCATAGATGATGTATCAAGTCGAATATTTGCAGGGGATAAAACTTGGATTTATCATTATGAACCAGAGTCCAAATAAGACTCCATGCAGTGACATAAAAAAAGGCAAACAACCACCCAAGAAGTTCAAAGTGTCAGAGTCGGTCGGAAAACTCATATCTGCGTTTTTTTGAACTCAGAAGAAAACTTATTTATTGATTTCAAAGATAAAGGCACTTCCACAACTGGAGAATTTCTTACGCTCCAGTGCTGGAGCGGTGAAGAGAAGTCTTAAAAGAAAAAAGAAGGGGACAATTGACAAAAGGTGTCTTGCTTCTGTAAGACAATGCTCTCGTCCACAAGAGTCGTGTTGGGCTGGCAGCTCTGCATAAAGTAGGCTTACATATATTGAATCACCCACCTTATATAATCCAGACCTGGCTCCTAGGGATTTTTGTTCCCTAAATGATAAATTAGCTGTTGGGAAGAAATTTACGAGGGATGAAGAAGTAAAGGACAAGGCATACGCACTAGCTACATAATTGAAAGATCTGAAAAATATATTAGGATTGCTGGCGAATAAATTGAAAAAAAAATAATTTTGTAATTATATTTTCTCTCCTTTTCCCCATTCCGCACACTTAAAAAGCTCCCTTGTATAGGTAAAGTTTATACGTATTATAATGCCTAAACATAATACTTGGTGTAGCTATATTAGTACCTCGGTTATATTTATGCTTATCATTTCTGTAAGTTTTGATATTTGTGATATGTTTATTAGATCATACGCAAAAAAAAACACTAGTAAATTTATTAGTGTATTTGTTTTGTTTAGCATCAAGCTGCAGACTCCAATTAAGTTTCATATTAAAACATATTGAATATGTTACGTGCAATATATGTTGCATTTTTGATAATGCTAAGAGCTTCTAGAAGATTCCTAAATATAACAAAATTCCATTTAAAAAAATTATTTATAATTAATTGCACAGAATTATATAAATTAGCCGAATTCACATGAATGAAAATACATACCGAAATAATAAGTATAAAAAAAAACCAACGATACATTAAAGCATGTTCTGACATTTGAATGTTATTCTTCAGTGCTGATATTTAAATATCACCCCATAATACTTTCCTCGTAAGCCAGATATGTACATTCGAATATTAATGCATATTTTATGGTAAATCGAAGAGAATAGAATACTAAATTAGTGTAGTAACGTTGGCCTAATTTTAGTTTACATGTGATGTATGTAGATTGCATATTTATATGAAACGGTATTAATTTTATTCGCAGTATAAAATTTGATGTCCACCGCGTGTCTCTAAAGTATATGCCATAAATATATTATTGCTCAAACTAAAAATAATTTGAAAAAGTAATTAACAGTTTGTTTAATTTCAATTGCACGTTAATGTTCTTTTATTTGTACTATTGGATGTAGGCTGCATATTTATATGAAACGGTAATCATTTTATTCCAAACATAAATGTGATGTACACACCACGTGTCCCTAAAGTATATGCCATAAATATGTAAATTATTGGTCAAACTAAAAATAATTTGAGACAGCATGAAACAGTTTGCTTAATTTCAATTGCACATCCGATGTGTTCTTATATGTACTATTGTTATCACAATAATGTCAGGTTTTTAACTGGGCGTTCTGCATATAGGGCTCACTAATTACGATACAAGAAAAAAGAGTAAGAAGAAGAGGTCAACAGAGACTTGAATCCACAAAATGTGGTCCATAGAATTGTTATATGTATGTTCTAACAGAATTGTAAGGTAAACAACGACAAACTTGTCCCTATGATATGTAAAGAAAGCATTGTCAACAACTGTTAAAACAAATATTTTTTTCGATCAAAACCTAAAATAACAAGCAAAGGTCACACATAAACATTGATAAATTTTGCAGGCAATGATTGAAATATTGCAAGATTATCACAAAATTACAGGAAAAAATTTGTTTATGCATTGAATATTGACAGTGCAGATGTTATTATCAGGGACCACAAAAAACCCCGAGTGCCGAGTTTTACCTAATCAGAAACTTATTACTTTCTTATACGTAGTATAAGGAAGTATTGTGATGATGAAAATTTTCGACCTCGAGATTTTTGCAGATGTCCACGTTTCGAGGTCCCCTGATACCAAAAAAGTGGTTTTTAAAAAATGTCTGTGTGTGTGTGTGTCTCTCTCTCTGTGTGTGTGTGTGTGTGACCACGATAGCGGTCAAACCGCTGTAGATATAAATTCCAAATTTTGTATTTACGTGTATAATCTCCCTCTTGAGATCTGATTAGTTTTTCAGTAAAATCGGTAGACCGGAAGTAGCAGTTTACTTCTGCGAAAAAATCGAATTTTGACAATATTTCGTCAACTACTAAATTTAAACAAATTTATAAAGAATTCATATATACTTAAAATTAAAATTGAGAATGGTTTTATTTAAAAAGTTTTTCGAAATTCCTACCGGAAGTAGGTCTTTTACTCTTATCGAAAATCAGTTTTTTGCGAATATCTCGCAAGTCATGCTTTTAAGACAAGTACGTTACGAGTATAAAAGTATTTAAAACATAATTTTCAATATCTTTTATATAAAAAAAATTTCAAAATTCAGACCGGAAGTACCACTTTTACTCTTATCGAATAGCGATTTTTTGCAAATATGTCGTAAGTTATGCATTCTATGTATATTTATGAAGAGTACAAAAGTATTTAGAGTTGGATTTGGAATATTTTTTGTATAAATGAAATTTCAAAATTCGAACCGGAAGTAACACTTTCATACGTATAAGAAAGTCGTGTGGTGGCCACACCTCATTTTTTTGGTTAGCTATTAGTTGAAATTTTTTTAGCCAGTTTTCACTTGTTTTATTGCAAGTACATGTTATAGAAAGTATTTCTGACATACACATAACCAAGACAAGACACAGACAAAACAAATATAAGACCAATCATCCGAGTCTTCATTTGCGTCTTCCCTATACATTTTGCTATCGCCGTCATACCCGTACTCCTTAAGTTCAAGGTCGTCTTCGTCTGTAAGGTCAAGCAATATAATGACGCTCTGGATTGATATGAAATCAGAAGAGAATCTGAGCTCAATAGCAGCCTAAAGAATAAGTCCTCAGTGATTTTAACGGGGTTGATTTTTGCGTATGTCTGTCCCGGAATTTTTGCTTACGTCCTTATTTTTTGACTCTCGGGCTTCTTCTGATAATTCACCGATAGGCAATAGAACTTCCTTAATAACTGCAGCACAATGAATAAGAATTTTGTGTACTGTAAGTACCATGGAGTACCAATTGTACAAAGATACACATAATTCTGCAGTGGCCTTACAATATTCGCCAAACATGTCAATATTAATAGAATATCCAGTATTTAAAGCACGCAAAATGACACCACTTTGTAAGGTAAGGACAAACGATTATCTTTTAAAATTCTCGCGCGCACTAGTTGCAATTTCATCCACATCTTCTTGAAAATGTTCCCGGAGACAGTCCAAAACACAAATTTTCTTCACAGAAAAACACTGACCAAATACTTCCATCATTTTCTGATGTAAATCAGATGTGTAATGGCCATAGTGACAAAACGCCTAAAATGCACCAAAATCACAACTAAACACTAATTAAAAGTGATTACACACTAATACGAAATTATAAAATTTTCTGAGGACACCAAGAAAATAATAAACTATATCATCCCACATTTATATACATTAGGTCCTGTTCCGTATCACCCCGCGGGTAAAACCATAAATTTTTTGATTACTTACACTAAAATCTTTCATTTCATGAAAAGTTCACGGACTAGCAAGTACTAGCAAAAAAAGTTATCCCTAATTAAAAATTAATTTATAACTAGCTGTTATAGGATTATAAGCAGCCGATTTCACTTGAAAATAAAAACAGCTTCCTCCAAAGTAATGTTGACATTTGAATCATTAAAGTAATTACTTTCACCTTCTAATAATTACTTTTAAATCGACCAAGATAACTTGCTTCGGTAATAACAAACACAACTTAAGTTTCGGGTACTAAAATATATCCTACAGAAATGTTGTTAATTTTGCAGTTTTTGATAATTAATATCTCTGGTTCTGAAAAATACAAAACAGCAATTCTTGGTTACATAAGTTACAGCATTATGAAAAATTTTAAACTTTTACTTTCTTATACGTAGTATAAGGAAGTATTGTGATGATGAAAATTTTCGACCTCGAGATTTTTGCAGATGTCCACGTTTTGAAGTCCCCTGATACCGAAAAAGTGGTTTTTAAAAAATGTCTGTGTGTCTGTCTGTCTGTGTGTGTGTGTGACCACGATAGCGGTCAAACCGCTGTATCAATTCCAAATTTTGTATTTACGTGTAGAATCTCCCTCTTGAGATCTGATTAGTTTTCCAGTAAAATCGGTAGACCGGAAGTAGCAGTTTACTTCAGCGAAAAAATCAAATTTTGCCAATATTTCGTCAACTACTAAGTTTAAACAAATTTATAAAGAATTCATATACTTAAAATTAAAATTGAGAATAATTTTATCTAAAAAGTTTTCCGAAATTCCTACCGGAAGTAGGTGTTTTACTCTTATCGAAAATCAGTTTTTTGCGAATATTTCGCAAGTCATGCTTTTTAGACAAGTACGTTACGGGTATAAAAGTATTTAAAACATAATTTTCAATATCTTTTGTATAAAAAAATTTCAAGATTCAAACCGGAAGTACCACTTTTACTCTTTCGAATAGCGATTTTTTGCAAATATGTCGTAAGTTATGCATTCTATATAAATTTATCAAGAGTACAAAAGTATTTAAAATTGGATTTGCAATATTTTTTGTATACCGGGTGTCCACACGAAAACTTATTATTGAATTATTTCTGGTGTTTTTGAAGACAAAAACTTTTTTGCTATAGGGGGACAATGAATAGTGTATTTCATACCGCCCCATCGGGTCACCCGCCGCCGCCGGCCACCCCCACTCCAATATTTTAAATGACACCCTGTATTTTTTTTTGGTGGTTTTGAAAGAACACAATTTTCTTGATATTCCTATGTGAAAAAACTAGTAACACACATTATGACATTTATGAGATATTTAAATTTAAAAGTTTCAGATATCAGAAATTATTAACTCCGAAAAATCATAAGTTAGTCATGGAAATAGTTTGCTTTAAATTAGAATTGTCAAAATTATGACTTTTGTGTTTCATTAATATTAATACTTGTAAAATTGTTCTTAAAGTTTCGGCTTTTTCGCTGAAATGGTTTATACTCTTGAAGAGAGAACTGAAATAGTGATTTTGTATGGGATTGCAAACAAAAATTATTCCCAAGCGGCGACGTTATTCAATAAAAACCATCCAAACAGAAACGTATCTGTTGCTTATGTCAGAACGCTAATAGAAAAATTTTTGCAAACTGGATCTGTAAATAATAAAAAACGGAATACGAATAATTGTGGTGTACTAAATGAAGCTATGCAACTAGCAGTTCTTGGGCATATTAATTTAGACCCAGAGCTTTCGTTGAGAAAATTATCCGAAGTTTCGGGAGTGCCAAAATCAACCTGCCATAAGATATTAAAATTAAACAAAATGCACCCTTATAAAATTCAACTTCACCAAGAGTTGGGTGACAGTGATTTCGACAGAAGAGTCGAATTTTGTGAAATAATGACAGATATGATTCGGCAAAATGGAAATGTTTTGCGAAGTATTTGCTTTAGTGATGAAAGTTACTTTTACTTAAATGGTCTTGTGAATAGACACAACTGTCGATATTGGAGCGACGTAAAACCCCATTTTTTCCGAGAAGGCAACATACAATATCCCCAAAAAATTAATGTATGGGCTGGAATTCTTAATAACCAAGTAATTGGCCCGATATTCTTCCAGGAAAATTTAAATGGACCTAAGTACTTACAATTTTTGGAAGAGCTAATACATCCTCTTATCATACAGTGTCTAGAAGAAAACTTGAATGAAATAGAGGAGGAGCAATTATATTTTCAACAAGATGGAGCTGGGCCACATTACTGTTTAGACGTTAGGAATTATTTGGATAATATTTTCCCAGGACATTGGATTGGACGTAGGGGCTCTATTGAATGGCCAGCTCGCTCCCCCGATTTAACTCCCCTAGATTTCTTTTTGTGGGGACATTTGAAGTCTGTTGTTTATAAGACACCGCCACAATCAATAGCTGATTTACGTAATAGAATAACAGAGGAATGTCGAAATTTAACGCCACAAGTGTTCGAAAATGTTAGAAATGCTTTTGAAAATAGACTTTATTTATGTTTAAATGTAAACGGTGAACAATTTGAGCATTTAATTTAACTAAAATGTTGTGAATAAATCTTGTTTTAAGTATTTCCATGACTAACTTATGATTTTTCGGAGTTAATAATTTCTGATATCTGAAACTTTTAAATTTAAATATCTCATAAATGTCATAATGTGTGTTACTAGTTTTTTCACATAGGAATATCAAGAAAATTGTGTTCTTTCAAAACCACCAAAAAAAAATACAGGGTGTCATTTAAAATATTGGAGTGGGGGTGGCCGGCGGCGGCG
Organism: Amphimallon solstitiale; assembly: GCA_963170755.1. NCBI lineage: Eukaryota > Metazoa > Arthropoda > Insecta > Coleoptera > Scarabaeidae > Amphimallon > Amphimallon solstitiale. The sequence continues at coordinate 16,881,143 of OY720682.1, read as the reverse complement.
GGTGACCCGATGGGGCGGTATGAAATACACTATTCATTGTCCCCCTATATCCTGAACAACCACCCAAAATTTCAAGTTTTTGTCTTCAAAAACACCAGAAATAATTCAATATAAAGTTTTCGTGTGGACACCCGGTATATGACATTTCAAAATTCGGACCGGAAGTAGCACTTTTACTCTTAGTGAGGAGCACTTTTTTGATAATATCTTGCAAAGTATGTATTCTATAGAGATTTATTAAGAGAATAGAAGTACTTAGAATAGGATTTTAAATAATTTTTGTAAAAAAAATTCTTAAAATTCTATAATTTGAAACGCTCATACGTATAAGAAAGTCGTGTGGTGGCCACACCTCATTTTTTTAAATACGATCGCGTTTTTGTCGGTTTTGACCGCTGTGTGGCGGCGCTACGAATTTCGAAAAACTGTTTTTTTTTAATTTCTCTCAAATTCACTGAGTAGACTTGAATTCCCTGTAAATTAGTTTAAACTTAGTAGTTGACGAAATATTGGTAAATTTCGATTTTTTCACTGAAGTAAACTACTACTTCCAGTCTACTGCAAAAGGAAGACACTATACTTTGTAAATATAAAATTTGGTATTGTTAACTTTAGCCGTTTGACCGCTCTCGTGGTCACACACGGAGAGAGGTTTTTTTTAAATCACTTTTTCGGTATCAGGGGACTTCCAAAGGTGGACACATCCGCAGAAATCTCGTGGTCGAACATTTTGGTCATAATAATACTTCTTTATACTACGCCTAAGAAAGTAAGATACGTTCTTTCCTATAGCGTAAAGGTCTTCAAAATCTGCTTGTATCGACCAGTTTTTTTTTATTTTTTTTGATGAATACGAAAGTTTCCTAGACGACAGTGTATTCACAAGAAGAGGATATGAACAATGATGACATGTAATTTTAGTTCCGGTTATTAATTTCCGTTCATCATTAAATTATAATTTAAATTTGAACACGCTTGAATCTTCCGCGATACATTGTCATACGATATTTTACGTACATGTCAAAATGTTTCGTGAGATACTGTTACATCAATCCCCGTTCACGGACGTGAATGTTCAACGAGATATAGCTTGTACATATTAAGATTTGTTTGCGTGGCATTCTAATCACTGCCGTAATTATAAAGTCATTGACTTCGCGTCAATTAGTCATATACACGCATATATGTATAAGATACTTGTAGTCAGATAAACTGTTGTACGTATAAATTCATAAGCCGATTAATAAGTGTGTGTATACAAGTAAGACATGTTCGAATCTTATCTTCACAATACAGAAACTCAATGTCGTTTCCATTTTGCCAACAATAACCGAAGCGTATAAAGCATGAATAGAATGATGAACAATGATACTAATCCATGCCATCTGCTGACTTTTATGAATGGTTTTGTAAATGCCATTCTATCAAAATGTGCAAGTATTGAAATTATGATGTGATAAGAAGTAATTTCTGTCCAATAAAAAAAAACTCCGTCGAAGAAATGAATGGAAATTAAAATTATTGAATATATAAAGGTTATCTAAGGATATAAAAAATAAAAGATTTAGAACTGAGTAGCATTCAATATCGCCATATTTCAGGGGTAAATTAATGATTACTGGCGAATAATCAAGTACTTACTATGCAAAAAATATGATCCTATGGAACTTGTTTTTGCAAATTCAATAAGCACAGAATTTCCCATTAAGTTATTGACTGTCTGTCCTAGCCGCACTTTTTGAATTTCGCGCGTGTTTTAAGTTGGCTACGAAGACAATGGAATAAAATACAGGTAGGCCAATACCGGTGAAGCCGCGTTATCTAAATTAAATAATAATATTAAATATTATTCGTTATATAATAATGACCAAATTTGATAAGCTTGATAATATATTACTACTGTACGGGAGTATATCTGCTACCCACTGAACTAGAACTTATTAAAGATAGAGTTTTCGAAAATTTGGATTTTATGTTCTCAGTTAGGCGTATCCCATTTATACTCTGTATATGTCAGTATGAACCATTAAAGTGTGCGATATATGTACAAACGTTTAGGGAAATGTAAATTAATTGACTAGAAAATAATAACCTTGATAGCATCACAAAATAGTTTGTTACGCATTGGCGCCATGGTCAAAGTGAGCGTTCAAGTATATGCGTGCATAATGCATGTATTGTGTAATATCAATTACATACATTAAAACTATGTTCATGTTCATGTATGCCGCTCAATATAACGGGATATTGAAAGTTTAAGATACACGTTTGCCATATAATGAACATCGTGTGCCAATATCCTATAGACAGATATACATATTGCGGCAAATTCTATATATTTTACAAAAACTTTATCAGTAGAATTTCATCGAAACCTTTTACGATGTGAACTTTCCATGGTAATCTAATTCTAGGTCGAAAGATTTACAAGGGGAAAGCCAAAAATTCCATTTTTAGATATGCTTCTTACCATAATCCAAAAATAGCAGATCTTTTCTACAAAGTGTTTTGTTTATATCTATTGATTCATCAACATTCTACTTGGAATTTGCGTTTCAAAGAAGAAGATGTAAGCTATGAAAATATTGACAGAAAATATGAGATATTGTAACGGTTCAAAAATTATAGGCTTAATTATTTCTATTTTTAATTAACAATTATTAATGTTTCCGATATTATATGTGCATTTGGTATAGTAGCGTCATCTAATGGATCGCTTAAGTATGTTCAGTCTTTCATCGACAGCTGCTCGTCTAGAGTTATTGTCAGCATCTGTAATTTAAATCACATAATTTGGTGTTTTATTTTCTGTTAATTCGATTGTTATTTTCTCCTTAATAAGTCGGTAGCATTTTAAATTGAAATTATAATTTACTTAATTCTGCTTTACTAGTAATTTTCTTGAAATTCACTTGTTCTTCCTTCCCCACTCTTATCGGCGGCACTTGTTGAACGTCTTGCCGCGCAAGTCCGGTATATATTTGGTAAATCCAACCCCATCGTCTTAGTGACGGATGCTAATGAGTTAAATGCTGTTTTGGAAGATATGTATTGGATTAGTTGGAAGCATGATTTTTCCTAATTCGGCAAGGCCGGAATTTTGGTTAATCTACACGTGGCTCCGTTGTAATTATTACACCCTTGGTATTGTCGAGTACACGTTGGAGGAATATATAAGGACAATTAGTCAGGTACCTTTATCTTTCAAGTAATTTGGAATTGTTAATGATTCATTTTCTTAACCTTATTGTTTGATTTTCTCTTTTGATATTTTTCGTTAGAACTAATTATTCATTCTAATTAGGGAAATTTTGGACGTTAAATTTTGGTAGCGTTAAACTTTGCTGACGGGAGATTGTGAATTCATCCCTTTCTTTTTTTTATTGGATGTTGGCTGCCTGTAAATTGGAATCTGAACCATTCCTTCTGGACCACGGGTTGAATCTGCCTTTTATCGCTGATACCAGCTTGTGAAGACCTTATAGACCCAGCTAAGTGTCATAATCTAATTAAATAAGTTTTTTTTGGTAATATCAAATAGTAAATTTATTGCATATAATTCTACCCTACAGGTGCTTTTTTAAATTAATTTCTGTAATTTTGAGTCTCATTCCGAGAACATATTATTAAAAGAATCAGTATAGAGGCCGACCTTAAATAAACATTGCACTTTGTCTTACCGTTAATAACTCTGTAGGTATAAGAGTTAAGCAAAAATAGCCTATTATAATTCTGAAATTTGGTTCTTTATTTACTTCACATGATTATCTACTCTAAATAGCTTCACGACGTTTTGACCCATACCATCTTCACTGAGTAAAGCGGCAGCCTAAATGACTAGAATACCAGGTAGGTGGGCATGGTGGATATGACTCATTCGGAAGTATTATTTGTGACTATTTTGCATTTGAAGTTTTAGTTTACCCCAGCGCCATATTATTATTGCCACAGGCCTGTTCACGATTCATACGTGGCAATATGAAGAAATTAGCCCAAATCCGATGGTCAAAAGGGTAAATGGAAAAGGAGAAAGAAGAATGGGAAATATATTTTGAACTCATTTAATGGAAATCATAGCAGAACTTGATAGTAGTTATTTTGATAATTACAGAGAATAGAAAAAGAGACGTGCAGAACATTTGTTTATTTATAATTTTACAGTAGCAATAAATTAATTAATTTTTTGTGCAGACTTTCTTTCGGAACACGTAAAATCAAACCAGCTGCTCTCAATGTTTTTCTGGAAATATCTTAGAAATGTAAATTTCTATTATTTTTCTGTGTTCACCATCTACTTGAAATAGAAAATACCTACCACGAACTTGTGAATTTAACTAACCTCATAGCTAGTTCCAATAATAAGGAACTTAGCAATGGTGAACACTTACCTTTGGACACGAAATGTGAGTTTTCACTGTCGCTTGGCGTTAACGTGAGAACAAAAAAACGTTACCGACATAGCCGCCTGTTAACATAATGAGGCGTGGCCACCACACGACTTTCTTATACGTATGAACGTTTCAAATTATACACAAATTGTTCTAATTTGTTTTAAATACTTTTATCTTCTTAGAAAAACAAAGCTGTAAGTGTGTTACTTCAAGTCCAAATTTTAATAATTTTTTTTATACAAAAAATATTCAAAATCCTATTCTAAGTACTTCTACTGTCTTAATAATTCTCTGTAGAATGCATACTTTGCGAGAAATTTGAAAAGAAATGCTACTCGCTAAGAGTAAAAGTGTTACTTCCTGTCCGAATTTTGAACATTTTTTCATACAAAAGGTATTGAAAATTAAGTTCTAAATACTTTTATACTTGTAATGTTCCTGTCTAAAAAGCATAACTTGTAAGATATTCGAAAAAAAACTGATTTTCGATAAAAGACCTACTTCCGGTAGGAACTTCGAAAAACTTTTTTAATAAAATTCTTCTTATATTTAATTTTGAGTATGTATGAATTCTGTATAAATTTGTTTAAATTTAGCAGTTGACGAAATATTCGCAAAATTCAATTTTTTCATTGAAGTAAATACTACTACTTCCGGCCTGCCGATTCTCAAGAGGGAACTTATACTCGTAAATACCAAATTTGGAATTGATAGCAACAGCGATTTGACCGCTATCGTAGTCACACACAGACATTTTTTAAAAACCACTTTTTTGGTAACAGGGGACTTCAAAACGTGGTCATTTGCAAAAATCTCAAGGTCGAAAATTTTTATCATCACAATATTTGCTTATACTACGTATAAGAAAGTAAAACTTAATATATTCAGAAAATGTGGGATTTGGATTTATTCACTCTATCGCTAATAACTTTAATTTTTCGGTCGATTTTTTTCTGGCTGGTGTTATTTTATGCGTAAAAGTATCAGTATCACGTACAGAAGAAAAATCGGACAATGACATTCACTCTAAATGTGATTTAAGTGCAGTTTTGCGTTTGTTGTAATGTAAAATAGGTTATAAAGAATGTTACGTGTCGGATTAGGTATACCAAAATTTGTTAAATTACAGCTTTTCGAAACTCATCTATCTCGTGAATAGCGTCACTCGGTTATAACGTCAACAGAGTGTCCGTCTCGACGATGACGCTATAGCCGTGTTCTACTGTATATTTCTTAATCTGGAAAATGTTTATCATTTGGACCGCTTAACCAATTTCTATGTACATTTGGTACAAGAATATCCAAATCAGACACATCTAGTTGGAGATATTGCCTTTAAAGTGCAAAGAGGTCAAAAAAATGAAAAATTTACATCTCGAAAACTGTTCCGTAAAAAAAAATTAACTTGATTTGCGAATTTAGCTGGAGAAAATATATAACGAAAGTTACCTCTCACCAAATGTACAATTTTAGTAGAAACTATTCCTGCCACAGTCGCTGTCACAATAGAGAACTTGATTTCCGGATTAGAACCGCGTAGATGCTTATGTTTCGTCCACTGATGCTAGGAATATTTTCAGGTCTATTTATTGATAGATAATCCTTGTAGGTTAAAAAAGGACTAGAACTGTGACTCCTAAGAGTTATGTTGTGAAATGGATCATACGGTGGCCTGGTACTGGCTGGTCCTGCTGAAACAATCGAATGCAACTAATATCACGTCACCATATAATACGATTTCCGATAGAAGTCGCAGAGGTCACACTAGTAGCTAGTACAGCTGTTAATATCATTTAATTATATCCAGCAGATACCTTTTAAAATCGACATTGTTCCCTATAATATTTAGTATGCCCAATTTACATTTTGAGTATGTTTGGTGGTTGTAAAATTGTCAATAAGTTGTAAAACTGTCAATATCAGTTTGATAAATTGTTTCCAAGAACGTAAAAAATGAATGTATCCTCTTCGTCTATATTGCAAAGAAATGAACAAATATATTTTTTTAACAAAAATGTTTTTAACTCTTACATCTCTTACCATCTGCTGCTTACATATAAAACAATTCATACGTGCTTGTTTTCATTGTATAGTGATAGCGATATTAACTTTTATACTCTATTGTGTTTTGTATCTGGCTAATTCTACTCTAAGTAGTAAAGGCATGATGAATTGGTTATATAGCTATTGTAAACTGATCTAATAATCCGTTAGTAAATACAACATTGCATGTTAAAAAATAAATATTTCAAAGTATGGATTAACAAAACCGTACACAAAACAATTTATTCACAATCACACGTAAAACTTTTTCTTTCTTTTCATTTCACGCAACTCAACAATAGAATGACATACTTTTGAATAAATATAGGAAAACACAAACCTTTAATACCCAAGTAATATTCAAACTAATTAAGTGGAGAACAGGGGGAACAATTAATTTATGAGGCATTAAAAATTCAATATTTTATCTTTATCTGCCATTTGCATAAATTTTAATAGTTTGTTTTTAATTATGCCTTCTTATATTTACTTACAGTTTAAACATTATTTGTATCATAACCAAATATAAGCATTTTTTTGTTCTAACTTTGGAGGATACGTGAATATGTAATAGACTACGTCCATTTTTTTATGATGACTCATTCAATAAGGAAAACTTTAAAAAAGAGTACAGCTCAGCTCATATAACTTGAGCGGTGAAGGTCGTATGCGCAAAGGACAAGGGGGAAAGTAGTTTTACTATAAATATTATGAGAAATTCTGCAACAATCAATAAACTGCTGTTTTATGTCATTAAATATTTTGGAGATATCCTGATTTGAACTTTGCGCACGCGAACATTTAGTATTTAAGATGTAATATTGCACGTATTTGTAATTTTATTTGGGGCTAATTTATTTCTACGAACCCTAATAAATCACATCATTGTAGCAGTAACATACAACGACGCCGACATTCTTGCAATAAAATAAATAAAAAAGTAACTACATCTAACCGAAAAGCAAACTAATAATATTCGCGATTCTAAAAACACTTTGTGTTATCGTAGGGAAACAAGCTTAATATAAAGTACATACCATAGTCGACATACTTTAATTTCTGATACGAAAGTAGAAAGAGGAAAAGAGCGCGACGAAATAAACTAAAGATAAACATAAGCGAGGCTGCCAAGACAGTACACTCGACAAACGTTTCCTATGAAATGTAAGGCGTGAGGGTCCCCCGACACTGCGTTGCTCTCCCACCACTATTAGCAAGCAGGCATCGCTGCATATTATAAGGTCATCTTCTGCATGGTATAGAAGTATAAACCGAAATTAAACTTTGACGACTACGGTATATAAACAAACATAAATACAAAGATAGAGATCAAGAAATAGTTGATTTGTAACTCACGTTTACTCAGATCTTTGCTATATAAAAAAATACTTAAAAAATAAAACTACTATGTCATGTTATTGACCTAATCCGGTATATGTATTTATAATTTTATCTTCTGTGTGAGTAATAGTAGTTAGCATTTCGTGGAATCATGTATCTTGCTATAAAACGTTTGTTTTTATAAAATTATGAAGTATTTTCTCTTTAAAAGTATACCAGCAATATATATCTTTTATGAATCCGCAATAAAAACTATTAAATTATTACATTTGACAGATGTCAAAATGCTTTTAAGCAATTTTATTCATGTCAAAACTCTCTGACGGGCTCATTTTTAAAAATTGAACAGAAGCTATTCGATGTGATTAGTTTCCTTTTTGGTAAAAACATTGAGCCATGGTAGTGTGTAACAGAACAGGATCTTGGAAAGCTATGACGAAAAGAAACTTGTGTCACAAGTCTTTCTAAACATGCAGCAGGTCTTCAATGAGGTAGCACACGAAGGCTTATTGTATATCTTAACTATACTTCGAAGTTATAATCAACAAGACTTTCACAACCTACCAGCTGACACAATCATGGTGGTACGCTCAGGCAGTTGTTACATTTTATATGTTGTTTTTAGGGCGTAATTTCTTATTGTTCTTTTATTTTCGCAATTTCAAATAATTAATTTTAATTTAGAATCTCTATTTTGAGTTAGAATGTTCCATTTGTTATTTGGTTTATTTTATGTTGGCTCTCTGGACATATCTCGCCATTTTTCAATAATACTTTATCGTTGATTTTGACTTAAGTTATCGGCATATGTTAGATTTTCGTATCACATTTGTGCTTCCTTGAATTAGTTGTCTTACCGCTCAGTTTTGTTTCTAAAATCATTTAACTAATCTTTAAATATTTTACGTTCATTGATGCTCAATTCTCGTGAGTGTTTTTGTTCCTCTTCTAATTCCTGGAGTGTGCATTGGCATTTGTGCGCACGCTTCACTCTCGTGTTTCTGGTCGGACAGTGTTTAAGTTTTACTTTGTCCTAAAAGTCACTAACGCAAAGACACCCATTTCACATGCCGTTAACCCGTCGACTACTCGCATATTTGCTATTGTACTGTTGCCGATACCTTAATTAAATGGAATAATTAGCGAAACGTTACTATTTATAGTGATTGATTGATTTTGTTGGAAGAGAGATTAGTGGGGTTCGGCCAGCGTTGAATGGGATTACCATTATGAGGCGAAATAATTAATGATTATTTGGTGGATTTACGCTGTATCATGGCCAAACCAGTGTTCAGCCATTTTGTCCCATTCAACACCTGCCAAATAGAATTCCTCTGGGAAGTTCAAAAAACCCCTCCGTATTGGTATCGTACTGTATGGCTAAGGTTATGTAAAACCAGTTTATTTTAGTTTGTGTAGTAGGTTTAGGTACTGTCTATTTAAGCAATTATTTGGGGGATCTTAAGATTTGCACATATTCTGTAATTGTTTCATTTAACTGCTTAATTTACGGGAAAATCGTTTCACGTTTTACACTGCTACATTCTTCCTTTCTTAATTTTTAAATAAATCTTGTAATTGTTGTAATTTTGATTTGCAGTGATCATCTTTAAAACTTACTTAATTTCCTTTCGGGCGAGAATACACCCAAGGAGCTCGTGAATTAGCGGAATGACAAGTGGCACCAATATTTTTGATCGTCGTTCTAGGAACCACCAATTCTCCGCATCGGGCATAGCGGCGACGAGGTATCCTGTCTTTTGGATCGACAGGAGTTTTTCGACCAGAATGAGAATTGAGGAGTAACACAGGCAAAGTATACAGATATCGTGGTACAAGAGTTTAAGAAATATAAGACGAACATCTTGCGAAACGCAATACTGGTCCTGCTGACGGCAAGTGGGTAGTACCGAATTTGTATCAATTCTACACTAATATACCAATAACTAAGAATACTAACAAAACAAATATAGATCATTGATAAATTACGGAATAATGTAAATTAATGGATTTCTGTATATGTAAGTGAGTAATTAAAGCCAAGCGCAAGTCAACGCAAATTATATTAATGCACAATGCGCCCTATATATGCCCAGAAATAACATTAAAAAACACGCCAATATTTATAAAAACTGATGAAAGGTACTTGAAAATTTATCTCTATTAGGAGTTAAACTTGAGAAGGTGAAAAAATAGAAACTGACACTAAAATCCAGCCAAATGAATTAGTTGTCGCTCCTCTAGATGGACCATTATGGATCTATGGAATTAAAAAACCATCAAATACACTGCATACATTCCAGACTAAAGTATTTCGCATGATCATCAATGCTGCTATACGTCATATTAGACACCTGAGGAACTACAAACACGCTTCGTGGAAAATATTGTCAAAATATATGCTAAAAATTGAGAAAAAAAAAACGTAGGTCATAATTTGGCATATGTACTAGATTGTAAAGTTGCAGATAAACTTAATACAGAAAGAAACCTCAGTACAAGACAAAAAGAAAAGTAATTTTTTGTTACTTCAGCATATTCACTTCATCATTTGAAAAGTTTCGATAATATCCAATTTAATAGTCCCTGTAGGAGTATTAAATATCTTCCCACACGAATTATTTTCAACTTGGGTCGATTTAATTTCTTTATAATTCTGAAGTAGGAGTAGGTAAGATAAAAGGCTGACTATACCGTGTCTGCCTTTTCACACATATACATATACACGCTATATCCATTTAAGTGGATTGAATATATTGCACAATAGATATATTACATGCACATATGTAATTATATTGATGTACATAAGGCAGGTAAATTCATTGTACGCTTGTCGAGTAGATGCATCAAAAATCGATACAAGTTACATATATATAGGTGAGCTCTAGTAATCTGATATTCTTTTTGAAAGAACTTTTCATGAGAATAAAGGTTATGCATACTTCATTATAAATTTTAAATTTGACGTGCCGAACATTTCAAATATTAAGAGCACGTGTCATACATAATATAGAAAGCAGTTTAGTTAGAAACAGCTTAGCTTTGAATAACAAATAGATATTTTATAAAGTTGTCAAAAGCTCAATATAATAAGGTGACCAACTATACTCATTTACTGAGTTTTGTAACTCTTTTTTCGCAAACCGTACTCTTTTCAAATCCTGTACTCTGAAAGTACTCATTTGTATAATTTTATACTCATTTGTATTTCTAAAACACTTTTTTAGATTATTTTATTTCAATTTTATTAACTAAATATTTAAAATTATTGTGACAGTGATTTGAATTTCACGCGCGCATATTGCTTGCCATTTCTGGCACGTCAGAGGACAGGGCAAACACCAGACACGAGTTTGACAGTGATTTGAATTTCGCGCGCACATATGACTGCCGTTTCCGGCACAATTGAGAGGCCGTATTATGTACCTGGAGAGATAGATAGATACTACAGATTTCTTTTTCTAACAACGTCAAAATTACATTTGTGAAAAGATATGGATATATCTGTCTCTCCAATATTTGTGTACGTAATCCCCAGGCTGATCTTTGATGCGCAGTATGTACGGCATGCTTGTCAGTCTTGACGCATGCGTAGTATGTACGGCAAAGTTTTATGGGAATTCCCTTTCTGTTTAATTAATTTGAGGTTAGAGAAAACTAACAATTTCGTACTTTTTGTTCAAGTTAACAAGATTTGAGGTGTACAAAATAAAATAAAATTTTATTTTATTTATCTAGTAAAGGTGAAGTTGCATGTAAGTATTAATATTATAGTTTCATTTTCATTTACTTAAATAATATCAGATTATAATATTTATTTAAAATCAAAATAAAAATATATTACTAATATAATTTTTAGATTATTAATTCAAATATGAGCGATAACAAAAGGAGGAAAAATCGTTTAAACGAAAATTTAAAAAAAGAGTTTCCGTTCATTGTAGTTAAAAATCGAAATGATGACTCCTTGGTTAAATGCACAATCTGCAATAGGGAATTTTCAATTGCAATTCATGGACGTAGTGCAATAACGGCACACATTGAAACTAAAGTACATAAAACGTCTCATGACACAGCAGCGTCAACATCCAAACTGACAACATTTTTTAAAGGGAATACTTTTAGAACTAATGAAAAAAAAATGGCAGTTATGGAGGGTACTTTCGCTTTTCACACAATAATCCATAATCAAAGTTTTCGCAGCATGGACTGCACTACTAAATTATTAAAAAAATTTTGTGACGAAAAATGTTCTTGTGCGCGAACAAAATGTGAATCTATCGTAACCAGCGTATTTAATGAATACTGCAAGAAAATGCTATCAGAAAATCTAGATTCTGTATCATATATATCTATTCTATCAGACGCATCGAATCACAATGAAATAAAACTTTATCCAATTTTAGTAAGGTATTTCGATATTAAGAACGGTATTCAAATTAAGATTTTAAATTTGGAATTAATCGAAGGGGAAACATCAGACATTTTGTCTAATCACTTATTTCGAGTTATAACAGACAACAATTTGAATAAGAAAATTTTGGCGCTCTCGGCTGATAACACAAATACTAATTTTGGAGGACGCACCCGTAAAGGTGTCAATAATGTGTACACAAAATTACAAGATCTTCTGAAACGAAATATTTTGGGAATTGGTTGTAATGCTCACATTATATCAAATGCCATCAATACAGCATCAAGTTCAATGTCAATAGATGTGGAAGTAATTATTACAAATATATATTTATATTTCAATCGGTTTACAGTACGGGTAGCAAATTTGAAAGAATTTTGTGAAGAGGCTGGTGTTCAATACAAAAAACTGCTTGGTTATTCCAAAGTCAGATGGCTTGCTTCAACTCCAGCATTAGAACGCGTTTTGCAGTTATATGATCCACTACGTTCATATTTTTTAAGCCTTGACAAATGTCCTACAATTTTGAAGAAATTCTTTCAAAACGATATGTCAGAACCTATGCTTTATTTTATTCACAGTCAGGCGTCGTTGTTTCATAAAATTACTCTACAAATTGAAGAAGATAAAATTTCAGCAGCAGAAGTTTGTATTATATTAAACGATTTCATACTGCAATGTAAATCAAGATTTAATGATGGATTTTTACCACTAATTCTAAAGAATAAACTGGCCGTTTTGGAAGATTCCAATCCCGGAATAAAAAATGAATTTTTAAAAGAAGTTAAAATTTTTTATAAAATTTGCTATGAATATATCGAAGAATGGATAGTGAACTTTAGAGCATTAAATTGTTTCAAATGGACCCTTCTAAATAGTAAAATTGAATGGAAAGAAGTTTCTTCAGCAGTCGAATTTGTAATGAAGGAAGTAAAAGGTATTGTTATTAATGACAATTTTCTCTTTGAAGAAATTCGAAGAGTAAATTTATATTTAAATGAAGAAAAATTGAAGAAATGGAACGATGAGAAAATAGAACTTGACAAAAGATGGGTAGAAATCTTTCGGCATTTTAGAGTAGAACATATCCCACATGAAAATTTAAAAGTTTTAATAGAAATTTCCTTATGTTGTCCAGGCACTAATGCTGCTGTTGAAAGGGTATTTTCACTAGGGAATGATTATTGGAGCAATGAGAAGTCGCAACTTTCTGTAAAAACAATATCTGCCGTCTTAACAGTCAAATTTAATATGCAAAATGAAAGTTGTTCGGATGTGGCTACATTATTAGACGAACATCCTCATTTAGCAAAAAAAAATCCACTCCGAAAAAAATATGTTTTTAAAAGAAAATAAAGTTTTTATGGTTTTTTCTTCTTTTTTTTTCACCTATGAAATACTTGCAAAGTGTACTCTTTTTGAACAAAAAATAGTTGGTCACCTTAAATATAATGAAGTCGTCAAGTACTCTTTTGGAGTGGCCTTGTGTAAAACATAATAAAATAGTCATGATATATGATGCCAATAATAACTTAAATTCAAAATATGACACTAAATTAATTTTCCTTTTATTTTCAGTACGTCTTCCTAACTGTACACATCAGTAAGTAATTGTGATTGCATTAACGTGTATGCAAAAGTCAGATATTTGTGAATAAATAACAATGAAGAACAAGCAAACCCCTAACACGGTAATGTTTTAAATTAACAAAATGTTAGTAATGTACAAATTACAAGTCAATTAATAGTACAAACAATCTACCCAATAAAAAATGTTGTTTGTAAACACAATACGGTATGGATACTAAAAAATGAGGTGTGGCCACCACACGACTTTCTTATACGTATGAAAGTGTTACTTCCGGTTCGAATTTTGAAATTACATTTATACAAAAAATATTCCAAATCCAACTCTAAATACTTTTGTACTCTTGATAAATATATATAGAATGCATAACTTACGACATATTTGCAAAAAATCGCTATTCGATAAGAGTAAAAGTGGCACTTCCGGTCTGAATTTTGAAATTTTTTTTATACAAAAGATATTGAAAATTATGTTTTAAATACTTTTATACTCGTAACGTACTTGTCTAAAAAGCATGATTTGCGAAATATTCGCAAAAAACTGATTTTCGATAAGAGTAAAAGACCTACTTCCGGTAGGAATTTCGAAAAACTTTTTAAATAAAACCATTCTCAATTTTAATTTTAAGTATATATGAATTCTTTATAAATTTGTTTAAATTTAGTAGTTGACGAAATATTGTCAAAATTCGATTTTTTCGCAGAAGTAAACTGCTACTTCCGGTCTACCGATTTTACTGAAAAACTAATCAGATCTCAAGAGGGAGATTATACACGTAAATACAAAATTTGGAATTGATACCTACAGCGGTTTGACCGCTATCGTGGTCACACACACACACAGAGACACACAGCCACACACACAGACACACAGACACACAGACGTTTTTTAAAAACCACTTTTTCGGTATCAGGGGACTTCAAAACGTGGACATCTGCAAAAATCTCGAGGTCGAAAATTTTCATCATCACAATACTTCCTTATACTACGTATAAGAAAGTAAAAAGTTGTCAAAAACTATCAACTGTCTAATATAATTAGCCTAAAGATGCCCGCACACTGCTTGAACAGTTTTTAAACTAGTAATATTTGGATATTTAAGTTTAGTATACTGTAACAAAGAAATTGCTATCAGGATGGATGATAAAGCGCTAATTTTTCTTCTGACATGTGAAAATATTTGAAAAATCTCTTATTGTCTTTTCGTAAATGCGGGAATTAGTGATGAAATTCACCAACTGTCTCTCTTTTGATTAATTTCATGTACCCAAACTCTTTTGTTTGTTTTCTCCTCTTCTTCCATAGTAGCATTTAAACCAAGAACAAATAAATTTTCGTCAGATGAGGAACTACTCATTTTGATCGGGTCACTTCTACACACACCATGAAATATTGTATCATACACCTGCGCACCAGGCCTGTGGACTATTTCGCCTCGCTTCGCTTCGAGCACCTTTAGTATCCAAAGATTTATTTAAAAAATCTTAAAGAATCAAGCAACTTTTAAAAATATTATCTGATTTGTGATGATGCAATTTTTCGACCTCGAGATTTTTGCAGATGTCCACGTATTGAAGTCCCCTGATACCGTAAAAGTGGTTTTTGCAAACTGTGTGTGCGTGCAAACTTTAGATTTACGAGTATAATCTTCCTCTTGAGATCTGATTGGCACAGCAAAATCGGTAGACCGGAAGTAGTAGCAGAATTTACTGATATCTAAACTAATGTTTAGACAAACTTTATAGGGAATACAAAAGCCCTAAAAAATGAATTTTGGAAAGCTTTCTTAAAACGAGGTTTCCGAAATTCCTACTGAGAGTAGCTTTCTTTTTGCAAATATCTTGCAAATTATTCATTCCATACTGATTTGTCGAGGATACAAATGTATTTAGAGCTCGTGTTGGAAGAATCTTTGTATGTACAAAATTTCAAAATTCAGACCGGAAATAACACGTCTACTCTTATGGAATACAGATATATTATAAGTGCAAAAGTATTTAAAGCTACATTTGGAAAAAATTCGTACCGGGAATAATACTTATACGTAGTATAAGGAAGTATTGTGATGACGAAAATTTTGACCTCGAGATTTTTGCAGATGTCCACGTTTTGAAGTCCCCACCGAAAAAGTTGTTTTAAAAAAATGTCTGTCTGTGTCTGTCTCTCTCTCTGTGTGTGTGACCACGATAGCGGTCAAACCGCTGTAGATACCTATTCCAAATTTTGTATTTACGTGTATAATCTCTCTCTTGAGATCTGATTAGTTAGTAGGAAGTAGTAGTGTACTTCAGTGAAAAAATCGAATTTTGCAAATATTTCGTCAATTACTAATTTATAAAGAATTCAAATGTACTCAAAATTAAATTTGAGAAAAATTGTATTAAAAAATTTTTCGAAATTCCTACCGGGAGTAGGTCTTTTACTCTTATCGAAAATCAGTTTTTTGCGAATATCCCGCAAGTCATGCTTTCTAGGCAGGTACATTACGAGTATAAAAGTATTTAAAACATAATTTTAAATATCTTTCGTATAAGAAAAATTTCAAAATTCGGACCGAAAGTAACTCTTTTACTCTTATCGAATAGCGAATTTTTACAAATTAGTCGTAAATTATGCATTTTGTATATATTTATCAAGAGTAAAAAAGCTGTGGGGATGCGCTGTAGTCGTTTTTTATGTAGATAGTTATTATTGTATATGTTAACCTGACGAAGCTACAGTGTAGCGAAACAGCTGTCGTTATTATTAAATACAGTGTAAATCTTAAACATTTGTTTGTTTTATTTTCACATTGAAAATGGATTTACATCAAGTAAAGACCAACTCAATCCAAGATTTGAAAGTAAAAAAGTATTTAGTTTAGAGTTAGATTTGCAATGTTTCTTGTATAAATGAAATTTCAAAATTCGGACCGGAAGTAGCACTTTTACTCTTAGCGAGTAGCACTTTTTTTATAATATCGTGCAAAGTGTGCATTGTATAGGGATTTATTAAGAGAATAGAAGTACTTAAAATAGGATTTTGAAAAATTTTTGTTAAGAAAAAATCTTAAAATTCTATAATTTGAAACGCTCATACGTATAAGAAAGTCGTGTGGTGGCCACACCTCATTTTTAAGACCAGTTTTTAGCAAATATCTCCCAAATTTTGCATTCTATACAGATTTATTGATAATGCACAAGTATTTAGAGCTGCATTTGGAACACTTTTTATATAAAAAGAATTTCAGAATTCGGACCGGAGATAACGTTTTACTCTAATCAAAGAGTAGTGTTTCACAAATATTTCTAAAATTATACATTCTATAGAGATTTATTAAGAAAATGAAACTACTTTGACGTGGATTTGGGATAATCTCTGTATAAAAACTTTTTCAACATTCAGACAGGAAGTAACAATTTTACCCAAAGCTTTAACTTGTTAATACGAAAATACAGAATTTAAAACTTACTTTGTATCAGTTTTTATATACAGATTTCGAAACGCAAATACGTATAAGAAATTCGTGTGGTGGCCACACCTATTTTTCTTTTTGTTATGTAAGCAAATTGTAAAATAATTAAATATAAGAAAAAAATCGTTTTCGTAGTTCTTTATATTACATTATTTACACTGGCCAATGCTTGTTTTCTGTGTACCAAACAGTTGTGTTACAGCATATTTCGACTATGAATGTAATAATTATGAATAAATTGGGAATAAAGAAAAACAAGTAAATAGCCTAACCTGTAATGTTTCATATTAACAAGATGGTAGTAAAATACAAATTACACTTCAATCAAACCTACAAACATCCTATTTACCCAACAAAATTTTGCAATAAATTATGTAGCTATCGATATATTTAATAAAAGCAATAGTATATAGCATCGCCAACCAATATTTTAATGTTTTAATGTTTCCGGTATAACGGCTGTAGTGTTTCAAACAAAAATATGAATTTTTCCTATAAATTAAATAGATTAGGGCATTGCTCATTTGCGTCTGGTGGTCGTTCTAAAGATTTAATAAAATAAATAGATATCTATCTTAGTTATCCTAATTCAGATACCATTTTTGTTTGTTTGTTTGTTACTTTTGAAAATCAAGTTTTTTTGTTGATACTGCGTTTTTAATATTTTCCATTAATGTTGAAGTGTTAATTTGGCAATGCTGTATATTAACAAACGGTATAAATTTATACATAAGTATGCAACGGAAGAAACCAACCAGTATAAATTTAATTCACACGGAAAAATTTTCCGCCATGTTTAATGATCTGCTAACCGCTGTCAGAATAATAGGTACCTACGTAACACATATATCATTACATTTTAATTATTAATACTCAAAGGCGTCATTATATAAAAATGTAATAATAAAAACAAACTCTCCTAATGTTTTTGTTTAAACATAGATTATGTTTGTTTATGGCCAAATAAACGTTAGGTATATGAACAACGCAATTAACATTTTAAATCTTCTTTAGTTGAGCAAATAGATAACATTTGGTAAAATTACTCCTTTTTGAACGTCAAATCATATCTTGTTTTCATTCCTCAAGTCGTAAGGGCGTCAAAGCAGTTTGCAAAAGGTGACTGTATTATCAAACATATATTCGCATAATTAGTATGTTTTAGTAATGTGATTATTTTTCTTATTTTTAGACAAATTCTGCTATATCGCATTAAAAGGTTTTGACCCCCAGACAACAGGAATGTATTAAAGAAATGATCGGTTTAAATTAATTTTGACAAAAACGTGTTATATTATGTTTGTTGCCTTTAAATATTTGTGATATTTTACATTTATCATTTTGCCATTTACATTAAATACATTAATAAATTGATAACAATTAACAATAATAACAATAACCCATTTCATTATTTAATGCTAATTACAGATTATAGGGATATTTGTTGGTCGCTCATTATTACGTCTGTCATCTCTCTCCATTTGCGCTTGAATGTCAAATGTTATACGTGATTAGTTGTTTAAAACGATCTTATCTTCATATTTGTTAGTTTAATTTTCACTGCATTTTTATGTCGATATTATGCATAAAGAGCAGTTATTTTCACAACTACAACATGCCTAACAGTTACGTCAACAAGCAAAAGAAATTTCTCGTTAATCGGCTACTGTAAACGCCAAACTAGATGGCGAGCTGTGGGGATGCGCTGTAGTCGTTTTTATAAACTCGTACGCCCACTTATTGAAGTAGTAGTCAGACTATTGGACTATATTTGTCTTACTACTGCTAATGTTGCGTGGACTTACTCCCACCGCTCGCCATCTAATTTGGCGCTTTACTGTATTTTGAAAGAGAATATTATAGAATAATAATGGACAATTACTCTAGCTCTCAACAATTCAAAAGCTAATGTTTTTTATTATTTGTATACTAAATAATATTTTATCGCCAACGCGATGCGTTACCATAGCGTTTTACGGAGGTAAACAAACAATTTATAGTACTGTACAATAAAGTACTTTACCTGCCGCTAATATCTGTCAGTGTAGCCATGAATGATGACTTTAAACATAAATCGTTTGTCATTGTCATAAACTGTCATAAGTTATTATATCTTTATTTCTTAAATTAACAATTTTCACGGTTAGCGATAAAATTTTGTATGCACCACATCAGTAAAGTACCTTTTTGCAATTAGTACCGTAATCATACCATTTATTTCACTAGTGCTGTAATAGGGTCTATTACAGCACTAGTTGCGTAATAGAAATGGAACATTTAAACAGATTTATTTTAAGTTGGTCACATTGCAACAGAAATGGAGATGTCAATATGACATTTTGTAAGCAAGTTTGAGGTTTTTATATTGAAATTCATTGTAAGATTTGATATTTTTAATTAATCTTTGAAATAGTACAACTATTATAAACATTTATATTAACGTTTGAATTATCTTTCGAAGTGATAGTGATACCGTGTGCAGTACAAACCTTCTGTTGAAAATTATCAAAAATGTGTCAATTTTAAATTAACTTGTCAATTTAAATCTTGTGCCAAACCAAGGTGACAACCGCCACAAAATTTCCCTTGATTATCAAATTTTTCTCGTTTTGCTTTTACAAAAAGAGAAATTTTAAAACTAATTGCAAAAAATAGCATAAAAGACACGTTTCATTTGACATTAAAGCACTCATTCAGTTAAGAAACTCGTGGCTACGCCACTCGTTTCTTAAACTCTGAATTCGTACTTTGAAACGTCAAAATGAAACTTGTCCTTTAATATACTATTACCGAACTTGTCTGTTACTCGCCGCGCTCGATTCACTCGCTTGGCTCGTAAATCTGACTCGTTCGATAAAGTATCCCTTTACTGACTTGGTACATAAATAACTATTGTATTATAAACGTTTTAATACTAATATTTTTTTTATTACGGACAGTAACAACTGATTTAAATATTCACATTAACAGAAAAAAAAAATATTGCGAAACTGACCTAAAAATAAGCATGTTCTCTATTGGTTGATTAAGTCTATCGTGCTTGAAATAAATCTCAAATAATAAGATTGAAATAATAATTTATAAGTTACTTTTTATTGTAAATACTATGTACGCATATGCTCTTTATTTACTTCAAAGATGACCTACATGATCTATCCTTCAACTTGTGTCACTACGCTTATTGTTGATCTATTAATAAAAACTGTTATCAAATACAAACTTTATATTTACTATATCATTCATATTTACTTCCACGCATTTGTAAATTGGACGCTGAAACTTTAAAATGATGTCTACGGAAAAATCCTGAAAAAGCGTGTTACCTGAAGATACTTTCTAAGGTTGCTCACCCAACAGGCGCTAAAGACTATTGTTCTTATATGTATATTTATCTAAATGTAATCTAATAAAAAAAAAAGATATTGATATTATCTATTCCATCATATTAATTTGTTTATTTTACATCTACCATACAGATAACGTTATATTAACTTCACGTTTTGTTCGTTATCGTTTGAAAATCATACCTAAAAATGATTAGTATTGTGAATAGATAAATTACTGTTACATTAGAGTTCCCACACAATATTTGTATTTCAGTTTAAATATGACATTATCTCCAAATACGAGAAAATGGTTTGATTCTGTAGATAAAATAAATTCAAAGAATTATTATATACCGGGTGTCCCAGCGGGGAGGTATGTAATTCTAAAGAACATTCGTAGATATGTCGAAATAAACATTAATTTCACGTACTAAAAAGATATTTCTACTAATTGAGCCCATAATAGGTATTTCATCATTAATCGTTATTTCATAACTTTTCAAATGTTGTACAATTTTTAACGAAAAATCGCCATATCTCAGACACAGTTGAAAATCGACAAATACAAGTTGATGTCAATTTAATCAGGGCTATCAAAAAAAGTTAAAAAAAGAATGCATAGCTTTCTATTTAAAAAAATATACGAGGGCGGATTGATATTGCAGCTACCTACTGCAAGATGGGTGCACAAACACAAAATAGTATATTATGCAATGAGCATTTAATGATAGCTATTAAGACACGAGTAAGAGAATTACAATACGAGGCGAAGCCGAGTATTGTAATGAATACGAGTGTCTTAATAGCCATTAAATGCGAGTTGCATACACTATTTTTTCTACGACCCCATAATAAAACATATTTTTTGAACAATCCATTTCATAAGTTGAGGTTAAAATTTTCCGTACGTTTTTGTGAATTTGGCTGGTAATAAATTGTTCGTGGCTACTAAGGCTTGTTCCATAATTTCTGGTAGAGTCAATTATTACATTTCACTGTCATTATCCCTCATTTTTACCGTTTATATTTTCAAAAAAGCACAAATTTTAAGTACTTACTTGTAAATTGCAGAGAACTGTCACATTTATTTAATTTGTATATCTGTCAGATATGCAGTCGCCATATTGAATATTGTTTGAATATTGAAATGTCGCATTCCTATTGGATATAAACTTGTATCGTAATGAAAAATCTGTATTCCTATTGGATATAAACTTGTAACATAATGAAAATCTGTATCGTAATGAACATCATTATAGTACAGGTTCGGCATATCTAATAATACAATTAAAGTATGGGAGTAGAAAAACTTGTTTTAGTTTAGAAATTGCGATCTGTCAAACGTCAGCTGTTAAAATTTCACCCAAATTCATCGATTAGTTTATTTGTTGTAGTCGTTTAAAGTAAGCAACTTTTGTGTTTCTTGAAAAATGGAAAAAAGTGAATTTCGTGCAGTGATTAAACACTATTATTTGAAAGGGAAAACGGCGAAAGAGACAAAAGAAAAGCTCGATAAACATTATGGTGAGTCTGCTCCGTCAGATTACATGGTAAAATATTGGATTGCTGAATTTAAACGCGGCCGAACAAGCACTGCAACAATACCATCAACAGGAAGACCAAAAGAGGTGGTTACTGAAGAAAATATCAAGAAAATCCTCGATATCGTTATGAATGATCGCCGAGTCAAGGTACGTGAGATTGTTGAAATGGTAAACATATCATATGAACGTGTGTTCAACATTTTGCATGAACATTTGCATATGAAAAAGCTATCGGCAAGATGAGTGCCGCGGTTGCTCAGTGTCGAACAAAAGTTCGACAGACCACTTCACAGCGGTGTTTGGACATGATAAAGCGTAATCCTGTTGATTTTTGGCGTCGATTAATAACTGTAGATGAAACGTGGGTCCACCACTACACACCTGAAACCAAAAATCAATCGAAACAATGGGTGGAAGCTGGTGGAAGTGCTCCGAAGAAGGCGAAGACAGTGAAATCGGCTGGCAAGGTTATGGCTACTGTATTTTGGGATGCACACGGAATATTGCTCATCGATTATCTTCAAAAAGGATCCACAATCACAGGAAAGTATTATCGTACATTATTGGATCAATTGATTGATGCAATCAAGAAAAAACGACCACATTTAAAGAAGAAAAAAGTGCTCTTTCTTCAAGACAACGCACCGGTTCACACAGCATTAGATACGATGCTAAAATTACGTGAAATACACTTCGAATTGGTTGATCATCCACCTTATAGTCCAAATTTAGCTCCTAGTGACTTTTTCCTGTTTCCAAACTTGAAAAAATGGCTCGCAGGAAAAAGATTCATCTCAAACGAAGAAGTGATTACCGAAACTAACGCGTATTTTGAGGGGTTCCCAAATCGTATTATTCAGATGGTATAAAAAAGTTGGAATATCGTCTTACTAAGTATATTGAGCTAAAAAGAGACTATGTTGAGAAATAAATGGTTTTTGAAAAAAAAAATTTTTTTTTCCTACTTAGGTAGCTTCAATATCAATCCGCCCTCGTATAAGTTTGTGTTGGTTCGTCGTTGTCGAACACTGCATAAATGAAAATATTTTTCAATTGTAGAGCGTATGATTATCTATAATTTTTGTATTAAAAATTATTCGCTATCTACATTACTAGATATCAATAATGCACTTTACCGATTCGCTGGGACACCCGGTATAAAGATAGTTGGAGTGTCTGCTAGTGATCGTGTAACTTCTGAACGACTTAACAAATTAAGAGCATATTCACACCATATATTTGTTTTGTCGGGACGATGGTTCATAGTTATGCTAGGATCCGATAAGTGGCGCTGCAATCAAATTATTAACAAATTCTATATTTATGGACCAAAATGACTCATATTGACAATATATGTTGGATTAGGGCCAAAAAAGAAAATCACACACTCTAGACACGATAGGCGGGGCTTAAGTCGAGATAATGATAAGATGCGGTAAGTTTTCGGTCCCTCTGCCTATCCTCCAATCGCGTAATCGACCTCTTCTGTCCAGACTTTCTTATACAGGGACCAAATCAAACACATCGCGCCATCTATCGGAAAAAGCAGAACAATGTCTGCCAGGCCAGTTAGTACTACATAATTCACCAGATTCCTTCAACTGGTCTAGCTTTATAACCAATTTTATATTTAAATTCTAGGAAATACATATATTTGGAAACACGTGAATTATTTGTATCGATCATCGAAAATCGCTTATGAAATTGCAAAAGACGTTTAGAATAATACTTTGTGCAGATCACGGTTTCTTTCTTACGTAAATACTAATTGCAATTATTCATTTGCTTCATTCAATTATACCCTCTACAACAATTGTTTCCAAGTGATGAATCATATTGGAACAAATGACATTAATTTACTGGCAAGACAAGAATAGATTAAGTACAAGTGAAATAAAAGGAAAATACCTACTTATATGATTGATGACAATACATGCATATTGCAATATACAAACGAATAAAGGTATAATATATTTACGCACTACCTAGTAATGTGCTATTTTTGTTCACGATATTACGAAACGTTTTGTGTCCCTGCAGGAAATTGCTTCCAGTAGTGTACGTTCAATCAAACTGACATTATCGAAATTAGGTAATAAAATTACGATATAATCGATACCGTCGACTTTGTTACCGCCAATCCATTCCATTATGGTACCCCATCGCAAATAAAAACAATTTTATTTTGGGTATTTATATAAATATCTTTTGTATTATTAAATCGATATCTGTATCATTTGGCTTGGTACCGGTCGTAACCCAAATCGACCTGTCTTCTTTTGTCTGTGATTTAGTTGAACTTGGGTCGTAAATTATTTACAGGAAATCCCGCATTAAGTGTTATTATTCATATTATTCATGGCCGAACTTTGCAAAAGAAAATCTTCAAAACATTAATATTAATTACTATGTCAAATAATGTACAGATTTATTTTTAGAAATGTACTAACTAAATGGAATATAAAGAGTGTAACACTGTTCCTGTCGAAAGTTGCACGAGAGTCTATGACATGCTTACAACAAAACTAAATTACATACGGAAAGCTTTGAATATTTATCAGGTAAGGTTAATAAAAAAAAATCATTTATTGCTGAACTTTGTAATATTTATTATACTGCAGAAATAGTGTACTAGCCGAGAAACGAACATTTTCGAATTAATTATCTTTTATGTTAATTAAAGCTCATGGAATCGCGAGAATTTTCCATATTCTAGTAGGATGAGGACAGTTAATATCGCGACAAGCTGCATTTATTTTCCTTAATAATAATGATTAAATAGTGAAAGTATGAGAAGCTTGACTAAACACAACGACTATAGAAGCAGCTATACTTGTCTTGGCGAAATGAAATTTGAACAGCTCAATAAGTACATATTGCAGTGATCCTGAGTTTGGTGGTAAATTATAAATAGGCATAATCAAGATCACTTCGAGATTTAATTTAATTAATTATTATTTTATTTATTTCATCATGATGTGTATATAGATATTCATTAAGTTAATATTTTGGCAAATTTAATTTTTATTTAGGTACGTAAAATAATATAAGAATGTTAGTATAATTTTTATAAAAGTTAATAATATTAGAATAAGCATAAAATATTAAGTGAATTATAACAAGAAAGTGTTTCCCGCACGAAAAATACTGTGACCGGGAGAGATTGGCAGATTGGCCCGGCGAAAAGAATATTCTTAGTTAGATGCATTGGACAAATCATGAATGTGTAAACAAATTGATATTTACATATTTGTTTACCTCTTTGAAAGATTAGTAATGCGCTGCTTTCCCGGGTGGTGCAGCACTGCAGCTATGTATTTCTGGAGGTGGTATCGGAATCGTACCGAAGATAACCGTACGTTTTTGTGAAGAAAAATATCCATATAAGTCCGGACACGATCAGAAAACGGGAGATGCTTGGTGAAAATCAGCTCTCTCAAAAGAAAAACAAGAAGTAGGTGGAAACCTCTTCTTCCTCTTAAAATAAAAATGTTATTTTAACTTAGAAGTTTATTCATGAATCGGAACTTACGACACTTTAATTTTTAACAAGATTAGGACTTGTAATATTTTATAGATTAAACATTATTCTGACATAGAAATTTGTTCACGCATTGGAACTTATAATATTTTCTTAATAATTTTACTGTACTTATAAAATTTTTCAATGGATATGGGAATATTTTTATGAATTAGATATCATTTGAATTCAGGAAATTCGTTTACATTGGGACTTATAATTATTTTTCGGAAATAATTATATGTGTTTGGAACAGCTTTATTTAATTATAATAATGTGTTATGGTAAAGCATTTTAGTGTCTGTAACGATCAAATTAGATAGCCTAATAATATTTTTTTTGAATTAAATATAAACACTGCGTTTTTAACAAAATTTTCTTTATTATTTATTAGAAAGTTTATAGTTTAATAATTCTTTGTTTTGTGTACATGTAGGATATTTAGACTGTGAGAAGAATTTATTTTAAAATGGATGAGTTTGAAGTATTATATGAAGAATTAAGGTGATTTATTAATGTTTATTATAAATGTGTATATAGTGTTGTACAAATTTCTTATGTGGTGTATTATACTGGAATCCTAGAACGAGGTAAAATTTTTTTTTATATATATATTTTCTTTATATTAATTATACTTTATCGTGTTTGTGTATTTGATATTGACGTGTTGGGTAATAGATCAGGGATGTGTGCAATGAATTAAGTAGATGTTTAATTCATAGCACGGAGCCTTGGTGAATCCTTAAAGCACAAATTGGTCTTGGTGGTACTGTTTTGGGAGCGAGCAAAGGCGCCAAGCAGAACTAATCAGGGCTGAGTTAATTAATTAAATGCACAAAGCCATTTTTTTTGAATTAAACTCAAAATTTATATATATGCCTTAAGGGGTGAGCACATAGTAGTGTATGTTAGGGTTGTGTCCAATGAGTTAAAAAAAATACTCGTAGGGTGGAACTTTGGGGTAACTACCAGTGTGGATTTGCTTTCTGATGGTACTGTCTTGGGAGAGAGCAAAGGCGCCAGGCAGAACTAATTAGGGCAAAGCCATTTCCTTAATGTTTATATTCTCGTAAATGATAAATCACATAATTTTGTTATTCATATTCCAGTACAATTCACAATATCCAATAAATTTTATTTTTATTTGAAATGTTGATTGTTTACATGTATCTTTGACGAATAAAAATAATGATAATCATATTTATTTTAAAAATATAAATTTGTACTCGATCTTATCCTTTCATTAATTATAATTTGTTTATTGTTTTGACTATTTGATCATGACATGCATAATTTTATGTAATATTTAAAATATTTAATTTTGTAAATATATTTGTATAATTTGAAAATTTTCTTTAATATCCTTAATAAACTATATTATAAGGTTTATTTTGCATTTTATTTTCTTAACCTGACCTGGTAATAAGTAAAGAGCATTCAAGTTGATTGGAGAGTTTATTTATATTTTCTGCCCCTGAGAGAAAAATTTCTTTAGTCATTTAAAACTGAGCTAGTTAAATGTAAGATTGCTTAACCTACTATTTTGCAGAAAATTTGTTGAATCTTGGTCTAGGATAAGGCCTAGCACTAAGATGTATGCTTGATTCTGCTCTTACTTACTGAGGGAATAATTTACATTATTTTATATAAATCTCAAATTGCAAGAGTCACAGCAATATGTATATTTGGGTGCCAGAATTATATTTCTGAAACTGAACGACAGTCAAATATACTTTTACAAAACATGACTATGTACTTGGTTTACTAATAGTAAGTTATATCTAAATATTGAAGGCAAAATTTATGGTTTTCATACAATACAAATTTATTTATTTATTATGGATTTACATTTATTTGCATAAGATAATTACGCGCCAAAATTATTGAATTTTCGAATCATGTTACCCCGGAAATGTTAACAAATGTCAGTCGAAATTTTTATAATCAGCTGGGTTACTGCTCAGCTCAAGAGGGAGGCTTATTTGAGCATTTAATAAATAATTAAGTATTTGTAGAAATTCATTTTTCTTTAATAATTTCATTCTTAACTTCCAATTAAATTCATTGTTTCTGCGTTTATAGTTTATCTTACTGAAACATTTTGTTTAGTTTCATACAAAGTTATTGCCTACTTTCAGAATTTTAGTTTGCTTCCTTTTCTATTTTACAAAACTAGGGAAATATTTAGTTTTTATCTTAATAAGTTTTGCTATTGTTACATTTTCGTTTTTTATATCAGCTATATTTCTTATCTTTGATATTTTAAGAAAAAAATTATTATTTTTAAGTTTTTAGAATTGATGATCATTTCTTTTATTTACTCATACAATTTGGGAAGCTGTGATGAAATCCGTTACTAAAATTGTTTACTGCGATTATTAGATGCTTCAACAAGTTTCTACTTATAAATTATCCAAGTAGTGATTTTTTATTGATTAATATTATTTCAATCTTCTCTAAAGCAGTACAGTAAATGACTTTATTCTTGGTTAAAGAATTTGTTAGTAACAGTAGCAATTTTCACGAACTAACGCAGTAACGATTTCTGCGGTGTCGACTTTAACGTAGCTCTAATGTTAGTAACAGAGAGAGGCCACCCTCTTATTCTCCCACTTATAGTTGACCAGCTTGTCTAGTATATTCATCCGCAGGTATACCGCGTGCACACTGTATATGTAGTGGCTCTTGGATAGCAATGTATACGTTATTTTTGATTACAACCAACGAGAAGCTGTTTTAAATAGTGTGTGTTATATATTTGAATAATTACAATTTTAATAATATAGAAAAATTATAAATAGTTTTCTTTCAGATTTTTATGATTTCGCTTATTAAGGGAATTTAAAAATTGATCTATTCTATAATTCCATCTATGCTTTCAATTTTAATGAAATATACTGAAAAGTTTCTTTGACTAAAATAAATCCTCCATTTATCTTTTAAGGTCAAGTTGATGTAAAATCTGAACCACTGTTCTAAATAATATGAACTAGTTTTCAGCGATAAGTCCATAGCGAATTTATCTTCATATTAATTTATTGTACACTGAACTAGAAAACGGGGAGTTTCCTTTGTACAAAGTACTCGCGCAAAAAAAAAACGTAATTATTTTATAAAAATAGAATGTCCGGGCAAGTATTACGTATATGCACAATAAATATTGGATGTGACGCGCAAACACAATTCCTGGATGCAAATTATTGAATTTTAAACTTTGGCCGCGGGCAATTACGCGAAATCTATTTCGATTTCGCAATTCAGGGAAAAATAAAAACAAAACAAAAAAACTGGGAATAGAAATGTGAGACAACTGAAGCGTTAACAACGTTTTACGTCACAGAGAGCGGCGTGACGTCATACGGTGGCGACGACCCAGTTTTCTGCAAAAGAGATGCAGCGTTCGAAGGCCATTCACACTAAAACATTGAATGGTAGGTTCGGGCAGTGCGGAACCGCTATAGTGTGAATTCGTCGGCATTCGTGTGAGGTTAAGCGGCGTGATAATTTAGCATCGAATTTAAGCCTCATAAATATTAATGATGTCCTTTAAGCGTAAAGTACATACATGGAAAGGGAATGACGAAAAATGTTAATAGTGTTGCTTCTGTTTCAATGTGCTACAACTACTATTAAACTAGGAATGTTTTGACATTGAAGGCAGTACAGTTGCTCTATCAAAGAAAGTAGCTAAATAAGCGAATACAAAATTGTAGTATTAATGTTATATTAGCTTGTACAATTTTCCAGGATGAATAGGAAGTGCTTTTATAATATAGTCTAAAGTTCAAGATAAGAGAAATACTTCTTCCTGGTGTATTTCATCATATAAATCTGATGGAATATGATGATTTTTAATATACCGTATGTGTCTATTTTCATTAGCTATAGGGATTCAATGTTTACATGCGATTTATACGTATACAAATAATACGTGGCAACGTCTGTCTCCCGGCAACAATCGACATCACAGCGACTTTCCCCGATCTTGCCACTTCTACATTAAATGTTCAGCTGCGAACACGTTCCGAGATATAGTCTGCAATAAAATCCGTCATCATCAAATGGCCGGCGCGATCTAGTTGTTTATTATTATTTTCAGAATCCTTTTTTATTTACCTTATTTTTAATTTTATTAGAATTACGCTTTTGTTTGTGTCATGCAGCGTGAACGCAGCTTAAGAATTCTCTGCATTTACTAAAAGGAAAAAGAAAAACAAATCCTTGTAACTCGTAAATACGTAAATATTTCTGAACGCATTACAAACATCCAACCCGCTGGTCGAAGAGTTACTGCTAACCACGGAGCATGCATCGGTCGCGCTGCATTGGAAAGGAAAGAAGGGGTATACTATGTTGCCACATACTGTATGGATTAATCGCCTATGGCTAATGAAAATTGACACGTGCTGTATAGAAACATGTAGTTGAAATCAAAGTTTTAATCAATTTTGTTAAAAATTAACCTTGTAACGAAACCATCTAATTCTTACCCGTTATTTCTAATATTTTTTAAATAAAATGCAAACTATTGAATCGTTTTACCTGGCTAGCTCATATTTATTTTACCAGGACGATCCAGGTCAAGAGATGTCAAAACATAATCTTCAAGCAATAATTAGTACGATCAAATAAAACGAAGTTATCTAATTGTAATAACACTTGTATTAGAATCCAAGATTTTTGCATATATTAATACAAACACAAAGAGGATATACAAAATAATATCAATTTTATTTAGAATAAACACATTAATAAAATAATTTCAGAGCTCATTTGATACTGAAAGATTAGTTATGATTTATTTAAATATTATCATTCTACGAAATAATATGTATCATACATCATTTGTGTTTCGACGCCTTTCAGTATTTACATAAATACTAACAACGTAGGCCTTGATAGAAAACAAACTATGCTTAGATTTAAATATATTTACAATGCATATGATATTTTAAAACATCATAAAGACAAATTTTAACATTTGAGTTTATCAGACACTCGCACAATAATATCTCTTCAATACCATTTATATATTTTTCGTCTTCTTTTTTCACTGATAGGACGACTTCCTCGTTGTCGGCTTGCTTGGGGAAAGGCCTCCTCCGACGATAGCGACACCTGTAGCTTCTTTAACTGCTATTAGCACTTTGCACATTTAACACTTATTTGTCTTGATCGACCACTTTATGTAAATAAAGAACCTATTATACTACTTGTAAGGTTCAAAGTGACAATTTAGTACTTGGTCGACCGATATATTTTGCGTCGACTTATTTATTAATTAGAGAGCCTTCTATATACTTGTAACAGTTTAATAGGACAGACTTAATACGCTGTCAGCCGTTACGTTTAAAGGTTCTCTTTTCGACTTCTTTCTTTGAAGTCTTTTGGTCGACTTGCCTACCTGACGGCGTTTTGTCGACTTTCTCACTTGAAGTCTCGTTGTCGACTTATTTATTAATTAGGTTTCACTTCCTTTTCTCCTCTGCCCCTTGTTTAGTCATTAAAGTTTCACGCACATACCAGCACGTATGAGACGGCGACATATACACAACTCTGGCGATAACACAAACACATGGCGTCTCAAGTCCTAATACAAACATTTACAGACATTTATAATAAACAGTTTAAAGAAATTTATATTTGATTTCTTCTAAGACATATGTTTTGAAATATAATTAATATTTGTATTTAAAAATTATAAAAATATTAAATTAGGCTGTATATACTAACCTATAATATACGACAAATCAGTAGAAGAACATTAAAATAGAAACACAATGAGAGATGCGTGGTGAAATATTTGTCAAATGATTATAACTAGAGATCGGAAGTCAGGTTTGCATTCCAAGACTGGACGTAAATAAATAATGTAATTCGAAATTGAATACAGTAATAAAACAATACGTAACAAGATGTAGACTATTTATATAGTGTTCTAATGCACATATTGCACGAATTTCTCCAACTCGGGTTTATCAAGCCGACGCACAGTGATTCAAATGCACATATTTGCGGCAAAAATGGTCTGCGCGTCGCTTAAAATTAATTTCAATAAGTTCATATACCTGTGCAAAAGACGTATATTACGAACTCCTTCGGATGTCATTTTCTCAGAAACGAGTAAAAAGGAGCAGCTGAAATTTGTAGGGTTAATAACAGATATTATAAGGATCATATATGGAAAATATAAACTTATAGCTAATTGCTGATGAATACTAAAAGCCTATGCGAATTTTATATACCTTTTATGACAGTAATCAAAGATGGTGATATAATGGAAAATTCTTCAAAGAGTATTATAGTTGTTTTCGTAAAAAATACTATATTTTTATAAAATTCTATTATTTAATTGAGTATTTACGGCAAAAATATAAGTAAAATTCACTTTTCTCCAAAGGCGAGCTTTTGCGACGAAAGTATTTTAGTTAAATAGTAAACGCTGTGTGCGACGGGCCGATCTGTTGTGCTGTATGAGTTACATGTGTCCTATTGCGTAAGTATGTCCCGTTGAAAGGGTGGATGATAAATTGGCCTGTGCTAGAATTCCACGGTATTCATCAACGATGCACCATTAGCAATGTATTACGGTGGTGGCAAGTGAAAACCTGCGTAGTAAAACATGTGTCGTCGGATACACATAAAGCACGTATTGATGGCTCTTCAATTGCTTATGAACGGCAGAACACATTTAATTCGGATATACTTAAAGTGCAGGTAGCGTGTAACTTTCTATGGAATACGGTGAGTTTACTAATTTTTTACAAAATTGTGTTAATGGTAAATACAGAGACGTAGAGTGTAATCCCTCATAACTACAGTTCAGAACAAACTTAATAACATATTAGCGGTTGATGCCTCTTGTAAAGCTCTTCGGATACGTTAGACATGAATTATTATTATTATTGTTAAAGATCATAAATTATTAAATACTTTGACCACGCACCTCAAGGCATACTATTTCTGCACACAATAGTGTTATAACAAAGATCTAACAATACAAGAATACTGACTATGGAACACTATTCAACATACTATTATCTATTACTAATGATAACTGCAAAGGAGTAAATAAATCTATGTATCTACCGACTTTATTTAATTTCATTTACGCGGTACATATGAAAAACGCATATTTGAAGGTTTCCGAATAAATCAAAAAAATATTGGTGTAAGGCTGTACTTTGGCACGGACCACTTGTCGTGATTTAATAAAATATTTTAAGCTCGTGATTAGTAAAGCTAATATTAACTCCCGATCGGTAGATTACGCAAATTATTCCACAAAATAC
Organism: Amphimallon solstitiale; assembly: GCA_963170755.1. Taxonomy (NCBI): domain Eukaryota; kingdom Metazoa; phylum Arthropoda; class Insecta; order Coleoptera; family Scarabaeidae; genus Amphimallon; species Amphimallon solstitiale. The sequence goes on along the minus strand of OY720682.1, from coordinate 16,848,230 downwards.
GCATATCAAATAAACAATAATTCTCCACGCAACAAGAAAATATAATATGGTTTCGCAATAAATTACAACAAAAATGTACATGAATTATGTATTGATATACAAGTTCATGTTAATAAAATTATATCTGATTCGGAATACCCATCTTTAGCTGTAGATAACAATATTTACACATTTAAAATTATACTTACATAAACAGCATTTAGATATATCTACTCAATGTAGTAAGTGTAATAAATGAACCTAATCGTAAAAGGCTACGTTGACAATTCGATTAGTTTGATTCATGCAAAATTTGGTTACAGAAACTAGAATGTACCATTAACGCATTAGACAGATATTTGATAAGAGCATTAAAAAAATTATGGTAATTTGTATAATTGCTTCAATTAATTTTCGCAAATGTATTTTGAAACTAACTTTATGCTATATGTAAATCTACATAATATATTGTTACAAATAAATTATGTTTTTATCACATTCTTAACTAAATTCGCTTGTAGAATGAAGTCATCAGTTAATCGCAAATCGGTTACAGGAATCAAATGTGGAGTTAATTTATTTGTAGAAAATATATCAGCCTTGAATGTATTTACAAAGTTTTAGCAAATATGTATTACTGGTATGAATTGTAACTGTACTATATAAAAAAAATACATGTTCTTTAAAATCTTAACAGTTCCAATTGGACTATAATAAAAAAATTAATATATTATGAGTTTACACAAACAAAAAAAAACAATAAAATACTGAAATAATGAAACATACTTATAACTAATATACAGGGTGTCCAGAAACTCTCCTGACAAACGAAGACCGGAGATTCCTCAGATAATTTTAAGATAATTTAACCCAATTCACCCTAGTCCGAAAATGCTTCCTAAGGTCATAGGCGTCCGTTTTGTGTAGGTAAACGGTTATTTTAACGCATAACTTTTTTGTCTTTAACTTTTAAGCATTAGTGACATTAGATTATTAAATTTTCAGGTATTCTAGTACTAAAAGGTACTCTTACTTTAAGTCGGTAGGATACACCGTTTTCTAGAAAAATCGATTAGAAAATTTTTCGTTTTTTCGTCATTAAAATTCAATTCATTATTTTTTGCACTAGTTCGCTCTGAACTGCCAACAGAAATAAAACCTACGTTTTTAATTGTCAAATTGTTGTCAGTTCGCGAAGTTGAAATGACGAAAGATGAAATGACGAAAAAACGAAAAATTTTCAAATCGATTTTTCTAGAAAACGGTGTATCCAGGGCTTCCAGCCAAATTTTAGGGGAAAAAAGTGAATAAGTGAACACACATTTCAAATAAAGTGAATTAAGTGAACTGAGATTCGAATGGAAAACATTTTATTTCAAACAATTCTATATAATAAAATTAAAGTATAATAGAAAAGTAACACAAGTAAATATAACATAACATATTATACTCTGATAGTGACGTACATGCTACATACACTGTTTAATAAAAAATAAAACAAACTCTGAAAACTCGCCTGTCCCAATTTTAATTATCACTTTTAGGTTTTTTTGAAAAAAAATCAGAAATTAAATGACTTTTGCGCTTTTCTATTTTTTTAATTGAAATGTCAGCTTCACGCTCCTGCTCTCTTAAGCTAATAGCTCCAGCCATCAGTCCTTGAGCTAGATGTATAGCAGTCATATCTGCTTTCTCCATGGCAGCTTTCAATCTGATATTAGCTTCCTTTAAAAGTTCGTCACTACCTTTTTGTTTCGTAATTTTGGCTTTTTCTTCTGTAGCTAGTTGCAAATTTAAATTTGCCAAAGTATTCTTTTTCTTCAATAGCTCTTCTGCTGCTTTCCTTTCTAATTCTTCTCTTTGTTCTTCTTCATGTTTTTTTCTCTTTTCTTCTTCTTCAGTTTGCTTCTGGTTTTCCAGATAAAGTTGGTAATGTTTATGAGCCATTCTGGCTTGTTTCACTAAATCTTTGGTAATAGGAACGCATTCCACTCGATTATCATAGAGTTTCAAACCACTAATGCAGTTCATTCTAGCATTTAGTGTTCTACAAGACATAGCTGCTTGACCATAATCTAGCACTAATTTTGACTTACTAAAACCCCTCTCGACCTCTGCATTACTGTGGGATATTATCAACGAAGCTTTGACCAACTTTGCCACTTCTTTCAACTTTACATTATTAAATATTTCGGCCCAGTACTCATCAATTCTTATATTTTCACAGTTATACTTTGGAACGTTTTCAATTTGTAAAAGTCGCCATTCATCAGTAACATCGCCTTCATTTTTCCATAACTTGATCTTTGAAATAACTCCTTTCACTCTGTTGACAGATTTTTTGCTTTTAATTAATTCAGGTTGCAAAAATGTAAGATCTTTTAAGATGTCAAAATACACTTGTGTTTTTGTTACCAAGTATGTCAAAGCAGCTTTATAATGCTTTTGTACACAATTTAAAAATACAAGTTTATCTTTCTCACTAAACTTGGAAATAATATCGTTACACTTCTGCGAATCTATCACTACATCTTTTGGATTAAGCATATTAGTACTCTCTAATACACCAGTCAAACTATCATACTTTTTGCATACCTTGGATGCAATTAATAAAACTAATCTTCTTAAATGTTCATATAATAAGTGAATTAGTGGTTCATCTCTCTGGTAAAACTCAGTAAATTTTGTAAAAAATGACGCACTTTCGATGACATAATATACTTGAGCCTTCATGTCTTTTTGTGTTAAATATTGTACAATATTTTTATATTTGGAAGACTTCAACAGCTGTTTGTTATTAGATTTTTTGGGTAAGTGAACTAGAAAATAATGTACTAGGGCTGGCCACTGCTCTAATAACCTTTCAGCAGCTGGTCCAATTGTAAGCCATCGAGAGCTAACATGTTTTATGAAATGGTTTTGAGGCACCTTCGTCATATCTTGAATATTTTTATAGTCTTCCACTCGTGTTGGCCAACCATCAAAAAATAAATAAGTTTGAATAATCATATCACTAACATCTTCCCCAAATTCAGCTAATCCTTTTAAAAAAGCATTATGAACTAAGTGAACGTTACAAGTTCCAATATCAACCAGTCCCCAGCCTCGATCACATTTTAATTGTTCATTTAATATCCGAAAAAATTTTTTGTTTACATTGGGTCCATCTGAACCTAACATAATAAGACTCAGTATAGAAAGGCCAGCATTATCAATCGCTTTTTTAAGAAATGCTACTACTGTTTCTGCATCTGCATAACTTATAAAAAATGTTTCCAAATGACTTGTGATCACTCTATTTTGAGAATTTGAAAAGTATCTTATTAAGACTTGCAACTCCTTTACTTTTTCTGCATTAACTGTCTCGTCGAACATGATAGTAAAGAAACAATTTCCAATATCTTCTAACAAAGAATTTCTGAAAAAAGGACCCAGTGCTTCGTTTATTACATATCCACATTTAGTGCGAGCCATATTAAAACTAATTTCTGTATCTGGGAACATAGCACTAAAGACGGCTCCAATATTGTCACATGATGCTGCAGCAAAATTAGATTGTACTACCTTCAGTGCCCACAAAATTTCTGCTTTTGTTGAAGATTCTTTAGAATTGTTAACAGTTATCTGTGGTTGGATGGCAGTACTCGAGACTGAGCTGCACACCGGTGTCTGTGAACTTGAGCTTAGTGTTAATTGCAGGGGATCCAACTTTATCTTGCAATTTTTTTCATGATTTTTACAGGACGCATGTTGCAATATAGCCTGATATCCTAAAATACACATTGTTATTAAAATTCCATAACTACGAAAATAATTTATTACCTTTCGCCTTGCAACTTATTTTAGTTGTACAAATGTTGCACATTACAGTAAACCCATCCATTTTAACACACCATTTGGAAATAATAGAACCACGAGAATCTGTCCTAGTAAACCACTCATCGTGCACTTTACAATTCCGCGGCGACATAATCAAAATTAATCTGGCAATTAATAAATTATCTGGGTGGAGGAAATGCCGTCTATGAGTTTTCCATTGCCTCCGAATGAAATAGGTTAGGTAGAATGTCAAGGGCAAGTCAAGTGTCGACCACTCTACTACAGGTTGTGTTGCCAAAACGCAACCACAACCAAACATATTAATTTTATCGTTAGATCGCCTCGGAACTTTTCGGTAGATAAAATCCGGTAAATTTAAATTCGACTTTTTCCTAACCATCTTCTATTCTAAATTTAGCCCCTAATTTTTACTATTTCATTTCGGAGGGAAATTTAAATTGCAATTTAATTTTTTGGTCAAACGAATTATAACTGAATAATTTTTCAATTTAAGTATTCAAGTGAATTAAGTGAACAATTTAAGAAAAAAGTGAATTAAAGTGAATAGATCTTGAAAAAGTGAATCTAAGTGAAAAAGTGAATCGCCTGGAAGCCCTGTATCCTACCGACTTAAAGTAAGAGTACCTTTTAGTAATAGAATACCTGAAAATTTAATAATCTAGTGTCACAAATGCTTAAAAGTTAAAGACAAAAAAGTTATGCGTTAAAATAACCGTTTACTTACCCAAAACGGACGCCTATGAGCGGTACTAGAAATTCGCTATTGATGGAATCGATTCATCTCTGGAGGATAAATAACCATACCAGTTTTTGTTTTTCTAAATAGAAGCGTTCGGGAGATATCGCCATCTTCAAAGAGCTCTAGCTCCCTTAGGAAGCATTTTCGGACTAGGGTGAATTGGGTTAAATTGTCTTAAAATTATCTGAGGAATCTCCGGTCTTCGTTTGTCAGGAGAGTTTCTGGACACCCTGTATAAACAATAAACCGATAACTTTTTTACCATTACAATGGAAATTCATTGGAGCAATCATAAATGTTAAAAAAATGAAAGAGAATTAAAATGGATGGAAACTTAATTGCAGTTAGAGGACATTACTTTCGCAAACAGAGGATTTAATCATCACGTTCACATGGTTCTGGGAAATAAAAGACAAAAGATGACGGGTGAAAAATTATTGAACAAGAAAATTAGCCCATGATAAAAGTTCTGCCAAATCGACCTTATTATGAAACAGATTATAAAGGAAGGCAAGAGTCTAAAAGAGAAAGAAAAGATCTCAAAACAAGAGAGAAATAATGAGTTCTCTAAGAGGATAAGAACCATCTACTGCGAATCGTAAAAAATTAACAAATCTTCGCTGTACTAGCACCACTTGACTTTTTTTGAATAACATAAAATGCAACATACTTCAATTTCGATTTTACCATCTAAGGACCGGATTTTCCAACACCGATTAAATTACCCGGTTAACTAATCACTGATTAAGCCTAATTGTTGATTATCTCTAATCGGCGTTTTTCAATGCGAAGAAATACGCCGGTTATTTAAACAGTGTTTAAGGATTTATTGTACAAAGTTACCAACATATTTACTAGTGCATATGATTTAAATTAGCATATTTGTTCTAATAATATTGGCGTTATTTCCTACGTTTGAATTTCTTATTTGTGCTTTTTGCCCTTATTTTATTTTCCTAAAGATTTTCTATATAATTTGAAATTTCATTTTAGTAAATAAACTAAAGGCATTTCTTTTTTAAGCACATATTTAAAATTTCTATTACGAATTAAGTAACAAAGTGCAACAAACACAGAGTGATATTGAGAAATACAAAAATATTACAATACTATAGTATACATACATATACGAGGGATAAGCTACAATTATTGAGAATTGAAAATCTAGTTACCCGTGCAAAACAAATTGTTGTTTATTATATAGTGCATTATTTTATCTGTCAATTGCAGTTTCGTTTGTGGCATTTGGTTGAATAGTGTTTGAAAAATAGTCCACAGAATAATAAAATAATGATTTACTATGATTTCAAGAAAGGCTTAAGCGCACATGAGTATAAGGAAAGTTTAAAATCGGCTTTTGGGGATCTCGCACCATCACTGGCTTCTGTTTATAGATGCTATAAAGAATTTGAGGGAGGTTGCATGTCGGTGGTACACAAAAAAGGAGCTGGCCCTCATTTAACTGCTGTTAACCCCGAAAACATTGCTGCGGTGAAGAAGATGGTGGAAGAGGACAACCACCTTACCTATGCAATGCGAGGATCTATTCTGAAGATTGGATCCTCGCAAGTGAGATCAATATTGCAAGAAACATTTATATTTGAAAAAGGTTGTATCTCGGTTTGTACCTGATCATAGATTTACAAAAAGCAGAACGTGTTAGAATTTGCCAAGAAACTTTAGATATGTTGAATGCTAGAGGCCATCAAATTATTTCTAAAATTGTAACTGGCGATGAAACATACATACCGTTTTTTGATGTTCCCACTCGCCAAGAAAGCCGAGTCTGGATACATGAAGACGAGGAAACCCCTACGATTGTGAAAAAACAACGAGCAATGAAAAAAGTTATGTACGCAGTATTTTTTAGAAGTACGGATTTGGTGCTGGCAATTAAATTAGAAGATCGGAAGACAGTTACCGCTAAATGGTATGTTGAAAATTGTTTGCCTACTGTGTTTAGTAAAATGACCACAAAGGGGATCATGTTACATCATGATAACGCGTCGTTCCATACAGCAGGGACAACTGTTCAGTATTTGGCGGAAAACAAAATCAAAATTATGGAACATCCTCGTTACTCACCGGATTTGGCGATGTGCGACTTCTGGCTATTTTTTTGAGCTCAAAAAACATTTGAGAGGGAAAAGATTCCAGTCAGAAGAAGAGATTGACATCGCCGTTAAGTGTTCTTTTGATGGTATCCCTAAGGACAGCTGGTTGAACGCTTTTAAATTATGGAAGGAGAGAAAGTTTAAGTGCCTTATTGTAAATGGCACTTACTTTAAACATATTTAAAATAAAAATTCTAAAAACTTGTATCAATCTTTCTATTCTCAATAATTGTAACTATTACGTATTACGTATTCATATGAAATTAATAGTTACCAAAAATATGCAAAATATATTACATGTAAGAAAATCATAAAAGTAGGAATAGTTTGTTGAAAAAGAAAAATCAGGGGTTTTAAACTGATTTATCACGCACATTCTAATGGTATAAGATACTGCAGCTTCCATTGCCATGTCTGAGACAATTTAACTTGCACCAAACTTCTCTAGGACGAATGAACCCAGATACTTTTACTGAAAGATCATATACCAGCTGTTTATTATAAACAATACATTCTAACTAATTTTATGTCTTTTAATCAAAGAAGGTTGATTGAGAAAACATTGTTTCCAAATTGGTTTACACGATTTGAATTTAAACAAGAAAAATGAGTGTGCTTAAAACCACACGGCAGAAGTGAAAACTTCATCAAGGCTCTCCCATGTAACGGTCGCCGAAAGAATCGCTAAATTGAAGACGTAATAAGCGACCACAAACACCCCAGCATCCAAAATTTCACAAACATTCATCAATTTTCAAAAAACTCTTCCGCCATTTTGTTTTTTTTTGTCATTTTAACTTTGGATTCGTGATCGGCGACCTCAACCACCCCCGTATCTAAAATTTCACATTCACACGTCAATTTTCAAAAATTCTTCCACCATTTTGACTTTGGATTCGTAATCGGCGATCTAAGACACCCCTGTATCTAAAATTTCACATTCATACGTCAATTTTCAAAAAATACTTCGGCCATTTTGTTCTATTTCGACATTTGAATTAGTTATGGGCGACCGTAAAAACTCCCAAGTGCCTAATTTTAATCAGAAGAGAGAGAAATTGATTTCAGCCGGCTCCGCCCACTGTGCACGTTTGCGTAATCGTTTAAATAAAATTATTTCGTAGTAGGGGCACATAAATGTCGAAAGCAATCCTTCTTTTCCCCTTTAAGGAAATACACACGTTCTGGAATTATCGTATTTTAATTCAAATCATTATTAAAATATTACTCAACCCCTGTATAGATAAAAATATCAAGTCATGTGGGAGACTGTTATGTATTGTGTGGAGATGCAATTCGCCGGACCGTAATACATTGATCGCCAGTGCACATGAGAATCTGATATTTTTTTTTCGCCCGTCCGGAATATATTGATATCAGTGCACATTTAAACGGCCATTTTTCTTACCAAATCCTTCTGCAAACGACCTTTAAATTGCCGGTACCTTCGATTGCGTGCGACTGCCGACTCGAAATAAGCATACAAAAGGTTCCAAAAAGCCGGTTCCTTAAGAACCCGATTCTTGATGAGCCCTCGAAAGCTCCAAAATTTCGTATTTCACGCTTAAAAGTGAATATGTGGTGTAACTCAGTTCGCCTGTTCGCCTGTCAGTTTGACATTTCTCGGGATTTTTTGATTGTCACGTGAAACGTCATGATGTAAGACATTTTGCTGTTAAAACATCGAGTGCACGCTCTTCTTTAAAAGCCCATATCTTTACAACCGCTCCACTTAGGGAGAAAATCTCTCCGTCGACCGGAAATTCAATGTCGCCCGTACACCAATGCCAAAGGGCAGCTTTCAATTTCGCACTTCAAAAGTTTACACTTCAAAAATGTTTTAGAGGAATCGGAGTGAGCGCGACAGTGCCAGTAATAATTATTAGTAGAATTTAACTGCACGTCAACTTTACAAGCATATGCATTATTCATCCAAACTCAGTACAGCCAAAAGTACTTAAAGTACTTGCATAAGCTCTCAAAGTCAACCTGCCATGTTGGACATGAGACTTTGCAAATAGTGTGCAGATTCATGGTATTACGTTATTTGTCCTTTAATTATTGGGCGTGACTGCGCTGCAGTTGTTTTCCAAAAAATACAAATGTAGTTAAATACTTATACAAACAAGTAGGTACAATGTCAATAGTAATGCACGGTTATTAATACTATTATCGTCCGTTAAATGAACATGACGGTATACCTATAATTGCTTTTATTTTAACATTAAAAAAACTTTTAATTTATAATTTTATATAACCGCATGCTTATTGTCAACACGTGTAAAATTCCACATAAGATATAAGACGCTAATTCAGAAATACAAGTGTACTGGGTGACAATGGAATAATTTTATTACTTTATTAAAAACAAAGTTTTGTTGTTTTATATTCCTATTCGTTATAACAATTGCAATACAATGATATGTTATATAATAATATTGCTCTTCAAAATGTCCGAAAGAATACTTTTTTAGCAAAACAATCAAATATTAGGTAATACACATGCTAATTCAGTTTCGCCGCTCACTATGGAAATCTCCCTTATTAATGGAAACATACATGTGTGCAAGTTAAGTGTTTACAAATGCTAACTTCCTTGTTATTGGAGCTACGAAGATGGCTAAATGAGCAGATTGATAAGACAGCATTTTTTGCTTTAAGTAAGATGGTGATGAAATAAAAACAATTGAACGTTTTATTTTCCAGATAATCAGAAAAAAAAATTAATGGAACATTGTATTTTTACATATTATGAAAGAAAGTGCCAAGCAGAAAATGATAATTACAATTACCAAACACTGAAAACAGTAATTTTACAATTGTGGAATACTAAAAACAAATTTTTTTTTCAGTTTTTTTTTTGACAAAAATATAAAATATGACAATATCTTCTTTAGGTACTTCTGTTCTTTTCATACCAATGTAATTTCTCTTCAAAATCGAATTTTCAATGAAAATAACTGTTCTAAAATATGCAGGTCGTTCAATTTTATAAAACATTGTTTTATTTAATATCTAGAAAATGCGACTCTCAATTGTTTGAATATTCCCACCACAAATGACATAAAAAAATCCTAGTAATGTCCATTAAAACTACGTTTGAAAATGTTTTGGCGGGATAAAATGTACAAATAATAGCATTTTTACTTAAAATTTTTCGGTCGTTACAAAGCAAAACATTTAAAAAATTCTGCTTTGAACACAAAAGTAAATACATTGGAAAATCAGTTGTACTGCAAGAACTAGCAAAATAACTACATTTAAAAATTACACCGTAAATTGACATGTAATATAACTACTTCATTGGGTATTTATATTTGGAAGGTAAAAATAGTTAAGCATATGTGTAATGTTATAAGTGTGTAGGAAGTAATGATTATTATTATGATTAATTAATGTAAGCTATTTACAGGTATCTGTTATATTTATATCGCATTAGAGTGTAGCACATATAGTATAGATGGCGCTAATATATTGATGTGCCTTTTACATTATACGATAATATAAATATTTATTATTATTAAAAATAAAAATGCAAAATAGAGCCTGTTGTTACAAATTATAATATGTTAAGAGTTATTTAAAAATACGTAGGTAATAAATACACATAAAATAAAAGCAGTACGTAGTTTAATTTGTAGTTTTAATTGAACTGTTATATCTTTAATACAAATCAGTTAAATTGATATTTTTACATAGCTAACTGGAGATACATCGGTCGTTTATATGCATCTCTCTGTAAGTTCAGTCCCTACTTAACTTACTATAATTTTTATGGCCCATGCTTAATTCAAGTTCACATATTACTTTATGTACACTGTGTTTAATTTTACAATGCGGTATTTGATAGTACAATAGACTCTCGATTATCCGAAATCGGATTATCTGAAACTCCGCAATATCCGAAAATCAAATATAGAATTTTAACTCCGCTTTATCCGAAACACCGGTCAAAGATGTTCCCGATTATCCGAAATGATTTGAACTTAAATGAAAATGGCGCGCTTTTATACTTCCAAATAGGTAGGCGTGGCGGCGTTTGTGTCGCTCAGTTCAGTGTGGTTCAGTGCTTTAGGTTATGTTGTATTGCATTTCGTGCGGTTTAGTTTTGTACATTACGAGCGGTACGCGCAGTATATAAGTTAGCGAAAATATGAATACAAAACGAAAGCAAAAAGTGATTACTATAGGCGAAAAACTAAATGCTATAAAACGTCTCGACTCTGGTGCACAATTAAAAACCATCGCAAAAGAGTACGGTGTAGGTGTAAGTACAGTTTCGGAGTGGTGAAAAAACAGGAAATATATCGAGAAATGGAACAGTGTGTTAACTTCTCCTGCACCAAATCGGAAAGTTATGAAAACCAGTCAGTATGATAAAGTGGATAAGGCATTATATTTATGGTTTACCCAAAAACGTGCTAGTGGTATTCCAATGTCTGGTCCAATTCTTCAGCAAAAAGCAATAGAAATTAGTGAAGAGCTTCCTGTAATTGAGGCTCCTGATACATTTACAGCAAGTGAAGGATGGTTATCCAGGTGGAAAGATCGGCACGGAATTAGGCAGCTTCGAATATGTGGTGAAAAATTATCTGCAAACGCAATGGTTGTCGATAACTTTAAAACAAAGTTTAAAGCAATTATCGACGAAAATTCTTATACTCCCGATCAGATATATAACTGTGACGAAACTGGCCTGTATTACAAAGCAGTGCCATGCAAAACTATAGCAAGTAAAGATGAAGTTTCTGCTTCTGGTTATAAAAAAAATAAAGATCGGGTGACTATTCTCGCTTGCAGCAATTATTCTGGACGTCATAAAATGCGCATGTGTATAGGAAAATCAGAAAAGCCAAGAGCATTTAAAAATCTGAGCCCTAACTTGATGCCATTGTACTATAAACATCAAAAAAGCTCTTGGATGGATTCGAAATTGTTTAGGAATTGGTTTTTTGAAGAATTCGTCCCATCGGTTACAAAATTCCTTAAAGTAAATGGGCTACCTGTTAAAGCTTTGTTGCTGGTGGATAATGCACCTTCTCATTTGTCTGTAGAAGAACTTACATTTGGGGAAATTAAAGTTCTATTCTTACCACCAAATGTTACCGCTTGAATTCAACCGATGGACCAGGGTGTTTTGGAAAACTTGAAAAGAAACTATCGGAAAAAATTATTGCAATTTATATTAGAGGCAGAGAATGAAGGGGACGATCTACGCGTTTGTTTGAAGAACATTAACCTAAAAGATGTAATATATTGGATAGCCGATGCCTGGAACAATGTAAAACAGTCGACCATACAAAAGTCGTGGAACAAAATTATTGATGGACAGAATGAATTAGCAGAATTGAGGCAAGACGAATGCGGAGAAGATGAAGGTACAAATATACTATATGATCTTGCAATAAAGATAAGTGGTTTTAATAATATTCCTCGAGAAGATTTTGATGCATGGATTCAGTTAGAAAAGAACGATGGAGAGGAATTGTCAAACTTAGAACTAATTAACCTAACAAATGAAAATGAACATCCCAATGAGGAAGAGGAAGATGCAGGGACAGTAGGAAATTCAACGAAAGTAATTTCACATCGGGAAGCAGTAGAGTGTTTAGACAAGGCACTAGTTTATATCGAACAACAACCGGAGGCAACCACGACTGATGTTTTTTTAATTAGAAGATGGAGAGACATTGCGGCAAAAAATCAATACTTATGCAAGTCCAAGCAATTAACAATGGATTTATTTGTAAATCGTTAGGTATTATTAAACTTTCAATAAAAAAAAATGTGTTCACCAGTTAGGTATGTATAAATGCAAATTGTAAAGGAAACTGCAATAAAAAAATTATGTATCCAAATATACACACGTAAATTATTTCCACCTCCGCATTATCGGAAATTTCAATTATCCGAAATATGTTCGGTCCCAATCATTTCGTATAATTGAGAGTCTACTGTAGTTCTAGTCTAGTATTTCTAGTTAAATTACCACTACTACTACTTTTGCACTATTTATATTATTAATTTGTCGAAAGTTGGTAAATAAGTTAATCAATTAATTGATACAGTGAAACTATAACACAGCCTTTAGAGACGTGATAACTGTCCTATAAAGATCTAGGCTACAATAAAATATTAAACCACTTAAAATTTAGTACTTGTTACTTTATCGCTTTAACGAATAAAATGTAAGGTTACGTAAAAATTTGCAGAGAATTAGCAAAGTAGCACTATTAACCACATAAAGTTTAACCGAGTTTAGTTTACAAAAGCATATCTTTGTATAGTAAAGTAGCAGATTAAAAAAAAGGAAGGCAATTAATTGTGATCATATATGTAATATACGATTGTAATAAGTTATTTGTGTGAACAGAAAGAACTATATTTAATAAATAAAACGAAAATCTATAAGAAATATTGATGTTTAAATAAACAATAATTTGTTGGTATATCAGCAATGAGAACAACTAAATAAAAGTACATATTCTATAGTTGTAAATATATACAATTTCTTTTATTCATATGTACAAAAAACATTTATTCTAAAAATCATCCAGGAACCAAAATACAAAATAGAACTAAAACTAAAACATGACGAGACAGCAATTTCAGATTATAATTACAGTAAGCAACTAGAAAACTGAAACTTGTGTTACTTGTTATCCAACACTGATCATCATTAATCAATTTATATTAGAAGGTAGGTATACAACTATACAAACCTAGTAAGCACGTATAATTCTAAACAATTCAAGTTATCGTATCTCGTATCTGCACAACAATAACAGTTGCAAACTTTCAAAAAGAATTGTTTTCTTCAGAACTGACATTGTATCGTCATCTACTCATTAGTAGAACTTTGAAAAACAAAAAAATCTTAGATTGGAGCCGAAATGAATTTAATAATATTGAAAAGCAGCCCTTACTAACTTTTCACTTATTATTTCCGTATTTCAAGGAATGACTTTAAACTCATTATTGTAGCTATAGAAAGGGAAAAAAACTATTTTAAACGATTGGAAAGTAGAAATAATCACAACAATCAATACGATCGTTGATCATTGATTATTTCTAACCGGTGTTTTTGAATGCGAAGAAATACCCCGGTTATCTAAACAGTGTCGAAGTTGGAAAAATATTTGCTAGTGTATTTGATCTAAATTATTGTATATTTTGTTCTATTAATATTGACACCATCTTCTACATTTGAATTTGTTGTTTGTGCCTTTTGTCCTTCTTTTTAATGGTTACATTCTACATAATCAAAAATTTCATTTTTGTAAATAAACTGTAGGCATCTATTTTATGAATATAGCATCTGAAAATTTCTCTGTACATAGCACATATTTAAAATTTCAATTATGGAATAAATAACAAAATGCAACAGACTTGAGTGATATTGAAACAAAACTGCTTACTTTCTGCTATTGACAAATAAAAAAATATTGCGAAAAATGAAAAAAACTAATACAATATACATACATACCTATATGTATTCATATAAAATTAACAGTTACCCTAAATATGTAAAATATATGTAACAAATTCATAAAATTAGAAATAGTTTGTTGAAAAAAGTCTCCATCTAGGGTCTTAAGCTAGATTACCAATCACATTGTAATGGTATAAGATATTGCAGTTTCTATTACCATATCTGAGATGATTTAATATTACACCAAATTTCTGTAGGATGAATAAAGCCAGATATTTTTACTGAAAGATCAAATATGTATCAGCTTTTTATTAAAAACAACACATTCTAACTAATTATATGCCCAAATGTCTTTAATCAAGGAAGGTTGATTGAGATAACCTTATTTCCAAATTGATTTTACACAATTTTAACTTAAAAATGTTATGTTCTAGAGTCTAGAGGAATCGCAGTGGGCTTTTGACAGTGTCAGTAATAATTATTACTGTAGAATTTAAATGCACGTCAACTTTACAAACATGTCATTATTCATCCAAACACACTGAGTTTAGCTAAAGGTACTTAAAGTGTCGCCATAAGCTCTCAACGTGAACCTGTCAGCTTTTGTAGAATTTCTTCCATGTTTTCAATTTCATTTGTAATTCTTCAATATAGTTTAAGGTGTTTCTAACATATCTTTAGTCCAAAACATGTTCGACTAAAATTATATTATAATAAGGTGCTGTTACATGCAACTACAAAGAGGAAAAGAGCAAACGCAAACATAAATGATCCAGAATATTTTGAATTTTCACGAACTGAGATGAAGTCGTAGAATTGAAGAAGAATTAAAAAACTTCAAAACTAAATCGTCTCCATCAGAAAAGATAATCAATTAATTATATTTCTGTAGTAAGCTAAAAGTTACACAGACATATTCAATATTATGTTATTTTTATTTATAATTATACTGTTCATCTCATTTATAGAAGAATCACTACAATTACTAAATTACTGATGAAAGTAATTATTAATTAATTCCAAAAAATACTTTCATACGGCAAACAAATGCACATGAAAACATAACTGCTGTCAATGACAGAAAAATTCAAATCTCCTAGGTTATGAGCATATGTAAGTAGTTCTAATCACTGTTTAATATTTTTTTGTACTCACCGCAGTAAAGTGAAATTTTGGCGCATGTGTAGCTCGACTAGGAAAGAGTATTCCCAGTCGAGGCGACTGTAAAAATTGCTAACTGTTTGACGACATCTTAAGCTACATTCAAGCGCCATCTATTTGACCACATCGACATTCATATTGGCAGTTCATAATATTTTGTAATTAAACCAAAAAAAAAACGCAATAAATGTACTATAAATTTATAAATATAAGAATAAATATCTCATGTTTGCCATGTGTAAGAATATAATAACTTAATTTTAGGAAAAGGTGAGTAATAATTACGTACAGGAAATGCTTAAATTAATTAGGTAATCTATCTCAGGTTAGGTATGATACTAATGACATTAATCAATAATTAGCGCTAACCGGGTTTGGAAAACGGCAAATTTGTACTAACCTGTGGTTTAATCAATGATTACGCTAACTGGCATTTTAATCGGAGTTGGAAAAACTGGCCGTATTATCTCTTTTTCATTTTTAATCATGCATATATTAATCAATAATATGTTAATAGTATAGGCATTACATTCTTATCTATCGCTAAAATACTTTTATCGACTCTTGTGCTATAAACAAACACAAATGGTGGGCGAAATATATTATGCACAGTACATGATAAATGTTTTCGATACTATCACATTCTATATGTATGTATTATTACTTTGTATTTAGCAGACCGACATAAATGATTTCGAAATAATGCAGCAGGAAAAAGCAAATATAATAGCATCGAAGGGGGGGGGGTGACTGAACTAGTTTGTGCAGTATTACAAGTATGTACAAAATTAATAATAGAACAGGAAACATGAATATTGTTGATCTTACAACAACTTAAACAATACGTAGCGGCGCGGGCGTTCAAAGTGATATAAATAACTAATTAATAAAATATGCCATGAATATATTATACAGGATGAGTCATCTAAGCGGGTAAGGCCGATTATGCCTTTATGAGTAAAGATATTTCGAAGCGGTTTTTTCCTTGTGATAGCTGTTCATGAGGAGCACATTTTAAAAATATTTTGTATTATACAGAGTGTTCCATAACTTGGTGGCTAACAATAGTTATAGTTTTTTAAATGGATCCGCCTATATATTATTGCATTTTTGTATTTCCCGTATAATTTTTAGTCAAAAAGTAATAAGATAGTATAGTCCTAAAATCTAAAGTTTTTGACTTATTCCCATTTTTCTGAAAAATTCAATGTTTGTATAAAATTATATTTCTCGAAAACGACGTTTTAGATGGACACAATTTTTTGCAGTATTGTTTACAATAACAGGTCCTAAGAGAAGCATGTTTTATTTCTTTACAGTTACTAACTGCATGTGCAAGAAACTGAATTAAAATTACATGACACGTTTTTGTATAAAAGTCAATTTTTTTAAATGAAACATCCTATATATCAGTTCATTTTTGAAGTGTTTATTAAATTTCACAGCAGAAACATGTAAGACGTTAGTGCTTTAAAAGTGATTATTACTGAGCTATTGTCTCTTTTTGATATAATTTTGTCAGTTTTGTGGTTTTAATTAATATAGTATATAGTATAACAAAATTGTATCAAAAAGAGACAATAGCTCAGTAATAGTCACTTTTAAAGTATCAACGTCTTACATGTTTTTGATGTGAAATTTAATAAGAAATTCAAAAATGAAATAATATACAAGGTGTTCCATTTGAAAAAATTGACTTTTTTGCAAAAACTAACAAAAGCATATCAAAAAACGACAGTAGCTCAGTAATAGTCACTTTTAAAGTATTAACGTCTTACATGTTTCTGACATGCAATTTAATAAACAATTCAAAAATGAACTGATAACAGAGTGTTCCGTTTAAAAAAATTGACTTTTATACAAAAACGTGTCATGTAATTTTAATCCAGTTTCCTGCACATGCAGTTAGTAACCCTAAAAAAATAAAACATGCTTCTATTAAGACCTCTTATTGTAAACAATACTGCAAAAAATGTTGTCCATCTAATACGTCGTTTTCGCGAAATATAATTTTATACAAACATTGAATTTTTCAGAAAAGTGGAAATAAGTCAAAAACTTTAGATTTTAGGCCTATACTATCTTATTACTTTTTGACTAAAAATTACACGGGGAATACAATAAGGCAATAATATATAGGGTGTTCTATTTAAAAAACTATAACTATGGTTCGCCACCAAGTTATGGAACACTCTGTATAATACAAAATATTTTTAAAATGTGCTCCTAATGAACAACTATCACAAGGAAAAACCCGCTTCGAAATATTTTTACTCATAAAGGCATAATCGGCCTTACCCGCTTAGATGACTCAGCCTGTATATAGGGTGTCATTAGTAGCCGCTTCTTCGACTGCTCTTTTATGTTTCAAAATTAAGCGAAAAGTTTTTGAATTAGTAATTTTTTTTTGGAAATTTTTGAACAAAACACGTGTTCCGATAAAAAATCATATTCGCATTGTTTTTAAAAGTAAAAACAGTATTTTGGTGGTGCATATAGCAAAGAAAATTCTGCATCACTTGGTGTAAGTTGCACTAGACAATACATACCTCAAAAAACTTTGTTTTTTCAAAGCCTAATCTTCCGATATTTCCCCATAACAAAAACTTAAAAAATTAATATTTCCAGGCAAAACCAAAAGTTGATATTTGTTCGTCAGTGCAATGTGTAGATAATTATTTCTTAAACATTCAGCAAATCTATTAATGCGCCTTTGCACTGCAATATTTAAATGCGGATTAGCTTTAACTGTCAGTTAAAATGTAATTATATTTTGCATTATACCAAGTCATACTGTTGTAGGATATGTTAATGTTAGTTAGTTCATCCACCAAATGTATGTATACCATAATTAAATGTCGCATTGGAATTTTATTTGTCGTACCTAATGTGTCAAATTGTTATATCTCAAACGAATTCACACCATTATTTGCTAATTGATAATATCGTCAGCTTAATTTTCAAATTTCGCAACTGCATTTTTTCTATAAAGCTGTTTCAAAAAATGAGGTGTGGCCACCACACGACTTTCTTATACGTATAAGCGTTTCAAATTATAGAATTTTAAGAATTTTTTTTTACAAAAATTATTCCAAATCCTATTCTAAGTACTTTCATTCTCTTAATAAATCGCTATAGAATGCATACTTTGCAAGATATTCGAAAAAAAGTGCTACTCGCTCAGAGTAAAAGTGCTACTTCCGGTCCGAATTTTGAAATTTCATGTATACAAAAAATATTACAAATCCAACTCTAAATACTTTTGTACTCTTAATAAATATACATAGAATGCATAACTTACGACATATTTGCAAAAAATCGCTATTCGATAAGAGTAAAAGTGGCACTTTCGGTCTGAATTTTGAAATTTTTTGTATACAAAAGATATTGAAAATTATGTTTTAAATACTTTTACACCCGTAACGTACTTGTCTAAAAAGCATGACTTGCGAAATATTCGCAAAAAACTGATTTTCGATAAGAGTAAAATACCTACTTCCGGTAGGAATTTCGAAAAACTTTTTTAATAAAATTCCTCTCAAATTTAATTTTGAGTATATATGAATTCTTTACAAATTTGTTTAAACTTAGTAGTTGCCGAATAATTGGCAAAATTCGATTTTTTCACTGAAGTAAACTACTACTTCCGGTCTGACGATTTTACTGAAAATCTAATCAGATCTCAAGAGGGAGACTATATTCGTAAATATAAAATTTGGAATTGATACCTATAGCGGTTTGACCGCTATCGTGGTCACACACACAGAGAGAGAGACAGACACACACAGAGAGCGAGAGACATTTTTTGAAAACCATTTTTTCGGTATCAGGGGACATCAAAACGTGAACATCTGCAAAAATCTGGAGATCGAAAATTTTCATCATCACAATACTTCCTTATACTACGTATAAGAAAGTAAAACCTTTCGTTTTGAGGGCTTAACTGACGTAAAACGTGGTGTCATAAATATGTGGACTGAGAAGACACCGAAAAAGTTCTTCAATGACACCTTTAAAAAATTAATTTATCGTTGAGATAAATGTATTCAATTAAAATGACGATTATGTTGAAAAACTACATTGTAATATTGATGAAAATTGTCCAATAAAAAAGTTATAGCTAAATTCCCAGAATTTTGGAAGCATCACTCGTATAAAAGCTAAATTAGATCAAGAGGTAACTAGAAAAATACGTTAGATAAAGATATTCCAGGATTGGTACGCTTTCTTACAGAAGCTGTATATAAAAACTAAAGTCCATATTTTCATGTAACGTTTTTGTTTGTGCCATTCGAATGGAATTCGGTTACTAACAATACAATTTCTTTACTTTATCCACCTACTATCAAAGATCAAGGAATTCGAAAGACCACTGCGTGGGTAGCGGAAAAAGCTCAAAGCTAATTTTAACTCTAAAAACACTTTACATTTTTAAACTTCCAATGACTTTGAGGAAATCTGAAAAGCTCTACGAACAATACTGCTATTTATGGCTGCTTTAGGTCAACCCAAGAAATATATATTGGAGTTATACGGGCAGTAGATGTATTAATTAATTAAGCACATTTTATTTTTAAAACCTATTACTATGTAACTTTAGAATCTGTTTGGCTTTATATTTAAAAAAATATTAACCATTTATCTTTAGAAACTGTTTGTTTGTCATGGACAAAAAATTCGTTTAGCATTAACGAATGTCAGTCCTTTTGAATCAAAATTGCTTTAAATATAAAAATAATTCAGCGAGTTACTGTTTTATTAAAACATATTATCACGGTTCATACCCTAACGGATGGCAGAATTATCTTAAGTAGACAATATTATCGTTATTAAGTAGTTAAAAGATATTTTGTACAAAAATAGAAATCTCAAATGAAGGTTTTCGTTGGATGATTTTTACGATTTTAGTAAAGGCCTAAATATACAATAATTGGTAGAATCCCATTGTTCAACTCTTGGTAATTAAGCACCATCAGTAGGGGCTGGCCAAATAAAATCGGTTGTAATTCTAAAAAATATCGGTGATGTGAAAATTATGATTGAACAAAATAAGCATGTGACTTATAGTGAGAGAGAGAGAGGCCATCCTTTAGGAATATCAAAGATTGTAAATTGGTGTCAGAAAATAATGAAATTCCACTGAAAAACTGCAAAATCCGTATGGAACATCATCATAAGTGACGAAACATTGACATATTCCATGAACAGCAAACTAAGGAACAGTCCAGTGTTTGGGTGTTACAGGATGAACCAAATCGCACAAAAGTTGTACATTCACGAAGCATAAAAATTATTGCTTCAATTTTACTGGACATGTAGTAACAATTTCTTTCAGAGGATCAAAGAATAGTTAATGGTGAATGGTATAAAATAATTTGTTTACCAACATTAAAGTCATCGACGAAATTAGAAAACACAACATACACAGCGTCATTCTTCATCGTGACAATGCCAGCTTTCACACAACACGTCAAAAATTAATTATTTGAAGAACATAAACATCGAATTAATGCCCCATTGCCCATATACACCTGATTTATCGCCTAACAACTTCTTTATGTTCCCGAATGTCAAACAAAAAAAGTCGCAGAAAACGATTCTCATCATCTCAGGAAGCTGTTGAGGCCTCGAAAACAATTTTTTAAAATACCAACTTCAGAGTGAAAAACATTGGTTTAAACGTATGCGAAAGTCTATAAATCTTCAAAGCAAATATTTTGAAAAGCAGTCAAATCTGTTTTTTCCAAAAAGTTTTTCTTTCCTGGTTTTTGTAAACCCTTGAAAGATGCCTCTCGCAGAACAAATATTTGGGTTTAAGAATCAAGCATATATAGTTTGTAAACATTAGAAAACCCTCTAGTATCATGAATATTTTCAATCGTTTAAAGTTGTTGTCAACATAAGTTATTTAATTTTTGATGGAATTCTTAATTGACATATCAGTATAGTTTTCTACTTGAAATAATTTATAGCCGTAAAAATGTTCCTTTATAAAAAAAATCCTTTAGATATGTACAATCGCGATGGTGTGAACGTGCGGTACTGAAAAACTGTCGGTGGTGTGAACACGAAATTATTTACATTGAACGCCGAGTAGTATGAACAGCGTGGACCCTCGATGGTGCGAACAAGTGCATTATATGTTTATGTCGGAGTTTTATTTATTTACCGCTCGGGGAAGTCCCTTATTTTACACATTGAAGCATGTATACTAAATGCGCCGTCGCCGTGTATAAAGGTATAGTTGTGAATGTGCCTCCAGTGTAAATACATAGTGTAAATGCTTAGAGCAAGATGGGGAAATTAAAGAAATTTTTGAGTGTAACAGTAAAAGCCAATATAATCGAAGAACGTAAAAAAGGAATGTCAGTCACAGTGTTATTTAAAAGAATACGGAGTTTCAAAATCAACCATTTGTGCTATTAAAAAAAATGAAAAACTTATTGTCGATACGTTAACTCACACGCTAAAACCATCGAAAAAATGCACATTGAAAAAGTCAGCATTTCCGCTTTTAGAAGAGAAATTGTACAACTGGTTTCTTAAACAAAGAGGCAAGAATTTTCCAGTTTCAGGGATTATGCTGAAACAGAAGGCATTGTCACTATCAAAACAATTGAATATTGATACTTTCACAGCCAGTGATGGTTGGCTACAAAGATTTAAACATCGTCGTGGCATAAGGTTTTTGAAAATCACAGGGGAGAAATTATCAGCCAACCCAGATGCAGTAGTCCCTTTTAAAGAGGATCTAAACCATATTATTCAAGAGCATGACCTAAAGTTGCACCAGATTTATAATGCTGATGAGACAGGATTGTATTGGCGCTTATTGCCTGATAAAAGTTATGTCTCATTAGCTGAAAAACCTGCTCCTGGATTAAAAATTTCTAAGCAACGACTGACGTTTATGGGTTGTGTAAATGCTTCAGGAGTACATAAGTTGAAACCCCTAGTGATAGGGAAATCAAAAAATCCAAGGCTTTTTAAGAATTTTAACAATCCATTGCTGTACAAAAACACTAAAAATGCGTGGATGACCTGGGAACTCTTTAAGGAATGGTTTTTTCGACATTTTGTACCTGAGGTGAGAGTTAAAATTATCTACGGTGTGTTTCATACGCCTGATTATTTCAAAATTATTAATTCGTAGGTAAGATGTTTTCTGCGTAATCAGCAGTTACCTCAGAAAGCAATTCTCCTTGTGGATAATTCCCCGTCCCATCCATCAGCAACAGAACTGAGGACTAAAGATGGGATGATTTTTATAAAATTCTTACCTCCTAATGTTACATCTTTGATCCAACCCATGGACCAAAATATTTTAAGGCTCACCAAACTATACTATAGAAACAGTTTGCTGAGTTCTGTTGTATCAACGGAAGAAGGAATAGCTGCAGCACTCGGTAAGATTTCACTAAAAGATGCAATAATACACTTAGCTGCGGCGTGGGAGAAACTTAGCTCAACAATAATCGAAGTGTTGGAGAAATATCCTGCCAGATTTTAATGAACATAATGAGGATGCAGACGAAGATAACATTCCATTAAGTATATTACGGGAAAAATTAAGATGTGAAAAAGCTTTGGTTCCTGATGCTATTAGGGATACAATAAATTTACTACAGGAACTTGCTCCAGTAAGTTAATGCATAAGTGGTTTTAGAAGTCAATAGCATAATCAAAACTGCAAATTTTAGGCTGACTCCACTACTGCATATGTGGAAGATTTGGACAAGGGTGAGGCGGCAGATGTTGTGGAAATGTCTTCTTCAGATGAGGATGAAACTGAGTCCATTGAACGAAAAATTTGCCATTCCGATGCAATTAAAGCATTTAATGTAGCTGTAGAATGGTCCAATCAAAATTCCATATATATGAGTGACATCATCACTTTGAAAACAATTCAAGAAAAAGCAGTTATGGCTAAAATTGCTCAAAATAATGTTCAGAAAAAAATAACAGATTTTTTTACATCTTAGGGATGTTCATGTATAATCCCTTTAAGTTTAAGTATAAAGTTAATTTGTTTAATTACACCCTCGTTTCTATAAACACCCCCGTTAGTTTGAACGACTCACTGTATTTTTGTGTTCACACTATCGCGATTGTACTGTACATTGAATCTTTTTCTTGCATACATATCTGAATGAAGAAAACTTCATTACTTGTTTGGATAAAAGTAACTCCTTGAATCATAGAAACATCTACTGCAAAGATTAAAATCACTAAAGACAACATTAACACTTGAAGGTTGCACTTCCAAACTTTGTTTATTTAAACACACAAAAACGAATGGACTGACTACGGAACAGCGAAAAGAATTTGGCTGTTAGATTTAACGCAATTTTGTATGTGTGTAGATATACTCTGTGTACCAAAGAATTATTTAGTTATAGTTATAAGTTATATTCTGCCCAATTAACACCCACAATATTTGCTAGCAAACTGTTATTATAAAAATTGCTTCTCTGATAAGTTTTCAACTATCATATCGAGTTTGCAGGTCCCGTGCCTCTGTGGGAAAACAGATTTTTTTTTATAGAACCAAGTCGTTTATTTAGTGAAAAATAAGTTCATATTCTGACTCGAAACGATTTTATTTTGCTAAAATGCTATTAATTATTATTTAAGATTAAATTCTTTATTATATTTCCGCAACTTGTACCGCTGTTATGTTAAAAATGTAATTTTACTCTAAATAAGTAACTGATAAATTCTTCTACACGTCGATGAACTTATTTCAATCAATAATTAGATGTATTTGGGTTGAATTACTGACGATTATAAAACGAAAATTCTCTGTACTGAAAGCTATTGGTCATTGGATTTATCGTGATTGGTTTCAAACTGTAATAATAATAATTCTGTATTAGTAATTTTTCTTTACAAGTTGAATTTACAATTAATATTTATGTTATGATACTAATTCAAAAAATAAACATGAAACAGAATAGGTAAACCTGATTATCAATTTAACAAAGAACCGAGGTGTAGAAACAATACAATGCTGTCAATCTGAAATTTTTTATAACCAACATCGAACAATTGAAAATAACGAACGTTCACAATTAAATATCCAATTGTTTATAAAATGATATTGGTAACCTATATTATGTGAATTAATTGTGCATTAAATTGACCTAGTGTCTAAAATTAAAGTTCCCTGACAATAACGCAAAACCAATTACATATACACTGTATACCTGTAATATATATTATCATCAAATAAATATCTTTGAATTAAGTTTATTATATTTCAGAAACATTTCAATTGAATTTGAAGAATTAAAAATAGAAGAATTACATTTTGTCAGTTTAAATTAAAATGGGATCTTCAAATTGTTTAAGACCAAAAATCCACTAATAATGATTGTAAAGATTCTACACTGCATTTTCAAAGTTGTTGATATCGCTAAACATTGTAATTTGGAAAATAAACATGGGTAGGTAGGTATTTGGGTTTATTTTGATATTGGCATAGTGCGATATTGAAAAATTGTCTGGTCTTTGAAATGTTATATATTGATATTTACAAGCAAATATAGTAGTTTAAATCAACTTGAACTATTCTTTGCAGAAAAATAAATCATCCTTATTGCCTTCCACAACTTTCTTGAAAAGAGGTCTCCAAGGAATCGTAAAGTTGGAAGGTTTAAATTATATTTCAGAATCATTTGAATTGAATCTGAAGAATTGAAAATTGATGAATTACATTTTAAATATCAACATTTTGTCAGTTTTCCCATTTTGGGGGGGATAACCCCTTACCCTTGCCTAAACATATATTTCTATATCAAATTGGATAATTTACAATAACTTACGATATTACTAAAATAATGGACTGCATAAGTGGTGGAATCAGTAGGTATATATATAGGTGCTATATTAGGAAGTATTGGGAGTCCCATACATATGGGATAATAGTGCTAAAGGTAAATTACCTATATTATCTATTAAATTATCTGTATTTTTAAGTGACAGTTAATATTTCTTACACAAATATGTGCGAAAGATTGATATCCTACTATTATAGGACATCACTTAAACAATAGAGCTGTGCTAAAATTGCTACCTAAACTACTGGTTTAAGAAAGCAGTATTAAAGATGCAAGGGCAAGGTCAATAAATTTTCAACTTCCTCTCGTTTCACTGAGTTTTGTACGCATTCTAGTGCAAATATAAAAATGTTACATTGAAATAGTATGTTTTACATTAATGTATTGTATATTATTTACATACCTGCTTTTCCGTGTTATTTCTGTTGTTTACAGAAATTCTCGTTACTTCATAACCACATTACACTAAACTATTACCGTGTTAGTCACACACTCCACACCTACATAACTTCTCAAACCATTAGCAACTGACAAGATATGTGTGCGCATGTATAAACAAAACTTTCACAATAGGCACACTTCTTTCAGTTAAGCATTAGTAGAATACTATATCTATTAGTTTGTTTCTAACGGATTGCAACAAAAACAGTAACCGATAAAAACTTAGCGGAACCAGTAATCTGCTTGTGTAATTTATCAGTAACTAATTCTTCAATAGATGTCGGCCCAATACTTTCTTTTTATTGAAGATGTTATTCTTGTAATACTGCAATTATAGATATAAAATAAATGTAGTTTATAAAAGTGTATGTTAAATTTTTTACATTTAATTTCTCAAATTCCTATTTTTTTTAAATTGTTCTCTTTAAAATCAACAATAATAAGCAGTTATTATGGATATCTTTCGGAAACAAGATTTAGATGTGTACTATGTCTTTTAATTCACAGATGTCAGCAGCATGATTCAAATTAGAATAATTTTATCCATAAATTTGGATCTTTGTGTTTAAGAAATAGTAGATTTTATTTATTACTGTATTCTAAAAATAAAATGGGCTCTTAAATAAATCCTTCTAAATAAAAACTGTCACTGATAGAGGTCAGTACTAAGAAAATACGTTATTATTTAAACTTTATTTGATAATAATAATTTTGAATTGTAAGTCTATATCCAGAATAGCATAACGAGAAACGAAATTTCTTCTAAATAAAACCAATGCATTCAGCCTATAGCTTGAACGTAAACTAAGATATTATTAAAATAACTCATAAAATGTTAAGACTACAAGGGCTGACTCATAAGCCTTTATTTTTTAACACATATTAGCGAAATGATGAAATTTAAGGAAAAAATGTGCTTAGTATGTTAGTTAGAATATATGGATTTTTTTGAAGTTCTAGTTAACTTAAAAGTGGATGTATTCAGTCTGTTTCGTTTTCGGTGGGGCAGCCTGTAGACATATAATAGGAACATACATATAGGGTGCCCAACCGAAAACGAAACAGACTGAATATCTCGAAGGAGAAAACTTTTTTAAACAAACGCAAAAACAGGTCGATTTTTGATCCAAGGGAGACACCTTCCCATCATATCTTCAACTGTGATACGTCATCCCTCTCTCCTCCATCACTCTAACGTCTAACCATTACAAGGGAAAGTACTAAATACTATAACATCATTGAAAAGGTAATTGTACGAAGAATTCAGCAAAGTGATTGTTGGTTGCTTTATTTTTGATTTTAGCGTCCTCTAGCGGAATAAAAAATGGTACGTATTTCAAAATGTGACACATCATTTCAAAGCTAATTTTAGTAGCAATTTAATGCACAATTGAAAAAATATAAATTTAAATAATTGAAAAACTTTGCAGAGCTCTAATATTAGAAAATACGAACTTAATTAGTTTACAATAGACGCTGACAGTCTGTACTTGACAATGAAGACAAATAAATGTCAAAAATATTACGTACTTAGTTGCTAATAAAATTAGCTTTGAAATGATGTGTCATATTTTGGAATACGTAACCGTATTTTATCCCGCTAGAGGGCGCTAAAATCAAAAATAGCGCAACCAGCAATCACATTGCTGAATTCTCCGTACAATTACTTTTTCAATGATGTATCGTATTTAGTACTTTCCCTATTTAAATTGTAATGGTTAGCGTGATGGAAGGGAGGGGAATGACGTAGTATTACAGTTGAAGATATTAAAGTCACTAAATAGATTAAGTACCGCAATCCGTTAGGCCAATGTGTTAGACAAGGATGTTACATTTTTGCCATTAAATGGCGGCGATCTAGATGACTTTTATGTTTTCAGATGAGAAGTGTGGTTAAGTTTACTCAACAGGCCTGATTTTAATGCAAACTTTAGAATTTGCGAAGTAAGTATACCGATAAAAAGCATGCCAAAGTGTAGTTATTTATCAAAAGCTATTGTAGGTGCATTTTTCGGAAAAACAATTTGAAAATGGAAGGCAAAATGGGAAAAGAGTTCTTCGACCCTGTGCTGTCCCTGATTTGTTGAGAAAACATTTAGATTGCGGCGAAAGTAGTGCTAAACGAACATGCAGTGAAGGCGACCGTTTTCCGAGACCCTGCGATGTAGAAATTGAGGGAAAAACTAGCAGATCACAGGATACAGATGAATCTATTTTTCAACATGAAAATAGTGAAAATGACGAGTCGGATGTCGAAATGTTGCATCAAGGAGAATCCGTAGAAAAATTGAAACTAATTATATTTTAGAAATTTCCAAGATACAATTGTAAACATTACTTTAAGTCTTGATGATTTTGTAAAGAAAGCTTTAACAAAATATCCTCCTTTAGAAGGCATACCACAATGTCATAATATACCAAGCGATCATTTAAATTCTAAATTATAGCAGGCGGGATTTTTTTTATTAGGTTGTCCAGAATGTCAATTATTGATTAATTAACATTTTGAAACGTCACTTTGACAATTCAAATTGTAAATTAGTACTTACATATATACCAACTTAATTTAAATTTCACAGCCTGCTCTAATTTAGAATTTAAATGATCGCGCGGTAGTTCCCAAAATTGTTAAAATCTTTCTAAAAAGTAGGATATATTTTATTTTAAAGGTTAAGTCGAGAGAATTTGATAATTGTGCTGATACAAACAGTAGTAGGAGCGTAGCGATTCGCGCTCATGTGAAAAAATAATAAAGAAATATAAATAAAATATTTGTTTAATATAACATATGTCACGGATTCAATTATCCTATTTATCTTTATGTATTTAAA
Organism: Amphimallon solstitiale; assembly: GCA_963170755.1. Lineage (NCBI taxonomy): Eukaryota > Metazoa > Arthropoda > Insecta > Coleoptera > Scarabaeidae > Amphimallon > Amphimallon solstitiale. The sequence continues at coordinate 16,819,854 of OY720682.1, read as the reverse complement.
TTAGTTTTTCATATCTTGAAAACTATCTAAAACAGAAATTAATATAAGCACAATTAAGGTTTCAGAAAACAAACCGTTTAAATTTGGCGCCTTTATTTTGCCACAAAATGGACGACGATAGCGGTACTTAATCTATTTAGTAACTTTAGAAGATATGATGGAAGGGCGTACCCTTTGGATCAAAAATCGACATATTATATATCTGTTTCGTTTTCGGTGGGGCACCCTGTTTATAGATACAGTGTGGAAATATAGTAACGGATAAAGGCATTAACTGCGTTAATATTTATTTTTTTTAAACAATCTCGAAGGGGTATAGTGATTTTAACTAAGGGGAAAATTTTTACGTCATTTGTTTTTCATGTTATAACGTCACCCACTTTTTTTTTAAATGACAACCTATATTCTATTTAATTGATATCGATAGTACTTTCAATTCCCTATCCAACGGTATAAAACTTTTGATGTATTACAGTTGAAATTGAGAAAAAGAGTCTTAAAGTTGAAATATAAAAAATTCATTAAACAAATCTAGTCACATAAATTTGATGGAAAGATTGAAGGGACCATTTGTTTTTATTATAAAATTATTGGATTATTGCATATACCTTCTATACATAGTATTAAACAGCTTTGTATTACTTCCAATAAGTTAATTTTAAGTGTTGTTAGGTTAAGTGTGCATATTTACGATATTGTTACTACTTTACTACAATGATTTACTATGATAAACTTAGTGTAATATTAGCTTTTTGGTGTGTTTGAATAACAGTACATTTGTGATTTGTCCGAAACCTGCTATTTATATAAAACCATGTTTGATTACATGTCAATTTAGGTATATAACTATCAGTCCTCTATGTTCATTCACAGTAAAAATCGCAAATCTCGTATACCTGCGTCAATGAATTATAACAATACTACCTACAACAACCCAGAGGATATCGTCAATGGTTTTGCTTCTTATTTCAGCTCAGTTTATTCGAGCGTCAGTGCTTCTGATATTCTGGATGTCGACTTTTGCAATTGTCCAGATGTTACCATTCGTGGTTTCACTGATGTTGAGGTGGATGTAGCTTCGAGGAAATTGAAGAATAAGATGACGGCGGGTCCGGATGGTATTCCAAGTTTCTTGGTTGGTGATTGCAGCTCAGTGTTGGTTTTTCCTCTGACCGTCATCTTCAACATGGCATTATCAACTGCTACATTCCCTGATTTGTGGAAGGGCACGAAGGTTTGTCCTGTACTTAAGAGTGTCTCCTCTTGTAATATAATTACCGGCCTATCTCTATCCTAAATAACTTTGCCAAGGTTTTTAAGTTGGTTTTGCATTGCTGAATTTATCCGCTCACCAAGAACTTCGATGCCACTGTACAACATGGATTTATGGAGAAGAGGTCAACTGTCTCAAATCTTGCAAGCTTCACTCAATATGCTTTTGATACACTTAATACATACGGCCAGGTCGATGCAATATATACCGACTTCTCAAAGGCATTTGACCGCATTGATCACGGATTGCTTCTGCAGAAGCTGCACATCCTCGGTTTTAGTACTCCACTGGTGATATTATTTTCTTCATACCTGCAAAACAGAATGCAGTACGTTACCTTCAATGGATACAAGTCATATATGTTCACTGCATCGTCTGGAGTACCGCAAGGGTCAAATATGGGTCCACTACTGTTTTTAATATTCATCAATGATCTCATTAAGGAGATTCATTGTGATAAGTGTGTCTTTGCTGATGATTTGAAACTGTTTGGACCTGTCACATCAGTTGCCGACTGTCTACACTTACAAGACCAACTAGACAAAATTTGTGTATGGTGTGTTACAAACAACCTCACCTTAAACACTGACAAATGTTGTGTCGTAACATTTACCAGAAAGATGTATCCCATTCCCTTTGACTATGCAATAAATGGTACCACATTATCACGTACTTCAACAATCAAAGACTTAGGTGTTTACTTTGATAGCTCTTTGACTTTTGCCATACATAGGAATCACACTGTCTTTTCTGTCATGAGGATGTTGGGATTTGTAATTAGAAATTCAACGCACTTTCATATAGATACTGTTAAACTGCTTTACTTTCCTTCGTGCGATCCAGATTGGAGTATGGCTCTATTATATGGAGTCCTTTTTAGTCTTCGCACAAATTACTTGTGGAGAATGTGCAGAGGGAGTTTTTGAAGTATTTGTACTTCAAACTGGATGGTACTTACCCTTGCAGAGGGTATGACTATCGACTACTACTGCAAAAATTCAACATGGATTCACTTGAACTTCCGCGTCAGTTAAATCTTATGAAATTTGTATATAACCTTGTTCACTTCAAGGTAGATTCGCCAAATTTATTTTCTGAGCTTCGGTTTCATATTCCTCGGTTATCAGCGAGGCAGAGTATTACTTTTGATATACCATATGCTAGATTGAATTCGTCAATGAATTCCGCAATTGTTGCAATGTCGCGCGGGTTTAACCAGCTTTCGTCACAGTCCGACATTAATTATTATAATTAGTATTACATATTACATATTATGTAATCATTCATGTATATTGTCCTTTACTTGGATGACTCTATTGGACAATAAAATGTATTATTATTATTATTATTATTATTATATTATCTTGCTGTTAAAGGATTTAGCTGATATTAAGCATTGTGCTTTCTACAACATATTTACATTTGTCTGTTTTCAAATAGCCTCAATAAAGCTACAGTCGAGGATTGGCGAGATTTTAATGAAACTTTCCCGAAACTGCGGATAAGTAACATGTTTTTTTCACGTAAATGCATGCATATATGTAACGTATTAATGTATGTGATAGCGTTCGCGTTGCATACACAATCACCGATAAGTGAGAGGTCCATTTTCAGGGCCGTTTTCTAACCGAGGTGAACCGCCTGCAAAGCCACTGCTCTAGGTGCGTTTACGATGACATTTGAATTTACTGACATCATCAACCCTCGATGACTGCTTGTCAGCAAATTTGTAGCGATAATATCGAATCATCGAACTTCGAAAATAATTATTTTAAAAGGTTAGAACTATTACACATATAAATTCTTCAATTTAGCTACGCGAACAGAACAGCGCAATGTGTGGGCGGCTGTGAATTTATTTTAGATGAGTCTATGGCAAATTAAGTCTTTCTAGTGTGTAAGTATCACATGTACAACAGCAATGACCATTTTCTCGGAGCGTTAGTTTTAATATCTGTAATTAGTCGGAGGTTTTTAGATGCGACTAAAAACGAAGAAAATTAAGTATGTTTTAGATGACACTGGGTGTAAAGTGGGGTGGAGCAAAAAAACGAAGCGAAAACGGGTACCTATCAATAGCTGTGGCTTGGCCATGTAAACACTTTTGCAAAATATTATTTATTTTGGATATCATCTTCAGCCTGCGCAGAAGACCTAAATTTTGAAGTATCTGCGCTTTTCTGCGATTTATCTGTATTTTTTTTCCGGCAATTTATATTGGCGTGTACCGAAAAAGTGGTTTTAAAAAATTTTCTGTGTGTCTGTCTGTGTGTGCGTGTGCGTATGTCTCTGTGTGTGTGACCACGATAGCGGCCAAACCGCTATAGGTATCAATTCGAAATTTTATATTTACGAATGTAATCTCCCTCTTGAGATCTGATTAGATTTTCGGTAAAATCGGAAGACCGGAAGTAGTAGTTTACTTCAGTGAAAAAATCGAATTTTGCCAATTATTCGTCAACTACTAAGTTTAAACAAATTTGTAAAGAATTCATATATACTCAAAATTAAATTTGAGAAGAATCTTATTAAAAAAATTTTTCGAAATTCCTACCGGAAGTAGGTCTTTTACTCTTTTCCAAAATCAGTATTCTGCGAATATTTTACAAGTCATACTTTTTAGACAGGTACATTACGAGTATAAAAGTATTTAGAACTTAATTTTCAATACCTTTTATATAAAAAAATTTCAAAATGCGGACCGGAAGTAACACTTTTACTCTTATCGATTAGCGATTTTTGCAAATATTTCGCAAATTATGTGTTCTATATATATTTGTCAAGAGTACAAAAGCATTTAGAGTTGGATTTGAAATATTTTTAGTATAAATGAAATTTCAAAATTCGGACCGGAAGTAACACTTTTACTCTTATGAAATAGCGGTTTTTGCAAATATTTCGTAAATTATGCATTTTATATATATTTGTCAAGAGTATAAAAGTATTTAGAGTTGGATTTGGAATATTTTTTGTATAAATGAAAATTCAAAATTCGGACCGGAAGTAATACTTTTACTCTTAGCGAGTAGCATCTTTTTGCAGATATCTCATGAAGTATGTATCCTGTAGATATTTATTAAGAGACTGGAAGTACTTAGAATAGGATTTTTAATAATTTTTGTATAAAATAATTTTTAAAATTGTAAGATTTGAAACGCTCATACGTATAAGAAAGTTCTGTGGTGGCCACACCTCATTTTTTTTCTTATCGCTGACATGTGGCTTACATTTTGATTTTTTTTTGAAATTTTACTATCTCTGTGTGACTACGATAGCGGTCAAACCGCTATAACTATCAATTCCAAATTTAGTATTTACAAGTATAATCTCCCTCTTGAGATCTGATTAGAGTTTCAATAAAATCGGCATACCGGAAGTCGTAGTTTACTTCAATGAAAAAATCGAATTTTGCCAATATTTCATCAACTACTAAAGTTTAAACAAATTTATAAAGAATTCATATGTACTTAAAATTAAAAGTGAGAACAATTTTATTTAAAAAGTTTTTCGAAATTCCTACTGGAAGTAGGTCTTTTACTCTTATCGAAGATCAGTTTTTTGCCAATATTTCGGAAGTCATGCTTTTTAGACAGATACCCTACGAGTACCTACAAAAGTATTTAGAACTTAATTTTCAATACTTTTTGTATAAGAAAAATTTCAAAACTTGGACCGCAAGTAACACTCTTTCTCTTATCGAATAGCGACTTTTTGCAAATATATCGTAAATTATGCATTTTACATATATTTATCAAGAGTACAAAAGTATTTAGAGATGCACTTTCAATATTTTTTGTACACATGAAATGTCGAAATTCGGACCAGAAGTAACACTTTAACTCTTGCAATTATCACTTTTTTCGAATATCTTGCAAAGTATGCATTCTATAGAGATTATTAAGAGAATAGTAGTACTTAGAAAAGGATTTTGATTAATTTTTGTATATAAAATTTCTTAAAATTTCATAATTTGAAACACTTATACGTATAAGAAAGTCGTGTGGTGGCCACACCTCTTTATATTGAGTTATTTTCGAGAATTTGAAGTTACAGTTGCTTGGTTCTGGGCCTAACTTCAGGACACTCATCAAGTCGTGGACCATAGGTAGATAATAAGTAGTTGCAATTAAAAGCGATAAAAGTTCACACATTTAGGGTAAACCAGGGTGATATGGTGAATTACTCTATTTCTTTTTCCGGTATGCAGATGTCGCTATAAGCCTGTATGTTGGCTATTTACGATCATATGTGCCACGAGCACCTGTTGAAAACCACCCCCTTTATGAAAATCGTAGGTAATTTGTATAAAACTTTCCGATGCTCAATAATTTTTATACGGTGCATGCGTTTGTAGTTATTACTTTAGGTACCGCGAGGTGTTCTTAGATATGTTCTGCCTTCTTAGATTATTTATGCGCTACATAACCTAGAAATCGTTGCCTCTAAAATTTTCAACCGCTTGCCACGTTATTCACCGTTTCACCCATAGCAAATGGGGGAAATGGTGAACTCGGGGTATGGGTGATACGGTGAACGACTTTTCTTACTGTGCTCGTATTTCTCGTCCTAAATAAAAGTTTTATCAGCATAGTTCCTTCGAGGCAAAGATGCCTACATTTTATAAAAGGCAAAGGAGATCCACCCGTGCTGATTGGACAGAGGAGCAACTTAAAGATGCCGTAAAGGCAGTACAAAATGGAATGAGCCTGAATGAAGCCTCAAAGACTTTTGGAGTTCTATGGTCAACGCTGAAAAGAAAAATTGCAAATGGGTGCTTTACCAAAAAGGCTTTGGGTGGGCTGCCTGTCCTAACACAAGAATGTGAGAATAAGATGGTAAAACATATTATAAGATTACAAAAATTCGGATTTGCACCGACAAGGACAGAAGTACGTACCATGGCATACAAACTGGCAGAGAATTGTAACCAGCATCATAAATTTAACCGAGAAAAGGAAATTGCCGGACTGGATTGGCTACATTTATTCTTAAAAAGAAATCCAGGACTCTCAATTCGCAAATCGGGGGGGAGTTTCACAGGCGCGATCAAAGGGTTTAAACAAGAAAAATGTTTCAGACTACTTTTCTTTACTCCAGAGCATCTTGATCGAGCGCAACCTACTTGATAAGCCGGGAAATATATTTAAAGTCGATGAGTCCGGACTTTAACTCAATATTAGACCAGGGTATGTGCTCGCAAAAAGAGGATCTAAGAACGTTCCAGCAATAACATCTGGTGAAAATGGCGATACAATACCTGTGCTCGCTTGCTGTAAAAAATGAAAAGGCCAAGTACAAAGATGGTATGCCGCCAGGTGCCATAATTTTCATGTCACAAAAGTCGGCGTACGTAACAACTGATATTTTCCTTCTGTGGCTAAAAAACCATTTTGCACCAAGGAAACCTGAGGGAACAGTAGTACTCATTTTGGATGGACATAGTTCCCATTGCGGCAGTGTCAATACATTAGAGTTTGCAGAAGCAAATAACATAATTTTGCTCTGTTTACCCAGCCACACGACCCACTACCTTCAGCCCCTAGACAGAGCATTTTTTAAAGCTCTAAAGTTCTATTATTGCAATGCTTGCAATTCCTACATTAAAATGTATCCAAACAGAAAAATTTCAAGAGTAGTGTTGGGAGGGTTGCTTGCAAAGACATGGGTACAAGCAGCTACGACAGAAAACGCAATATCGGGGTTTAGAAGCACGGGAATCATCCCATTTAATCCGGATGCTATCCCCGAATATGCTTTTTTAACATCACCATCAGAGCAGCAACAGGAACACAACGACCGACGTGAAAATAGACCTACTTCACCTCAACCAGATTGTTCGCGATGGCCGGACATCGTGAATCCCGTGAAAGAAAAAACAGTAGACATAGATGAAGATCAGGGACTTGAACATAGACAAGATTCACCACAACCAGGTTGTTCGCAATGGGCGGAAACTCCACACAAAAACATGCATTCCCCAGCAGAAGCACCAGATCATCAGTCTTCAACGGAGGCAAATAACCCCTGGGAAACTCATGGATCAAATTTCACCAGTCCCGATCCTAAATCAAGTAGAACCTACGCGGAAGAGGTCCAGAAATGCCTATAAAGTAAGGAATTTATGAGTAAAATCCTTTTTTGATCGGCGTAGATAGGAGCGTGAGGGGTTTTTTAAATTTATTATAATTACCTTATATTTCGCAAGAGAAATAAAATTTTCATTCATACTTACGTTAGTTTCGTTTTTTTCATTGTTTTGAATTTTTAAAATAGTCTGTTTAATACCGGTTTATTGAATCGACTTCTCCCAATTATCTAGACGTAAGTGTGCACTGGATTTCGTTTAGTTTCAATAACATACGCGTACATTTTTAATTATCATTTTAGATCTAGAACATTGTTTATGTTACTTTTTCTGATACGAAAATGAATTGTCAGTGATTCCGAAATTTATTACAAAGTCTGTAAAATATCGTTACAGAATGCCAAAATATCGCACGTTCGTCACTTAGCTTTGCTAAAACAGAAATAGTTTTTATGCAGAAAATTTCGATAGTATACAAAATTTCGTTACATGTTTAAATGACGATGCTCGAAGTATTTCTGAATGCAAGGAACTAACACAAATCCCAAATTTAAAAAATCAGTTGTTATTCCTTCAGGAACACTTTGGAAATTTTCCTAAACTAATCACATATTTTGAAAATCGAAACCTCAAATTATAATATGGATTAACCACTTTAGACGTGGAATATTAATAATTTCAAAAGTATTCCAAGTGACTTCGGAAGTGGCCTGCGGCAAAAGTTAGACGCATTTTTAATAGAAATCCAGATTTAATAACATTGCGGCAATTGTGTATGCTAAACACGCTGAAATAAAAGAATATTTCCAGTACGCACCTATAACCAGTTGCGATGTAGAAAGGACGTTTTCTTATCTACAAGGATGTACTTAATTCAAAGAGAACAAGTCTTACAGAAGAGAAAATGAACAAATAATAAGGTATTTGGTATTTTATAGATCACCAGCCACTTGTTATCCAATTATATAAATAAAATTAAAAATACAACATTTCAATAGTGCGCCCATGGGCGATGAGTCATCAACCGTACGTATCCGCGCCCTAGTTATGTCCATAACTCCACCGCTGTCATTATTATTCAACTGACTGAATAATCACTGTCATAACTTGCCAAAATCACCTTAGTAATTCATAGATTATGCTATAGTTGTAGATCAAATTTTAAAATTAGTAGAAAATTTTTAATTATAGGTATTGTAAAAAGGGGTGAAGATTCAATCACATATGCACATAATCGCCGGTAGAGATACGGTATGCCGATGCCGGCAACCATACTTAAAACCGGCTCCGGTAACAGTACGCAACACCGGCATCGTCAACAGTATGTAAAACCGGCGCCGGCTACGGAGGCACTTCCTAATTTTTAACTTAATACCACCATCCGCGCCAAAAAAACCCAGAAGGAAGTAAACAAAAATATATTATTTTAAGCTTTATGGATAAGAAATATAACATTACATATTGTACTACAAAAAACACGTTACTCCAGTTTTCTTTTGAAATCTTGAAGGACAATATCCAATTTATCTAATATTTTTATAATGGTGTTGCATATGTAATATATTAATTACGTATGCGCTACCATTTATATTACATAACTTCTACTTTCATTATTGAGAATATAAAATAACACTTAAGATTCCTGGTTCTCTTACGAGATAATAGAAATCAGGTTATAATAAAATGGAAATTCTCGAAATTTATAACAAGGTCGTGCAGTCACTAGAACAGTCATCATTCATCGCAGTGTTGGAGTGCATATTCAAATTAAACACTTACAAGATGATACAAATTGCGCTGTAATAAAGGTGTAATAAGGAATCTAGAGTCGAGTGGATCTCAGTATGTTGCGGAACAGAAAAAGACGTTTACGAACATAAAAGTCATGGCTATCTAGAAATTATACATTTTTTACTTCTGTTTCCGAGTAAATATCACTTGTCGGAATTGCTTTTTTTACTGTTTACACAATGGAATTTAATCACCAATGTCGAGTGTAGGATTCTTTAACAGTTATGTTGTCTGATATTACCCAAATGAAAGGTAAATTTCGAAAAAAATTAGATGTCACAATTTATTTTCCTCTTTTTTTTTAATTTAATTAAACGCAAGAATCGTAAAATTATAAACAATATTTTGATTGTCTTTTTTATATATAGTAATATAGTAAAAGTGAATGTTGTAGGGGATTAAATATTATGAAGCAAAAATTCTGTAACACACCCTGAAATTGCAACCATTAATATAAAAAAGTTTCTGATCCCGTACAGCGTCTAAAAGTGCTAGGGATTAAGGAGTCTACACATCACAGCTAAATGGATTATAGAGGAACAAAAAATGTATTAAATTTTGCCTGCCTAAATTTCATTATACAAAAAAAGAGATAAACATATTTGTTTGGTTTTATCACTTCTCAAATGTAAATGTAATACTTTTATTTAAAATGCTAATGGACTATTAATTCATTTATTTTGAAAATCGTATTTCTTATTTAATACAGGGGATGCAAGTTTGATACCAGAAACATTAAACTGTTCAAATAAATATTGCAAGTGCACAGGGTTATGTGGATTGTTTGAATAGTCTTGTTTATCTGTAGCAAGCTAATAGTCCTATTCCAAACTTATTGGGAATAAAAATTTGAAATATTTATTTAATAATCTTTTTTAACAGTAGCAATCTACTAATCCTATTTTCGAATTAAACATGATAAATCTAATCCCAAAAAGAAATGTTTTTTTCAAATAATGTTTCAAGTGGATTTATGCGTTATTAAAAAACGTTATGCAATTTTTAGTCAAAGACTTTGTAATATCCATTTTTTCGACATTTATGGGTACGTACTTTTGTGGAGGCTTTACATGTGTCTTCCGATGGGCGGCTTTGGTCTAGAGCCAGCAAGTTTTGCCATTGAAAAGGCATGTGTAATAAATCCGTCTATAAGCTAATAATAATTAGTGACTCCAAGATCATATCTGAATTCCTTATAACTTGAAATTTGGAACGAAACCTTCTGATCTTTAGGTGTCTTTCTTTTTTGTGTCTTTATTGACTGAACTGTGTTTACTTTCGTATACGTGTAGTATAAGGAAGTATTGTGATGACGAAAATTTGTCGACCTCGAGATTTTTGCAGATGACCACGTTTTGAAGTCCCTGATTCCGAAAAAGTGGTTTTTGAAACATGTCTCTGTGTGTGTCTCTGCCAGTGTGTGTGTGTGACCACGATAGCGATCAAACGGCTAAAGTTATAAATTCCAAATTTTATATTTACGAGTATAATTTCCCTCTTGAGGTCTGATTTTTCAGTAAAATCGGCAGACCGGAAGTAGTAGTTTACTTCAGTCAATAAATCAAATTTTACTAATATTTCTTCGACTACTAAGATTAAAGAAATCTGCGAAGAATTCATATGTACTCAAAAAGGAATTTGAATTTTTTTTTATTAACAATGTTCTTCGAAATTCCTACCGGAAGTGGGTTTTCGCTTTTATCGAAAATCAGTTCTTAACGAATATCTGGCAAGTGATGCTTTCTAGGTAGATATATTATGAGCATAAATGTATTTAAATCCTGATTTTCAGTACTTTTTGTGTAAAAAAAAAATCAGAACACGAACCTTAACCTTTACTATAATTTGTTTAGCATTGAATGAATTTCTAATGACCTCTGTTAGTCGTCATGTGTATAAATTCTACCCACCTTTCTTATTTTTCTCTTTACTGTCCCACAGTCTCGGCTTCTCTAATGGGAAAAATATGTATTATCATTTGTATATGTGGTGCCTGCTACTAAGGCCATTAAAGTCGAATTACAGTATGATATTTATTTTGGCCTGGGCATCTGTCTGAGAAAATATGTAGTTCATGTCTGTTATTGGGAATAAAGTCATTCACGTAGTAATTTTAAAAGCTGCAACTTCATTAGGCCCTTTAAGTTCTTGTCCTTCATAATATATTTGACCCAGGGACAAGTTCTGCAAGTAATCGAACACAATTCCTACAACGTTTTCATTTGCATAGCAGAGCTTCTTTATTTCCCTTGCTTTAGGGAAGAATTTCTGCGTTTGTCGTTTATGGACAACAGGTAAAGATGGAGCAACGTGTTTGGCATTTACGTTCTAATGTAGATCTTTCACCTTTTGACCATATTCTTCAAAGTTAAGAACACATTTTGACTTGTTGTCTACCAAATGCCAAATGAAAATTCTTAGGAAAATATTTTAAGAAAAAATCATATTTGACTTTGTTCTGTAACAATGGATTAGTTTCAATAGACATCCAATGCATGATTCTTGTGTTTAAAGAAGCAGGCAAGTACTTCTTTGTATTGGTGTTTGAATACTGAATTTCTTTTACTTTAAAACGATCTATATATTCTTTTATTTTTGTACAAACTGTTCAGAAATTACATTATGTCTAGATCCAACATATTTTCCTCGCCTATCTTTCGGCGTCATACCAGACGCTAATAGTAAATTTATACGGCTTACTCTTTTCTTTCTAATACAAGTTCTATTTTGCAGACCTTAAGTCGTTTACCATACATACATATATGATAGAAAAATTTATAAGTCTTCGGCTTAGAAGATACTTACCTTCTAAGCCGAAGACTTGCAAATTTTTTATATTTTATTGACTTTAGTAAAACGGTTTTACCGATCCTCCTCAGAGAAGCTCCCAAAACACTTACAGAAAAGTAATAAGGATAATCATGCGGCGGATGTTCCAATTCTTGATAGCCGCATTTGCACGAATACTGTCCCTAAGTTTATGCAATAAAGACGAATAATATGTGCCGTTCACACTTCTATTGTGCTCTTTAAAGTCAATTAGCAGAATGCCCTCACAATCTCAGAATATTGTGGCCATCACCTTTTTCGTTGATTGAACGCCTTTCGCCTTTCTGGGACGAGGTTCATCAGGTCGCCGCCATTCCATGGACTCCCTTTTCGATAGAGGATCGTAAAACTGAACTATTGTCTCATTCCCTGTGACAATGGACTACATAATCGGTGTTGGGTCGTCTCCACACAGGTTTAAAAACGACTGTGCACATTCGACTCGACGTTCAGGTTGGAGAGCAGAAAGAAGTCGCACTAATTTTATTCATACCCAAATGATCATGGAGAATTCGGCGAACATTTGTTTCGGAAGTATTTGTTATCACTGCTAATTGCTTCATTTTCAAACGGCGATCTTCTAGCACTAAATGTTCAATAATTGAAATTTGTTGAGGCGTTATCACTTCAATTGGTCGACCCGACCGATTAGCATCTTCCAGGGATTCTTGTCCCAAACGAAAACGTTTTGCCCACTTTTTTGCATTTGAAGGAGATGGATCACCGTAAAGGCCGTCTACACGTTGTTTAATGTGATAAGGTGCATGCCCTTCTTTTGTTAAAAATTTAATGACCGCGCGGTACTCAATTTTCGTTACTTCAGATATTTTCGTGCGCTAGTCACCTTGGTTGGCTGGTTATTAAAAATTACTACGCTTCGAACAGTCATATTTATAGCGTACTCTTCGCGTATATGCATGCATGACCTGACGGAGTTTGAACACGTTTGAACCTGTATAAGCCTGTCAGGCCGAAAATTTAAGGACCCTATCTCGTAGTAAGGTTTCCTTGAAAGCTACTCTGTTCTCGTGAACGGCGAAAGTTTAGCTAAAAGAAGAAACGTCTAATATAGGCAAAAAATTATAACTATAGTACAAGTAAAGTATTTAAAATTGCTAAATAAGTAGTAAGATGTTGCTGCTTTATGTTCCCTGTTCCTCTTACTTAACCCACATTTCTCATAAATTTTAACATAAGATGACGTGCTAAGACGTTATTTCCAAGAAAGACAAATTTACCTAACACTTAAAACAACAACTACGACGAAGATCATAGAACAATTTCTTAAAATTAAGGAAACAAAACAAAATTGAATTTTAACATTACAAGAAAACAAATTCCCCTTCAACAAAAGAGTAAATTTAAATGATATTCCATAATTCTAACACACATTTTAAACAACTGCACCAAAATCACCGTTAGCTGGTGATAGTACCTCAAAACTAATAGCACATTCTATTGTGTTATAAATATAATCAAATTAAACTTGACTCAATTTTTGAAAATGTACGAGGGCCGTTCAAATAAACCTAAAAACCTGCTCTTTCTTATGTTGTTATTACTGGTTCATGGTGAAACATCATCGGCGAATATCAGACGATCTTCAGAAACGGAATATTCACCCGATCTAGATCATCAAACTATTTTTAAACAATGTATAAGTACATGACATTGATGCCTATAACTTATTCGTAATACGTCAAGCATACGACTTCTTCAATAGAGATCAAATATTTACCATCCTGACGATCTTCATTGTCTCAATAAAGATGATAAGCCTTGTACAAATTACCCTGTAAAACACTGAGGCATGTGTTATATTTAGCACCAATCAGGTACGTAAGAGAAATAAAGCACTATTTCATCTTGGGATATAGATAAAGGAAATACAAACTAAATGTACTAAGAGAATTTTATTATTTTAATTAATAGTAACTTCTTGTAATATACCTAATATTATTCTATCTCTTTAAAAATAAATAAAGAAAAGATATTGTAATTTAGCTAATGAAGTCTATTCATGGTAAAAATAGTGTAGTTGTGTGTTACTTGTAAATCAAAATTTGCAAGTTTTTGAGTGACTCAAAGCTCTATTTTAGATCCCCTCCTTATTCTATAATGTTTATTAATGACATTCGAAAGTTTACATCGGATTTTCAAAACAATGTGTGGTCATGGCTTTAAAGACTTGTTGATCTAAAAATAGACTGAAAGCAATAGATTTAAAGAAATCTTTACATAATTTTAACGGATGTTAGCAAATTTATGAGTACCACCGCAAATTCCCTTCCACCCATATTTGATAGCATACATCCTGTATTGTTTTTGCTTTCTTTGCTTTTGATTAGCATGCAATCGGTTATTATGCAACATGAAAACTAATTATTTCGCCCAATTGTTTCACTAATTTCTGAATGTGGTTTCACACATTTCATGATTGATTATCTCTTAGAAACCGAAACGAATAATTATTCGAATTGCTTCTGCAGACAGTTATGAAATGTAAATTTTGATTTAAAGAATTCGTCCAAAGTGAAAAGTTATTCTCGTTAAATAATCTCTAAAAAAGCATAAATATGAATAGAAATATTCAAAAGTGAAATTACATTTCTCATGTATTTGTCTCAATAAAACCGTCAAAACATAAAAATTTGGAAAGATTTATCGTAATGCAGTATTTAATATTTCTCTCATTTTCACTAATTGTCTAATAAGAATGATTACAGAAATTAAATTAAGGTAAGGCTTCCTTATCAAGTGACAAATTGTACATAGACAGAAAACTTACGTATGAATACGAGATCCATTTTTAGGAATACAAGAGAAAACAGTGAATATAATATTGGCTTGACGATAATTCGAGGTTAACCATTTTTTATTTTGCAGGTGTAGCAACCTAAAAAAATTAGGGGTGAGTACCATACGACGTAGGTTCTATCCGAAATGTATTCCAAATTAAATTTTAAATATTGTATCGTAATAAAATAAGTCTCTGAGTAAAATTGTTACTTCCGGTTCGAATTTTGAGAATTTCTTTTTTTCCAGAAATTATCCCAAACCCAGTTCAATGTAGTTCTATTCTCTTAATAAATCTCTATATAATGCATAATTTGAGGAATTTTTGCAAAAAAGTATTATTCGAAAAGGGTATCACTGTCACTTCCGCTTCGAATTTTAAAACAAAAATTGTTCCAATTCGGGCTCTAAATAGTTTAGCATGTTGGATAAATCTGTATAGAATTGCAAAAAAAGTAGAAGAACTACTTCCGGCAAAAGCTTTAAAATTTCTTTAAGGGTGTTGTATACCAAAGCAAACATTTCGACGTATTCGCTGCGGGTATCGGGGGGTACTGCTCATGGGTGGAGCTTGCCAATACCCCACTACCATGTACTGTTTTGCTCACGGATAATCCGATTGTTCAGTTAAATGGGCGGTTTTATCCGACTAATCTTCTAGGCCTTCATAGATGGCGCCACGGTTTTAGAGACAGAGACCTATAAGTAAATTTGAATCATGACTTTAACCGAATAACTTGAGATGTCGCTACTATAGCGCTGTCACTTTATAGACGCGTAGAAACGTCAACCAACAAATTTTGTGTAAAACCTTGTGCTATTTTTCTTATTTAGTTTAGTGGTAGGGTAAGGTTGCTTACGTCGTACCCCCTAAGAAAAAACTACTGTGGTTTTTAGGTTAATTTAAATGAAACATTTTATTTTGCATCCGCTGAATCTTTGTTCATTAGGCTATCAAACTATTTTCATTAAAACACAAAAATCTTTTGTCTAAATGAGTTTTGACCATTTTTTTAAAAAGTAACATCGGTACGATTAAGGCGCCTAGTTTCCTAATTCGTACCCCCTATAGCCTAAGTCGTACTTAGAATAACAGGTCAGCGACGATTTATTTATTTATTTAACTAAATGAAATTATACATGGAAAACAAAATATAAATTCTTATCAAATCAAATTACTTAAAATTGGGAAATAGAAAATTAGTTTTTTTGAACACAAATATCACAAATATATTTCTTAATGTTACTCTCCACGCCAGCACATAAGTCATGTATCCACCCTTTGCATTCCATGCACTGAATCATATTTTCTTCGCTGTTTTCTTTGCATAGTTGACAGAACCAATTGCCTTTATCTTTAATTTTTTTATTCTTCTTAAACTGTTCATCAATCTTTCTTTTTTTCACAGTTTGCTTCTTTACTTTTTCTACTTTGCCTTTGTTTAAATCCTGCGTAGGCTTCTTTTTTTTATTTGTGGTTTCTTTGGCTATCATTTCGTTTTTATAAGGACTTGAAGTGAGTTCCATTGTTGGTTTCGTTCCCTTCTTCATTTTGTTTATAACTATCGTCATACGAGGGATAGGAGATAAAGTGTGCAAATCAGATTTTATTTGTTGACGATTAATTACATTAACCGTTTCACTATTGTTTTCGGCTACAGATTCTTGAGAACTCGTCGAAGGTCCAGGTAAAACACTTAGTGGTGTTCCAATATTAGGCAGCAATTCAATGTTTGGCGGTGGCGTCACGACTATAGGAGGTGATACACTTAATGGTGGGGTTGCAACTCTAGGTGGCGATGTAACTTTAGTAGATAGAAATGTATTTCTGGGTTGCTCTGTTGCTTCATTTGTATCAGAATTAGCAGACTCTTGGTCTGGTTGCTCAACAATGTGCACAGCAGCTACAAAGTCCTCGTCTTTGATGACATTTCTATCACATGGCCACAAACCTGTTGCCTTAAAACCATTTAGTGCTATGTCCATACGAACTGATCTGGGGTATGCACTACCAAGGAGTTCCGCAATGTTAGCTTGTTTTATAACGTTGCCAGGATTTGAACGTAGCCAACAAGATGCCGCTTCATTGTAGCTGTTTTTTAGTGATTTAAAGAACGATCTATCCAATGGCTGCAGACGATGTGTCGTGTGAGCAGGAAAGGATAGCATGATTATACCATAATCACGAGCAAGCTGAATTGCTTCTAAATTTTGTGTGTGTGTGCTGTGTCCATCTAGTAAAAGCAAAATTTGTTTCTGGTTCCTTTTTTCTAATTTTGTGTATTTTATAAAATGTTCTAGCCATTGGACAAACAGTTCGGATGTTATCCATCCATTTTTAGAGCATCCAAATGCCGTGTTTGGTGGAGCTCCTTTTTTTAGGATGTCATTCATTCTGCCGCGCTTAAATATCAACATTGGCGGAATAAATTCGCCTGCTGCACTCATTGCACATACACATGTCGTTGTAAGACCCCTTTCTCCGCTGGTGATTGCGCCTACTTGATGTTTGCCTTTTTGGGCAATTACTTTAGAAGGTTTGTGAACCGTGGATAATGCTGTCTCATCGACATTGTATATTTGGTCAGCAGTAAACTTCTGTTCATCTAGTATTTTCTCATATTTATCAAAAAAATCATTAACGCGCTCTTTATTAAACCCTTTACTTCTGGCCATGGAAGTTGCTTCGGGGACTCTCAACGACAAAGTGGGATGCTCTTTCATAAAGCGGTAAAACCATTTTTTACCAGCTATTTTCTTCTCGTTGTTGAAACGATGAGGTACATGATACTTCTCAGCAAGTTGGTATGCAAGTCGCCTTAATTCAGTGATAGTTAATCCAAAGAAAGTAGACTCTAGATTAATTATATGTTGTGCTAATTCATCTTCCATTTCTGTTGTCAAATCATTAGGTCTTCCAAATTTTGTTGTTTTATTTAAACCCTTCAAATGACGTCGAAATGTAGGCTTTGGTATCTTGTATCTCCTACATACTTCATTAAATCCAATTTCGCCATTCCGATGTTTTAGTAAAGCTTCGTCCATGTCTTCCTGCTTCCACGTATTGTAAATTCTCTTCGTCATCTTGATCAGCTAAAAAAAAATTAGCTTTGTAAATAACTTCGATCAACACCTAAGTCGTACCGGTACGACTAACGAATTCTCCACAGGTACGACTTAAGCAACAAGACTTTTCAAGATTCAACCTAATATTACTGGCATAACCTAAAAAGTTTCTACCATTTTATCATGTTCAAATGAATTACAGAAAACCACGAAAACAGATATGAATCGAAAAAATAACTTTATCATCATATCCTTTTCTGTAATGGCTTACAAATGAACAAGAAAATTTAATAAGAACTGTTAAAAAACTTACCTTTTAACTATTTCTTCTGTCACGACAATCGGCGGGCAACCCACTAGTTTTTACTTACTCACACCACTATATTGTTCAATTCTATACTACTTGAATTAGTTTTCTGTAAACGTGAGATTAGATATTACTGCAGTACGAGTTAGGCTGCGGTACGACTAAAGCAACCTTACCCTATTATAATCGTACCATAATGTGTTTTATTTTATAGAAAGCCTAATGAGCATTATTAAAGCTGCTCAATGTGGCCACCGCATTGTACAATGCATAACTAAATCTTCTGTCAGAGTCTTCGTTCCCAGTTGTAGTTCTCCATATTGTTTTTCACCTCATAAAATGTCGCATGAATCTTATGGATGATACGGTATTATTAGGCTTTCCCCTTGAATATGTAAGTGTCTAGATTTTTTCATGCCCCATATGAGAAAATCTAGTGGGCAAAGATCCGGAAAGCGTGGTGGCTAATCTATGGGACCACTACGACCTATCCATCGATTTCGACTCTGTTCATTGAGGAAATTAGTGACACCTCTTCCAAAATGGGCCGGAGCACCATTATAAAAATAACATCGTCTTTCTGAGTTGAAGAGGAATAACCTCAAGGAGTAGAGATAGATCGTTCACCAAAAATATCAGCATGAGGCTTTTCCATGCCCACACATGTTCGTTGTGGAAATTCTTTATTCCACCTCTTGTAAATGTAGTTTCTCATTTGTGTTAAAATCATGCCTGTAATTTATTCAAATTAAGAATACCCGGGGAAATACCTGTAATCTGTATTATTTGAAAATGTACTTATACAACACCCTTAATACCATAATTGTTCCCAATATAAAATACATTGCACTTATAATAAATTTATATAGAATGTAAAGTTTGCGAGATATTCGCAAGAACTGCAATAGGGTAAGAGTAAATATTTCACTTCCGGTTCGAATTTGAAATTTTTTTATAATCAAGGATTGTTCCAATTTGGTCTCTAAATAAATCTATTTATGATAAATCAGTATGGATGCATAATTTGCGAAATATTTGGAAAAAGCTGTTTCTGGCTCAGACAAAAGACCTACTACTTCCGGTGGGAATTTGAAAAACTTTTTTTTATAAAAGTTTTTTAAAATTCACTTTTTAGTATACTTTTGAATTCTTTATAAATTTTTCTGAACTTAGTAATTGACGAGATATTAGTAAATACTGATTTTTTTACTGAAGTAAACTACTATTTCCGGTCTACCGATTTTACTGAAAATCTAATCAGAGCTGAAGAAGAAGATTATACTCGTAAATACGCACAGCAAGAGAAAGATATTTACAAAAACCACATTTTCGGTATCAGGAGTCTTCAAAACGTGGACATCTACAAAAATCTCAATATCCAAAATTTTGGACACAGGTAATTTGCACGCTATTAAATGAATTAATGAATGAGATGCCCTAATCCGACAGGTAAAATGCACTCTTCCACTCTAATTATTTGCACACTCATTATTAACCAATGAAATTTAAGGTGGGAGTGAAATTTTCAATATTCCTTAATTTATCAAACAATAAAAGGGGTTTCGAGAAGAAAAATAATTTTATTAGTTTGTTGTTAAAACTGCAAGTGTGCCAAGCATGGTATAGGAAAATATAGCAATTGGGATTAAGTAGATCATTTTAAAAATAAAGAAATGAGCGATATTCAAAATTAGCTCAAAACAACATTCGCTTTGACATATTTACCTCCAGAAGAGATTGGCAATGTTCTTGCAATTGAATCGGTTAAAATTCCCAACAATGACGAAGTTCATACGTAGGCGGATTATTTATTAGAAATTTATATTTCAAAAAATAGCTATTCGATAAGAGTTCCGGTCCGAATTTTGAATTCATTTTATACAAGAGGTATTGATAATTAAGTTCAAAATACTTATATATTCCTAATGTACCCGTCTAAAATGCATGACTTGCGAAATATTGGCAAAAAACTGATTTTTGGTAAAAATAAAAGACGTACTTCGGGTAGGAATTTCTAAAAACGTTCATAATAAAATTCTTCTTCTTCTTAAAAATACTACGTATAAGAAAGCAAAAAAAAAGATGACGTAAAAAACAGATAACTTCCAAACAAATGACTCATATGTAATAATTAAACGTGACATAAAATGATTTATTGTGATAAATCAAAATTAATGTGTACTGACGTAGGGCGTTCTTGCAAAAACAAAAGAATGTTTTATTGAATTCGTTTCATAATTTTGCCGTTCGCTGTATATGTATATTTCTTCCTACCGTATTACTAGAGTCCCTGCTGTTGCTTCTTTTGACAGTATATGACTTACTACTATGATTACTACAAACCATAATAATTTTAAACTTTTTATGAAGTGGATTGTTAGACGAATTATTACGAAATCAATAAATTTTCCATGTCGTTTTTGTACTACTTAAAATACCACTGTAGCACTATTTCATCGCACGTTAAACTTTAATTTCTAATCGATTTTCTAAGTATCCCATTTCAATTAAAAATTTATCTAATAATGTCAAGGAAAATAACCGAAATACACAGGTGCAATGTTTAAGTATGGCGTATTTTATCTGTAATACGTATTGTTTTATTGAACCAAACTTGAAACCGAAGAGGTATAATTATCACCCAATATACACACAGCCGTAAATATTCTTGAAAAGTACTTATGTTTTCAAAGTATCAAGAAACGCTAACTGGCATTCCACCAAAACGAACATTGTAATTGAAAACTTGATATTTATATTAAAGTACTAGGTACGTACCTTATATAATAAGCAAATGATATTTACATTTTTAAGATGATTTAAACATCAATCCATTTAACCTTCGAGCAGTCAACCTGCTTTTCCTTGATGACATTCAAATGTGAAATATGCAGGTGTCTGAAGTCTGCTTCGTGAAGTATGCATCGATTTCCAATTACATTATTCATATTTTAATTAGAATTTAGTAGTGTTGTATATAATTTTCGTATCTTGAAATATGAATCTACAAGAATATCAACAGTCAGAAAGAAGTGGCACAAACGAAAGCATTTGCATATTATTATGCATTCACAAAAACACACTGAAAGTGTTTGTATTCGTTTTCTAAGTAACATTTTGGCAAACATCATCTTAAAGTGCATTAAAATTTTGAAATACTCATTATCATATTAGAATTACATCACCAAGTGGTATGGTTGAAATTATTGTTATGCTGGAAGATTAAAGAAAGAAACGTGAGTTTATGTAATTAATCATTGAATTATCGAGAACATGTATTTAAGTTATACAATTAAGGGGTCAAATGCAATAAGTGGATAAATCCATTTTAATGTTATTTTAGATTTGTATCTGAACATGTCTACCTCGCAATGCTACACTTTTTCGTGCTATAACAGGACGATGTCGTGTGTAGTATTGAAAACACAGATGTATTGGTGGTTGTCTGGAGTCTGGAGTGATAAAATATTCCCCTAACTTGCTCAACACTAGTATACTTCCATAGTAACTTTATGTTGTGCGATCTTGGCGGTGTAGCATTTATATACAAAATGAGTTCTGAAGATCCATTTGGCACATGGCAAAAAAGATCTCAAAGCAAAAAAAAATTTTCAAACGCAATCAAAGAAAGGCTAAAGAAAGATAACTGATGAGCAAATACAAACGTGAAAAAAAATATTGTATCCAAACGAGAGATGAGCAATTCTTGCGTATATAAATTAAAGTGTTTTGATCATATAACAGTTGAAATAAGAACAAACATTTTTGAATCTTTTTATGAGCTGGAGTCTAAAAATTTGATAGATTCGTATTTAGCTGGGAGCATAAGTATGACGCATGTTAAGAGAAGAAGATGCCGATAAAGAATACAATAAACCTAAACAAGTATCTTGCACTTACAAGGTAAACATTAAAAATGTTTAGTCAATAAACTGGATCTTCATTATTATTTGTTTCAGATTTGGCATGAAACAGAACCGGATAATTTGTAAGTTGGCAATTAAAACAAAATGTGACACCTCCTGTAGATAGACGCGGACAACATAGTATAAGAACGAACACGATCTCGGAGAAAACATTAACCAAAATACGGGAACACATGCAATCATTTCCGCGATATAAATCCCATTATAATAGAAAAGATAATTTAGCACAATATTACTCTGTCTATTGAATTATTTAATAAAAAGAAATCAACTGTGCAAATACGGACGTAGAAAGAAAATACCTTGTCTATGGAAAAAAACGATAACACGATTACACTTACTTGCCATGCGAATACATCGAAATAATAAGCAACGCTGGAAAAGTTTGTCATAAAAATTAGTAAAGATAGGTTTTTAAATATCAAGAATCACGCTCCATTATTTCTCAAATCCAAGCACTAAACAAAATAAATTCACAATATCCCAATATAGAATGTTTGAATATGATTTGCCAGAATTTTCGTAGAACGAATCTGTTTCATTTGCAATGTATCAAGAGTTTTCACCAGTGAAAAAGATAGATGTTCCTATCACTATACCGGACAATGATCAAGTTTTGTATAGAAGACCTAGACTATTGAAGAACTAGAAATTTCAATATGTTTTGGAACTTGCCAATAATTATGTTCTAGCTGCCGAAATGTGATATTACAACCACATCGAATCATATCCCAAAAAATTAAAGATAAAAATAAAAACTGGATATATTCTGAATACGAAACTAATGAGTAAGGTGTAAATTTCAATGGAAATTCTACTTTTATAGAATTGTAATACCAATAAATAAACAAAAATATTTAATGATTATTTTATTAGTACCATCTGGAATTTTACACCGTTCCGTGGTAAAAAGTGGACATGTCCAATAGTTATTTTTGTACTCACCGTCTGTAAAGTGACATTTGGCACATGTGTCGGTCGACCAGGAAAGAGTATTTCCCGGTCGAGGCGACTCTAAAAAATTGAAAAAAACTAACTTGATAGTAATAAAATTTAGTCTATAAAATACTACTTCCCTCGACTATTCTTCACTAAAAGTTGGGGAAATAGGAGTAATAATTAAAAATTCTTCCAATAAATTTGTGGCGCCATCTATTTGACAACATCCCTAAGCGACATTCAAGCGCCATCTATTTGACCACATCGACATTCATATTGGCAGTTCATAAGAAATTGTAATTAAACCAAAAAACGCAATAAATGTACTATAAATTTATAAATATAAGAATAAATACCTCATGTTTGCCATGTGTGAGAATATAATAACTTAATTTTAGGGAAAAGTGAGTAATAGTTACGTACATGAAATGCTTAAATTAATTAGGTAATCTATTTTAGGTTAGGTATGATACTAATGACATTAATCAATAATATTTTTTTACTTTAATGGTTGCATAAAAATTATTGTACAAACGACTTCCGTGAAGACATCTTCCACGCATTCGCGCAGTTAAAAGCACTCGCTTCATGCCGTCGCTCGTGCTTTTAAAGTGCGCTCATGCGGGATGACTATTACATAAATAACTATTACGAACCAAGTGCGCGAAGACTATTTTCCCCCATGAGCGCACTTTGAAGCACGAGCGACCCATGGGAAGCGAGTGCCTTTAATTGCGCGAATGCGTGAAAGATGTCTTCATGCAAGGGGTTTGTACAATATTTTTTTACAAGCATAAATTAAACAATTATTATTGATTAAAATGATTAGTAGGGAGCGGACACGAAAGGCCGAAATGTTGTATTTTTAAAGAGGTTTTAATTTTATTTAATAATTGGATAACAAGAGGGTGGTGATCTATAAAATACAAAATACCTTATTATTTGTTCATTTTGTAGTTCAAGTCGACTAAAGGAGTATTAATATTTCCTAGCAATACTTTCTCAAGGTTCTCTTCTGTAAGATTTGGTCTCTTTGAATGAAGTACATCCTTGTAGATAGAAAACATCTTTCTACATCGCAACTAGAAATATTCTTTTATTTCAGCGTATTTAGCAGTTAGATTTTTTGTCATTGTCCCCATACACAATTGCCGCAATGTTATTAAATCTGGATTTTTATTAAAAACTGCGTCTAACTTTTGCTGAAAGCCACTCGGAATACTTTTGAAATTATTAATAGCCACATCTAATGTGGTTAATCCGTCTTTCAATTTCAGTTTTCGGTTTTCAAAGTATGTGATTAGTTTAGGCAAATTTCCAAAGTGTTCCTGAAGGAATAACAGCTGATTTTTTTAAATTTGGCATTTGTGTTAGTTCCTTGCACTCAGAAATACTTCGAGCATCGTCATTTAAACATGTAACAAAATTTTGTAAGCTATGGAAATTCTCTGCATAAAAACTAGTAGCTTCCCATCTAGTTATCACTGGCCAGGGAGGCAGTGAAAAAGATGGACGTTTTTCCTTGTAAAGAACTACTCTCAGTGGTGCTTTTCTGAAAACTTCTTTTAAAGCGGATACAAGTCTATCAACTTCCGGATAGGTGTCTCTGATATATTCACCGATTCTGTGCAGAGTATGTGGTACACAAGTAATATTTAACATTCAAGGATATGTTTCCTTTAAAAGTCTGCCTGTTTTTAACATATATGCGACACTGTCACTAACGAAATTATTTTTTCCTTCTACCTGTCGTCTGAATGAATCATTTTGTACAAATTCTCGTCAATGGTTTTAGCAACTGCTTCCGCATCAACTGTTATATGGAATAGTTGAATGTAGTACACTAGCTACAACATTTATCACCCACTTTCCTAATATATCTTGTCTTGGCTTCAAGAGATGATGATTTGCTTATCCTGCTTGGTGGTTGGCTTGTTCTGCGTTGTATGAAAAAAAGTAAGTGGGCGCATAATTTGCATTTATATTTCAATATTGACTTTATCTTTATTTTAGAAGTAATTTAGGTATTTTTTTAACTTGTTTGACTATAGGAGAAGGAAACGACGTCGACAACATAGATATTGGGTTAGATCTCTGTTATCAAGAAGAGCAAAATATGGTGCTATTATTATATATGTTTTAATTTTATTTAAACCGTTCAACGTACACACAAACTAAACTCAAACACAAACTGAAAACTCTCTGTTTCCACTGGACAGTCAGAGTTCGTAAATACTCCGAAACTCTTTGATCTTACCGCTTTCAAGCGGCACTCGAAGAACAAGACTGCAACAGTCGCAGAAACGTCGACTTTTCAAAAAGTTTGTAAAAAACTGCAATTTTGTTTTTTTCGACACGAGTTTGTGTTGTGGCATTACATTACAGCACCTAACTCTATTCTAAGAAATTTGCATTTGATAATTAAAACTTCTTCAATATACATAATTAATTAGTTGTGACAATTTGTTGATACCACTAGTAATTAAAATATTTTCAAGAAATTTTATTTCATTCGTTAAGATATGTTAATAAAACTAACTAAATTATTTTAATAGGTAGGTAATTATAACTAGAAACAAAAAAAAAGTCGCCCAACGTGGGGCTCGAACCCACGACCCTGAGATTAAGAGTCTCATGCTCTACCGACTGAGCTAGCCGGGCTGTTGCTAACGAAAGTTTCTTATAGTATATATATACATATATCATTTACATTAAACTCCCAAATTATTTGTTTTTAATTTTTTGATTATTTTACTAAACAAAATAAATAACGCGATAATATGGAAATAATATACTTATTATAAACTTTAAATATTTTAATAATAATTATTGAAAACAACATCTAATAAGTAATCACGTTGACGTCAAGACAAATTTGTAGTTTTATTACTTTTATTCCAGTTGTAGTTTTAGTTTTGCTCTAGGAAAATTGGCGATTTATATAAAGGACATCAGGATGTCTACTGCTATAAAATGTATTAAAAACAACATTTGAAAATTTCAGAATTATATGGCAGTGGTAGTACCAATTTAACACAGAGAAACTGTTCATGTATTAAACTTATTTCTTAATAAATCAAACCGTTTCTAGAATGCAATAAGTACCTAATAACATTCCATATTCGGAACCTGTTGGTGACTATCGCAATATAAAATTATTTCTACCATGGCTTTCAAAATTTTATTTTATGACTTCACTAAACCAAATTTCAATATCATTCCTTTTAATTGCTTTTAAAATTAAAGTTGCTTCTCTAATAATAATACTTGTACCTTAGAAAAACAAATTATAGATTTTTCTGAAAATAAATATTTATAGTGCCCATAAATTACTCGTAAACTCTCAATACATAATTGATATAAAAATTAATATGTCATTTTCAAAGATGACTTTCAGAACTATTAATACCTAGTTCTACAAGCAAAGAAATGTGTTTGTTATCCAACTTCAATATTCACTCAATATTTACTCTATGTAAAACTGATATAAGAATGTAAATACGTAATTAGGTAGATTCGCGATGGTATGACAACTTAAACAACAACAAATTAATTTATATATATAAATTATTTACAAAAGTAAAGATAAATGTACTTAATGCTTTTTTTAGCCGTATTATCATTTCATTTTATTTATTTATTATTTTTTCTTGGAATACAAGAATTTTAGAGCATATCTGGGAGTAATCATGTTATACTTACAAGAAACTTTCAACATTTTCTATTTTCTAACATATTAAAATGGTAATTAATTTGTAATATACCTAGCAGTGATAATTATTTTTATTCTTTAAAATTTAATTTTGTTTGAAACTATCTTTTACCTATTGTCGATATTTGTGGAAATGGTCTTGTAGTCGTTTCTAAACGATGAATGGAGTGGGTCTGGGTCTAATCTAAAAAAACACGCACTTTTTAAAAAAATCCGTAAACAAGTTTATTTGTGCATATTTACCTGGTTCTTTTTCAATATTAATGTACTCAAAACATTAACATGTACAGATGGGAAATAGTATTTGTGTTATATTATGAAAGGGATTATTAATTTCCCTCCTGTCAGAACGGCATTATGTGCATGTCTTTTGATTTCTATCATATATCATTTTTAACCATTACTACAAGATCATATTGAAAGTTCTCCTAAAAATAGTGCGATTAATGGTGGTTTCGATGAAAACCTTCGATTATAATTTCGGAAAACATTGCCTATGCCAAAATTAAAAAAAAAAATTGTAACCAGCGGCAGAAAAGCTGATAAAATTAGCATCACCACACATCTTTTCTTTTCTTGTGAAACTGGAATATTGTTTACACTGGTCCAAAGAGAAAGAACAAGAGATCAGGAAAAACAAAACCTAGTATAACGTGATTCGAGATGATGCATCATGGCAACTTCAATGATGATGTGTTACATGAAGAGCAGTCTTATTTTTTTTAAATTGTCAAACTTTACGAAATGTAATATGCCTATTTTCAATACTCCTTATATTTTGTTCAAGTGAAGTGCAAGTTATTCTGCAAAATACGAAGTACACCTTTTAAACACATGCTTCTTAATTATATTGTTGCGTTTTCGGGGTCGAAATAAACTACCCGTGCAAATGTTTTGAAACAGTCTGTATATTTACACACTTAAAACTAATCACAATATAAAAATATAAAATAAATATAACGCACTTAAAACTACTACGAATAAATTAACACAGGTATTTATATCTATCACTACTATTTATGTCTGTAATATTTATGTAATAAAACTGCACCGCTTACATTATTTATGTTTATTTGAACTGCACGAGTACTATTCAATGAATGCATTTCTTATCCCACCGGACAAAAGGTCTAGCAAATTCTGGCTCTCTTCTATCATATTCCAGACTTTCTGTCGCGGACGCAGTACATGAGTGCAGTTGATTTATGACTTATTTACGGTGCTTCGCGCCGATGTTTACTTTTCTTTTGTGGACTTATTTCATTACAATATATAGCAGTTTATGAAGAAGTAGTATTTTACGTGAGAAATCAATAAAAATAAAAATTACTCTACATATTACCAAAAAATATTTACAAATTGTTCAATAGACATAAAAGAATAAAAATAGACGACTAAAAAAAAGTTATAAAAAATTAATTCTGGAGGCTATTACTTCGTATTAACTCATTTCGGCTGAGAAACGGTTATTTAAATTTTTACCAATTTATTCACTTATTGTAAACGCAGTTTTTGAATGAAATTGTAGAAAACAAATTACTTGATTGTCCCTTTTTAAAAAAAGTTATAATTTGTGGAACACTATTATTATTATTACTATTCTGCCATCCGTAATCTAATATACTTTTCTGTGCATATATCCCATTATGTAATTATTGACTCTGCGTTTTGATTAGTAGTACTAGCCGAAAATTATTTTTTTTTAATAACTGTTGTAAAAATGGGTGTATAGTTCTTCTAGTCTTTAATAGAAGGCATAACCAAGAACAAGATCCTTCCACCACGTCTAGTTTTAGAGTTATAAAGTTTTTGAATGAAATTGTAGAAAACAAATTACTTGATTGTCCCTTTTTAAAAAAAGTTATAATTTGTGGAACACTATTATTATTATTACTATTCTGCCATCGGTAATCTAATATACTTTTCTGTGCATATATCCCATTATGTAATTATTGACTCTGCGTTTTGATTAGTAGTACTAGCCGAAAATTATTTTTTTTTAATAACTGTTGTAAAAATGGGTGTATAGTTCTTCTAGTCTTTAATAGAAGGCATAACCAAGAACAAGATCCTTCCACCACGTCTAGTTTTAGAGTTATAATCATACGCCGCTAGTAGATAAGCAATATTACTGTATTTAGAAAATTTGTTATACAGGAGTTGCACACAACTCCACACAAAGGAAAATTGCTGATATATCAAAATTTTGAATAAATTGAGTATTCCTTTCTTTTATGTTTCTTGCTGCCTTCTCTAATGAGAAATCAGCAAAACTCTCCCATCATGAAGGGATCCCACCTACATTGATATCGTTTCTCCGTTTCTGCAATCTCTTGATGGAACCTTTCCCCCTGTTCATCACTTGTCTTACCTAAATTAGCAGCAAAAAATGAACTGCGACATTCGACACCCTAAATTTTAGTTTTCTAGCAAATTAGCCACGATATCTTGGTAGTTTTACTCTTTTGATTTCCCAGAAAATATTTGCAAGCATTTTTAAAGGAAATCCATATTGCCAGCTCTAAATCATTCATGGTACGTTCAAAATTTTCATCTTTGAACAGCTTTTTAACTTATGGAATATCCAATATTCCTTTGTGGACTTTCGCATCAGACAGCTTTGGAAACTTGTCCCTTAAGCGCCCTACACACACGCAGTTTTGCTCGAAGGTCGGCCTGCGAGCCTCGGTTTGCGCAGGTAAATGTGAGTGTGTGTTGGCAAAAACTGAAGGAGCATTCAGTGCCTGGCGCGGCTCGCGAGATATCCGAAAATTCTGATATTTCGTGCAAACGCGCAGGTCAGTCTCCATGTGTGTTGTCATTTCGTGCCAACGCTCCATGCTTATAGAGAACATTACATGGTAGTTTTGAGGTTATATTCGTGGTTTTTGTTTAATGTGTTATTGTTTAGTGAGTTTTCATAAAACATAAGCATAATACAAACGTAAAATGGAACATGAAAAAGAACAACCTCCTACCAGAAAAACGGAAAAGGACATTTTGACAGAGTTTATTGAGTTATACCGAAGCAATCCTTGTTTGTGGAAGGTGAAATCAAAAGAGTATGCAGATAAATTTAAAAAGGATGAGGCTTACAAGGTTTTAGTAGATCATATGAAACAGTTAAATCCAGATACTAGTAAGGACGATGTTGTAAAAAAAATTAATTCCCTAAGAAGCTGTTTTCGGAAGGAATATAAGAAAGTCGTGTCTTCGACACATTCTGGAACAGGACTCGACGAGATTTATAGGCCTCTGGTATTATCCATTGCTCCTATTTTTGAAGGATTCAGAAACGCCGAGACCCAGTGTGGGAAATGACAGAGCAAATTATTTGCAAGAGGTAAGATCACAAATAATATTATTATGAAATATTTTATTTAAATGTTGGCGTTTTATTTTTTAGAATGAAGACGATAATAATAGTGATCTTGACAAAACTGAAAGTAATAGTCACGATGAAATAAATGTGCCAAGTTTGCCTTTGACGCCGGCGTGCTCTGAAGGTAGTTCCAGTGTTTCTACACAAAAAAGGCGAAGATTAAAAAGCAAAATCTACAGGGAAGAGGATAAAAGTGACCAAATTCTTTCTCTAGTAGGACAAAAACTACAGTCTTCACGGGACGAGGATGAATAGGACATAATTGGAAAAAATGTTGCAGAAAAACTACGAAAGATTGAGCCCTCCATGAAAATTTATGCTGAAAGACTTATTAATGAAGTCCTTTTCGAAGCTCAATTGGATACACTAACAAGAGAATCATTTGTAAATACCTCGTGTAGACAGCAACCCCCCAATTCTCAGTATGAAGTATGTAATCTGGACACTATGCAGCAGCATAATAAAAATGTTCGTGATTATTATGCACAAATTTCTTTTGATAGAATGTAACAACACTTTTGGTTTATAATAAAAAAAACTTAACTAATATGAGTATATATTTATTAGGGAGTAACATTATTTGCATCTATACGATTTTGTTGCCATGTTAATTGTCCTTCATTGTTAAAATAAGAAGAAAACCTTTCTCGGATTCTTTTTGCTTCTTCAGCTGGATTTCTGTTAGGACCACGCTGTAGATTGCCAAATGCATTCATTCTCTCTGATATATTTTGTATCGCATCATCAAGATTATTAACGTCTCGGCATACATATTGATCGTTTAGCTTTTTTCGCAAAAAATTATGAACAGAACAGCATGCAAGAACAGCTAGTTCAATGTTTTGTAATTGTAGGTTGATTTCAGTGTGAAAAATGCGAAAACGGCTTGCCAAAATGCCAAAAGCGTTCTCGATAACATTTCGTGCCCTAGATAACCGGTAGTTAAATACTTTCCTTTGATTATTTAAAATACTGACATTGAACGGCTTCATAAAATTAGGTAAAAGAGCAAAGGCTTCATCAGCAATGAATACAAATGGTAGTTCTTCAGCGGTATTGTAGGCCTTTGTCGGTAAAGGTATTTTCAGGGTATAGCTTTCAATTTTGCATAAAACGCAGTATTTTCAATGACTCCACCATCTGACACGTGTCCATTTGTCCCAATGTCAACAAGTATAAATTCATAGTTGACATTAACAATTGCCATTAACACCATACTAAAGTAGCCTTTATAATTGTAATAAAAAGAGCCGCTTTTTGGTGGGCAAGCTATTCTAACATGCTTGCCATCAACTGCTCCCAGGCAACAGGGAAAATTCCATTTGGTAAAAAACTCATTGGCAATTGTCCACCACTGCCTTTCAGACGTGGGAAACTGTAAATTATAGTCATTGGTATTGAATATTTTGACGTATGTTTTAAACAAATACTTACTGTTACATATTGTTGATGCAGAACTTTACAAATAGCTTTACAAGTTTCCGGAATTATTTTTCCTAACGCTTGAGGCGATACAAGAGCTGTATACTTGAGATCTTCAAAACTGCGTCCAGTGGCCAAAAATCGTAAAGTCGCAGACAATCTTTCGTGACTGCTGATGGCTTTTCTCATGCGAGTATCTTTCTTCTCAATCAACGGCGTTACCATACTTAGTAATTCCACGTAAGTGGTTTCATCCACACGTAAATAATTTCGGAAATCGTCGGGTTCCAGTCTTCCATTAAATTGATGTGTGAATAATTTGATCGTTTATTTAGCCAGGATTTTACCCACTTGGAACGAATACTTTTTTGTTTTTGAGCTTCATCTCTCCTTTTTTTTTCTTCGCACAAATAGCGCTCACAACAGCCATCAGAAACAAATCGTTATTAATTCCCGTCGACATTCCACAATACTCTGAACTGATGAACTGAGCAAATTTGTAGATTTACCTGAATAATGTGTAGTCATTTCGCATTTGCTCAAAGGCTAACCTGCGCAGGTCGACCTTCGAGCAAAATTGCGTGTGTGTAGGGCGCTTTAAGTATTTAAAACAGTTGCCTTCTTTTTCTAGTGCTTTGACAAACTGTTTAATCAATCCTAATTTAATGTGTAGAGGGGGTAGCGCCATTGTATATTCTATACTCATTTGATACAAAAGATGATTTACATCAGCACAGAAACAGATATTTCTTTCAACTTTGTAAAATGTAATAAATTTTTCGTGACGATTCATCAATACAGATATTCTTGTAGTGAAATGTAAAAGATTTCATTCTTTTAATCGAGATCCCAAAATTCTTTCTTTTCTTTGGTTAAACCCAAATCCCGTATCAAATCATTCAGATCTGATAGAGTAATGAGATGTGGTACGTCAGCAGGAACATACGTCAGATCCCTTGAAAATGACACATTCCAAACATCGTATATATCTTCCTCGTCCGTGGAATTTCCAGAAGAATTTGAATGCATTGGAAGCTCACAATCAGTTCATTTCAACGATTCTTCAGAAGATTTCTTGTTATTGTGTCACTGAGTTAATTTGACATAACACTAAATACATACAGCTTGTGTAATGAAACACTTGATATTACCAGGTAAATATTGCAACGTCGTATTCTTCGGCCGTACTGGGAGTGCCACGAAAGACAGGAGAGAGTAGGGATAACTGCTATATTGTCAGTCGATGCTTCACCGTTAAATGTAGCGATAGCAGGGATACAGTACGCCACGTTGCAATTCTGATGTAATTTGGACTTGCTATATCAAGTGTTGCATTACACAACCGGTATACCAAGTGCTTGTCAGCAAGCTGCGGATGCATTTACTGTGTGATAAAACGACGACACCGAGAGTTTGTATGAGTTAGTACGAGAAAGCAATATACAAATTGTTTTATTGGTGGAGTGTAGTGAGGCTAGGCTGACTCGCGTTTAGGATAGCAGCTGTACTTGCGCATTTCATTTGAATTTTGTTAACGGTCGGGTCGATGTCTAGTCGATTAGCAAGCACATTTTTAAATCGCGTTTCGTCCATCTAATTTAGAATAATTACGTGCCAAAATTATTGAATTTTCGAATCATGTTACCCCGGAAATGTTAACAAATGTCCGTCGAAATTTTTATAATCAGCTGGGTTACTGCTCAACTCAAGAGGGAGACTTATTTGGGCATTTATAAATAATTAAGTACTTATAGAAATTCATTTTTCTTTAATAATTTCATTCTTAACTTCCAATTAAATTCATTGTTTCTGCGTTTATATTTTATCTTACTGAAACATTTTGTTTAGTTTCATATAAATTTCTTGTCTTCTTTCAGAATTTTAGTTTGTTTCCTTTTCTATTTTACAATATTACGGAATTATTTACTTTTTATTTTAATAAGAGTTTTGCTATTGTTACGTTTTCGTTTTTTATATCAGCCATATATCTTATCTTTGATATTTTAAGAAAAAAAATATTATTTTTAAGTTTTTAGAATTGATGGTTATTTTTTTATTTACTCATACAATTTGGGAAGCTGTGATGAAATCCGTTACTAAAATTAATTAATGCGATTATTTGATGCTTCAACAAGTTTCTACTTATAAATTATCCATAGGTAGTGATTTTTTATTGATTAGTATTATTTCCCTCTAAAGCAGTACAGTAAATGACTTTATTCTTGGTTAAAGAATTTGTTATTAAGGGTAACAGTAGCAATTTTCACGGACTAACGCAGTAACGATTTCTGCGATGTCGCCTTTAATGTAGTTCTAATGTTAGTACCAGAGGCTACCCCCTTATTCTCCCACTTATAGTCAACCAGCTTGTCTAGTATATTCATCAGCAGGTAGACCGCGTGCACACTGTATGTGGTGATTTTTAATTTTGAAGCCAAAACATTGCTCTCTTTGAATTAATTCACTTAAAGGCTTCTTTTGCGATGTTGCAACATATAATCCACAAGCATAACAAAACCTGCCCGGAGAATTTCTACAGCCTATGCACGGTTTTCCATTCTTGATAATCAGACGCAATACAACTTGTGAACATTCCTTCAAATTTTCCTAACTACGTGACAATTCAGTGACCTTTCATTTGTCTCCTGCCAGAGCGCCTGAACAACTAAACAATAAATGAATCACTACGCCGCGCCGGCTGCAATTTTCATATATGCACGTATCGATTCCAGAAGTTTCCATTTTCGTATATTCCACGATGACTAATATATCAGAATTCTCTACTTCTCTCTTTAATGCGTGACGTCGTATCCTTTGTAGTTGCCGTTGCCCTTCACGGTATAGCCGCGAACATGCTCGAGCTTATTACAATACTTTTGTAATTTTAAATTTTACATTAATCTTAGTGATAAAAATGTTATTTTGAAAATGTGCATGATACAGTTTTTATATTTAAAACAATGCAAAATACAAAAGACTGTTAAGTCAGTTATAAAAATCGCGTGTAATCAATCGACTGTGCGTAATACTGATAAGATAAATTCAAAAAAATTGATTTCTGATTAGTTACATATTTTGTAAATGTAAATATTTAGAACTCGTATTAGTACGGCTTAAAAAAAAGTTATCGCTTTAATGTTAATTGCAGCGGAAATCAAACACGTCCGTTTGCTTTATTATCGCGTTCAAATTCCTGAGGGCAAAAATAATTGAAGTGTGGCATTATTACTTTTAACGTACCTATTGAATATTTCGCAATCCGCACTTTCGTCAATGAATTTTCAAGCAAATAAACATAAAAACTCTCTTACTGTATAATTGATTCGAACTGTTGCGATTTGTCTTATATTAAATTGAATTTAAAAAAAAGCACCCGGATTTGATACAAAGTGAGATAGAGCGATCTATGTACTTAAATATGTCGATACTGTCCTTGATTGCGTGAGCTATTCGAATGTAATGGTCCTTGGATAGGTCAGTAACATTTTATTTGTTCTATTTATTACCATGAAAGTGTCTGAATGTTGTTTCTTTCACTATATGCTTATATGCGTTACGTTACTTGTATTCTCTTTACGGTATTATACTATAAAGCAAATAAATTCAAAGACTGTAGTAGATTCACTTTAATGTATTCTATATTTAAATTAATTCAGTGCACATTTTTGGGCCATACCTTTTTAAAAATAAGTTCTTATCAGCTTTTGGCTTCCGAATTGAAACAGTATCATCGTCTCTTCTTGTATTGCCGATGTTCCGGCATCTTCATAACTGCTGCTGTTGTGATTACCTAAAGTATACTGTCAGTTTGTCTGTTTCAGGCAATAGATATATAAATGTAGAAAATACTTCCTACGAATGTCCAGTCATTTATTGTTTAATATCGAATGTTGCTATGAATCTCGTATCATAATATCCAAAAGTAAAAAGTAAAAACAAAATTTATAATACATGAAAAATCTACAATAATAATAATAATATAATTTATTTCAGTGACATGTGTACATACAAAGAAAACATACATGTGTGAAAACGTCAAAATGAAAACTACAACATATAGGTCATGTTAATAGTAATTCCTTAACTTTGAGTTTAAATTTTTATCTTGAATGAATGTTTATTGTATAATTTACAACCAGTATAAAGAAGATTTCTTTGAAAAATGTTATTCTCTCCTGAAATGGCAGCATGTAATTATTTTGCCGTTTAGTGTATTTATAATCTATACTGGAGGTGAAAGATGAATATGTATATGTCAAAGAAGGTTAGAATTCTTTCTTTTCTAAAGGCAGGTCTACAGGACTCTTGCTATCTCAGGTTATTTATGTACCTTACAGCTTTTTTTTTGCATCAAGAATACCCTTTGAGCATCTCTACAATGACCCCAGTGAATTATACCATATCAAATTCTGAAAAATATATTCGAGTAGTAGTATGTCTTCAAGACTTCCAAACTGCAAGATTTCCGCAGATTATATATTGTACAGCTAGCCCTACTCAGTTCACTGCACAAAATATCAATATGGGCGGACTAAGTCAAAAACCCATCCAGCACAACCCCCAATATCCTGCATGAAATAACTATGTCCACAGAAGTTAGATGTAAGTTAATTTTTGTTTCCCTAAACTTTGATTGATTTTTCAATAGAATACATTTGGATTTTGTATCATTAACTATTAGCTGATTGATTGACAGCCAATCATTTATCTGTATGTAGAACCTGTCTACTTTAGATTTTAGATCTGATAAGTCATTAGCATCAATGATTATATTAATATCCTCCGCATAGAGAGAGACTGCAGCTAAAGGTTTTATAAGTTTTGGCAGATCATTAACGTATATTAATAATAATATGGGACCCATTACTGAGTGTTGTGGGACCCCCATTCTTACCTCTCTATCAACCGATATTTCTCCATAACAAGTAACCCACTGCCTTCTGTCCCGGAGATAAGACTCAAACCATTTGTTTGAATTGAATGATTTACACAATCAAACGCCTTTGGCAAGTCAATGCACATTGCTAAACATGGCAAATTACTCTACAGTCTACATTAGTAATGGCTCTCGTAAGGCATTGAAACAAGGCAGTATTCGTAGAATAATTAGGACGAAAACCATGCTGGTCATCAGAAAATAAATCAAAATGTTTAAAGTAATCAAGTTAATTTACTAGTAACAATTATTTCGAAAATCTTGGAAAGACTGACGCAACACTTATTGAACTATAATTTGCAATAATAAATTAATTCGGAAATGGTTATGCAGAATTCGATAACTAAGCAAGAATAAAATTAAAAGAATTTAAGCTTCAAAGGTCTCCAAATAAATAATAATAAAAATTATTCGATAGTCTTCAATCGGAATTCAAAAATGCGGTTTTCTTTACATACTCAAGTTGATGAAATGTATAAATGCTTCGAAAAAAGGCTCATAAACTAATAATTAGTTGTCCAATACATCAAATTAAGGCTGAAGAACTTTGAAAGCTGATTGGTGGAGGCTTTAAATGTAGCACTGAGTGGTTTCACTATTTTCGGAAAGATATATGAAGAATCTGTTTCTGTAAATCAAATATAACAAACGATTGGATTACCCAAGTTTGGCTTGTAATAAATAACGACCGTTCAGAAAAAGAGAACATATTTAATGCTGGCCCAAAATCTTCTTGTATTGCCGATGTTTCGACATCTTCATAACTGCTGCTTTGTTGTGATTACCTGAAGCATACTGTTAGTAGTAGTCTGTTTCAGGCAATAGACATAAATTTAGAATACTTCCTACGAATGAAACGAGCATCAACGCAATATAATATCAGTCCCGTGTTGCCCTAACCTAACATAACCCATGCAATGGCGCGTCCGTAAACACGCCTCTGACAATAGCGCGGAGTTCGATCGATAAACTAAGCAATAACTACCAAAGTATTTTTAGTAGGTAAAAAATATTCAGACAAAAGACGTAGATAATCAAATGATTTATAAGTTTGATGATAAGGTAAGATTACAAAAAAGTGAACGGTTAGGAGATAAAGGGGAAAAAGACGAAAGTAGGGAAGTTTGGGCATTTCTAACGAAATAACTCGGAAAATATCGATGCTAGAAAAAAATATTTCGAATATAAAAGTTAAGTAAAATAAATTATAAGAGGAACGACGGTCTCTGTAGTTTTTTGTGTAAACCGAGCCATTCTCGAGATATAGAATTAAACGCGTTACTCGCGATAGCGGCGCCACTGACACTCGGGGAACCCCTCAAATCTACAATTATGCTCAAAATACACCCCTTGAACAAATTATACTATCGAGAAAATTACGCTATTTTATGTAGATTGATTCAAAGTTTGACTGGATTATTTTGCTAAACTGTATATTAGTGACAAGGGAAATCTTTGTTCAGTGGGACTATAAATTAACGTATTTAAAAGAATATGCTTTGTAATGATCACAATTTGGGAAATATTTTATGGACAGCTTCTTTCAAGAACTTTTTAGTTGTTGGTATTAACAAATTAACCAATTATAACATGGAACATTTGTTAAATAAGCAGATTCACCTGTATATTTCTATTTACTGATCAGGTGTAGTTGTTACTTGTTCATTGGCACGCTCTATAAGCTACGGATTTCAGCGAGTTCCTCTACATGCGGCTTAACCTTCAGCCAACTGAGTGTTCTTCCCCGAAGTAAAGTGCGAAGTGGGGTAACTCAGTAATCCCTGTTTGAAAACTACTTAATCAATACAGTAAGCTGATATATATAATTCTAAGGTTGATTAAAAGTTAATTCATAAACTTGAACATATATATTTGAAGCATACAAAAATATTAACTTAACTCAAAAAACATTATTCTGCATTGGCGCAATTTTCATAGCAAGTGTAATTTTTTTCAATTCGTCGGTGTCTTGAGCATATGAATTGTTGACATCTTGAACATCTTAGAGTACTTTTTTTTGTCATCTTTTCGTGTGCAGAAGTAACACCTATCGGTAGGTAATGGTGCGAGTGGCGGAATTTCTTCATTTTTGCTCACTCCACAGACAGCCAGAGCTCGAATGACGGGCTTTTGTAAGTTCTGATTGGTTTCAAGTCTTCTTTGCATATTAGGCAATGCTAAAGATTTTCCTAAATCCAGCAGGTACTGTCACCGGGCCCTCATTTTTCCACGATTCCAATGTGGATTTTGGTGAATCCAAATTATAAAACTATTTAGAGATGCTATGTCAAGCATATTCATAAATAACCTCAAAGGCCATCTGCATGTCCTCCTAGAGTATGTATACTCTCTTGTTAATTTGTCAGCATTGTCTACTGCTCCCTTTGTTGCATTATAATCTAAAATCATACGTGGTTTCTTTTGTTCTTTATCACTTACTTCGTCATGTAAATGTTGGGTTGAAAGAACATGAACCATTTTATTCTTCTTTGGCATATAAGACACCATAGCTATTCTTTTATCATAATAAGCAAAGCGAGATGAAAATTCGTCACGTCCTGTGGTTGAACATAGTTCAGACCGTGTGTCCGGCTTGTTCTTTCGAACAGTTCCCAGGAGAGTAATTTGTTTTGTTACAAGAAGTTCGGCCAATTCTACAGATGTAAAAAAAATATCTGTTGTGACGCCTCGGCCAGAATTATATATTGGTTTCAAAAGGTCACACACTACACGCATTCCTTGGTTTTTCTCAGGTTTATTACCTTCAAGTTTACCAGTATAAACTTGAAGATTATGAATATAAGAAGTCTTGACATCGGCAGAAATTCAGATTTTTATGCCATACTTAGCTGGGGTTTAGACTTTATATATTGTCTGAACGGGCATTTTCCTCTGAAAGCCACCAACTGCTCATCAACGGTAATATGTTCGTACGGACTAAATGATTCTTGACAATTTGTAACAAACATATCCCATAACTCTCGAATAGCAGCTAGCTTGTCAAGTTTTCTTCGCTCTTGGCGAGTATTTTTGTCATCAAATCTGATAAAACGATAAATTTGAATAAATCTATCTCTTGACATTCCAGCTCTAAATATTGGTCTTCTGTAGGTTTCACCTGTTGACCATAGTTCTGAAATAGACTCTTTTCTGAAATGGAGAGCCCCACCCGTTATCAAAAGTCCAATAAAAGCTAAAATTTCGATCATGTCCACAGGTTGCCAAACTTTAATTTTATCAGGATGAGTATTATTCCAAATGGTGACAACCCGTTCGGCTCCCTCATTTGTATGGATTACTATACCATCCAGGATATTGTCAGTGAGAAATAATTTGAAGCAATCAACGATTGAAGTCACATTTTGTGCACAGGTGGTAGGACCAGGCTTAGCTTTTACTATATCGTGTTGCAGCCGTCGACTAGATTTAGGTGGAATGGCGTTCCACGGTTTACCTGCAAATAATTACTCCTTGCGCAACTCTGCAAAAAAAGATGTGATTTTTTATTTACCTGATTTGGACATATAAGTTGTAGTAAAACTATCTGCTTGGTTGTCTAAATCTGTGTGGTCTTCAATTTCATTTTCACTTTCTTCCGACAGCTCTTCAATATTATCTTCAGATTCCGAAGCTTCACTCTTTGTTATTATAACACTTGGGTCACTGTCGAGATTATCGTCGACGTCACTTTCAGAATCATTTTCGTACAATAAACGTTCTAATTCCGCATCGGATAAACCTCGACGACACATATTAGCACTTATAAGAGCACAAAGAAATAACAAGTCTACGAAAAAGTAAGGTTATGTTATATGTTGTGCGAAGGTTCTGTCAAACTGACAAAGAGTGTTCTGAATTAGAGAACTCAATTGCGCATAACATACTAAGTGGGGTAACTCAGTGACCCCCGCATATATATTCATATTATACATTTTGTTTTCATTTTTCAAAACTCGTGAGTAAATTTTTAATTAGTAACTGACTAAAGTGAGAATTACATAAATCAACAACAAAGAAAAAAAAAGTCAATCAAATATCAAGTAAAATGCACACCTGGAGTCACTAAGTTACCCCACTTCGTCGGTTAAAGGTTAAAAAAAGTGTTTACTTTTAAAAACACATTTACGTTACATCTTATATATAATCGATTAACTGGACACAAAAATAATTAAAAATAGTCTGTGACGCCGTTAATCAATCAATCAGCACAAATATGCCCAGTTAAATTAAACGGGTCCTTGTTTACCTCGTGTTCGGGATGTAAAATTAATTCTTTTCAATCTCCGGGTTGATAATCTGACACCGTCAATAAATCAAAGCCCAGATAAAAATAGCCCACATTTACGACGTATATTATATTGGGGAAATTACATTGACGAGAAACCAGTCAGACAATAAATACATAACAATTATATAGACATATATAATGCTTATTTATTTATATGCTGTAAGGTGTGATGGAGAAAGTTCAAGGTTGATCCGCTGGCCTTGAAAATTTCTTTGTGTGTAAATAACTGTGATTGTCGAATGACCGAATAAAAATAACAACAAAACAAGGAAACAAGTCTACCTTTTCTTTCACACATCCGACATATATTTTAAGAATTGTTAAATTGAAGAGTGGAAATTCAAAAGGGTCTAAGTGCCACTTCCAGCAAATTTTAGGTAACATGTCCGCACCATGAGTACAAGAGTATCACATCTCAAAATAGCAAACTTTCGAGCAAACAGCATTTGAAATCTTTTTCAAAACTGTTTTAATTTTTATTTTTATTAATGCAGCACTTAACTGAGATTTTACAATATATTAGGGGTTACATTGGATTGTTGTAACCAATAGCTAGTGGAGAATTGTTTGACATTTCAAATGCCAGAGATATTTGAAAATAAGATAGTATTGCACTACACAAATGCATGGAAATAAGATAGTAACTAAAAAATATTTTGAGTTACGACAATATAGCACTGATAATAATAGCAGTTGTAATGACCGTGAAGGAGATTAACAGGAATACTAATAATGTTAGTACTTTTTTTTAGTATACTATGATATTTTTTCTCGTAGAGGATAACATAACATTTGCGTCAAAATTGAAAAACAGCGAGAGTAGCAGTATTGTAGAATTTATTTTGAACTAAAATTTTAACAGAAGTAGTATGCAACAAAAACATCTTCATTCGTAGGTGTATTTTTATCTCTTTGAATAGAAGAGCAACAACTTCCTTACGATTCCTCTTCTTGTTCTTGGTTGGCCTCTACGGGTAGATTTTGATAAAAAGAATGATACTGGGCCTTGATAAGTTTTTTCTCACATAGGGACAAGAGGCCATCTTTTTTCTTCTTACTAATGCCTATTGGCGAGTCATATAAATTTTTCAAGGTTTATAATTCATCACTGATTGAGAGTTTCTTTCGTCTGTTTCGATCAACTACAATTTCTTTAAATTGCTCGTCATTATAATTTGTTTTGTAAAATATTGATATTGGATGTTCTTTATCGAAATGAAGAATTTTAATATTAGTCCAAGAAACGGATTCCCCATTTGTATTGGTAGAGAACTTATTGCCTATTTGGGATGTCATTGCATTTATGTTGTAAATGTCTGCTTGTTCAACCTCCAGAATGGAATATGGAGCACCAGTTTTTTTGGCTGTAGCAATAATCGGAATCCACTGATCGGGCACATAAATTTTGTTTGCCTTCAGGAATCTCCTTCTTTCTTTCTCTATTGTCGAGTGCATACTGTCCCCCTCATTTTGGGTATGCCCTACTACTAAATATTTGTGTGTGATGGTGGATATTTCAAAATTATTGACAGCATAAAGATAAGTTGCTGCGACGAATTTATTTTTGTTTTGGCCACAACAGTTATCTGAGTAAAATATTATCGTCTTTTTATCAAGAGTACTTTTTAAAAAATGCATGAGGAAACTGCCAATTTCATTTGCACCTCGTCGGGCAATAGTCTCATCCCAGACATAACAATAACCAAGCTTTTTTAAAAGTTGAAAGTAGACAACTTGCTTTTGTAAAAGAAGTCACTCACAAGAGAACATGGTGTGGGCAATATAGCTTGCATATCGTACACCGCAACTAGAATTGAATTATCGCCTTTAGCTTTTTCGATGTCTATTCTTTTTGCTTCTCGGGCAAGTACTTTATTTTGTTGGTGTTTATCGTAGCTTGCCTGTAATTCTGCTTGTTCTTCTTTGCTCGAGTTCTTATATGCTTCACACTGACTACACTGGTCTTTCTTGGGGTTATAAAAGCCAATGTTGTATTCATAATTGAATATGTGAGAATAGTGGAAGTATTTGGCAACCGGTTTACCTTCTGCGGTACATGTTGCAACATACAACCTGTAAAGAGTAGCCAGATTTAAATCTCCTTCAAAAAACTTGCGGTTTGTTTGTGCTCTTAAGTAGTGTGAATCGATAGTCGGGATTGATTCGATATGCTTCCGAATATTATTTTTTATTTCGTCGCTGATTTTACGTTTAACGTGTGTTCCTCTTCGATCAGCTTCTAATATTCCATCTTCACGAAGCTTTCTTCTTACAGTTCTAGTCATCATGTCGCTGATGTTCAGAGTAGCATGGAAACATTTCTTACAGACTCTTATCTTCTGATCCTCCACTCTAAATGTGAATGCATAATTATTTCCTCTATTGGTTTTTGCACATCTGTATTTTGGCTGTATCTTTTCCAAGTGTCTCAACAAATACTCTCTTTGAAAGTGAAGATTCCCAAGCCGCCAATAACTGTCAAGCAGTTTTTGCCGCTGCTGCTCAGTAATATTTGTGGTGCATTTGAAGCTACACCGTTCAGTGTATGGCGGTTTTAGCTGTTTAGCTCTTATTAATTTACCACTTGCATTAGTGTATGATTGCCCACTGTTTAATCTGAATTTCTTCACGTTCCTCAACCAATTGTTGCTGTTTCTTGCTCTTTTCTTTGGTTTAACATGCTCTTTAACTTCAGAAGCGCCGGAGATAACTGTATTAACTAATTGCTTGTTATCACCAACATTTTCTTTATTGTTAATATTCGGATTATCAATTTCTTCGATTACGGACTGATCAACATTGTTAACACTAAACAATTGAAATTTACTTAAAATTTTAAATATTAACTAAAAATAACAGCGTCCATTCTTATAATATATTTATGTCTACTTCGTGGTTAGTATAACCTCAATCTGTCATATAGATATTTGTATGCAATACTATCACATTGGAGTTAAGATACTATTGCACTGTAAATATAATGATCTTTATACCAATATTATACTAACTTAATGCAAAAATATCATTGTTTGAGTTGTATTAGAGTTGTGATAGTCATGCATAGAGATATAGTGCAATGCTAGGGTGTGAAAACCTACGTAAGTCGAAATTTCATAAATTTCGACTTGCGATACTCTTGTACTCATAGTGCGATGTGTTTAGGGGTGTATGTGCCAACGCCAATAGCATTCAAAACGGTCTATGTGCCTAACGCTGTATCAAGTTGTTTTGTGTGGCGTCAAAACCTGCGCGCGGTCTATGTGTAAATGTCCGTTTTACGTTAAAGGGGTCCAAGTGCCTAATTATTAACATTGTAGTATACGACATGAATACCTCTAATGACGTACAACTCGGCAATATTGCCGTAAAAAGGCGCCATAAAGATGCCGAGAGTGTTAGAAAAGAAAGAAAAAGGTGCAGAAATAGTGGTTTGCAACATACA
Organism: Amphimallon solstitiale; assembly: GCA_963170755.1. Classification (NCBI taxonomy): domain Eukaryota; kingdom Metazoa; phylum Arthropoda; class Insecta; order Coleoptera; family Scarabaeidae; genus Amphimallon; species Amphimallon solstitiale. The sequence goes on along the minus strand of OY720682.1, from coordinate 16,775,660 downwards.
TATTATAAAAATGTCGTTGTGCCGGCTAAAAATCAACCTGAACTTGTGGTAAACAATTCTAACCTCTAAATATACGCCAATTTATATTACGCTCGTGTTACAGGTAACGTGTTCTTGTAAATATGGCTGCAAATCTTTAACATTTGAGCAAAGAAGCTCACTATTTCGCCAGTACTATGAAGCTAGTAATTATGATAAGCAGAGTACTTTTCTTTCGGGGCTGATTCAAGTTATACCTATACGTCGCAGGAGACATGGCACGTATAATACTCCAGAGCAAAGTCGTCGCCAATGTACGAATACTTATACTGTTCCCGATGGTTGTGGAGAGCATGTACAAGTTTGCCGAAAGACTTTTTCTAATATATTTGCGCTAAGCCATAAGAAAGTGCAAGTACTCGTCGAAAAAAAGAAAAGAGAGCAAACTACGTACACAGATCAGCGTGGTAAAGGAACGAAAATAAAAAAATATTTGCCAGAACTGCGTCAGCAGGTCAGGGATCACATCCATAGTTTTCCTCGCGAGGAAAATCACTATTCGGCTATAGTGATTTTCCTCCTAAATCAATAAAAGAATTTCTGAGTCCAGATTTAAATCAAAATCGCATGTTTTTGGTATACAAGCGAAAATATCCAAACTCAACTGTTACTTATAAGTAGTACTACTCTCTAGTATTGCAAAAGGACTTTCCAAATCTCAGATTCGGGCGGCCTAGGTCAGATACATGTTCGAAGTGTGATCTTTATCAAAATAAGATCAAGTCAATTCCATCAACCAACCCACAGAGAAGACAAGAAACACAGAAACTAGAATTACATCATCGCAAGGCGGAAAAGGCAAGAACAGCAATGAATTCGGATATTACAAAATCACAAACTATAGATAGTCAAGACAATATTATTTCGATTGATTTAGAACAAGTGCTTTTTATTCCCACTCTAAGCCATTCTGACATGTTCTACAGTCACAACTGTCCTGTTTTAACTTCGGAGTTCATCTCTCTGATACAGATGATGCGTTTATGTGCATATGGGATGAATCTGTTACAGGGAGAGGTGGAAACGAAATCGCCTCTTGTCTGCTAAAAGTCATTGCGCATCCAAATTTTCGGAAACGAAGTAATCTAGTAATATGGAGTGATAATTGCATCGGGCAAAACAAAAATAAGATCATTCTAATGTTGCTCATTTACTTAGTTTCTAAGGGTATCTACGAAAAGGTCGAGCAAAAGTTTCTGGTAAGTGGCCATTCTTACCTCACTTGCGATAGGGATTTTGCCCTAATCGAAAAAAGAAAACGCGTCCTAAAAAATTACACTCCTGAACACATAGGGAAGATGATAGCAGAAGCACGCCATCAGAGACCTTTTAATGTACTCCACATGCAAAGAAACGATTTTAAAGATTTTCAAAGCATGGCTGACGAATATCTAAATACGACAAAACTTCAAATTTCCAAAGTAGTCTGGATTAAAGTTGAACAAGGACAAGAAACTTTAGTAAAAACCAAGAAAACGTTCTCTGATATAGAACAATGGACTACTTGTAATGTCCTGAAGAAAGGAAAAAGGGCTGCTGGCATACCCCTAGCAGTGCTTCGCGACCTCGACTGCAAAAACCGTATTTCAGCCGAGAAGTTACAAAATCTAAAAGATATGATGGATTATATCCCTTTACAATATTGCCCCTTTTACGAATATCTCATAGAAAGAACACAATCACAGTAAAAGGTTTCTTTGGACATAGACCCCTTTTGAGTTTTGTTATACTGGGCACTTAGGACCTTCTAATGGTTGTGATGTTTAGGTTAGTTTTTTCATGACAGTTTTTTTTTTAACTGTGTAACAATGTAACCAGTTTGTGTAACCGTGTTTTCTTTATTTAATAAAACGATTTCAACAAAGATTTTCAACTTATTTTATTTTTTAGACATATTTTGTTTAATATCTTAGTTTCATTTTTTTGGCGCTTAGACCCTTTTGAATTTCTACTCTTCAATTGTCAATTATTAATATTACAGCACATATAAATAATACAGAATATTCTCATGCAATACGATTGCAAGAAAACAAGCGCCACTCCCAAAGGCAATTTTGGAATTTTCAAATGAAGTTGTTCAAGAGAACTCGATACACACAACACCATAGTTTCAATTGGTATGGAAGGTTTTCAGAATAGATGGCGTATTCATATTTGTTCAATTCAAAAGTAAATCCCACCAAAAATATACTTGAAAATAAAAGCAGGCCAAAAGTCTTGCAGACATGTGTATTATATTATTTTTAAAAAATAACTGAAATATAGAAGCCGCTTGCACAACCTTGAAGCGTAGAAAATTCTGTGTAAATTAATAAACCTCGAGATCAAACCTGGCAAGCTTCAGAGGTTTTGATAATATCCATATTTTTAATGAAAATAAAAACTATATAACGAAATAAAGAGAAGTATAGTCATTCAAGTAGTTATTAAAGATGACTAAAATATGAGAATAAACTAAATAGTAAATTAAGCAATAATAACGCTTTCATCAAGATCAAGAAAACTAATCCAGTTACTAAGCATACATCCGCACTCCATTTCGGTTCGCCCGGCTGTGTGATCGCTCACGCTAGGCGCTAGGTTGCGTGACGCGTATTAGGTAATAAGAATAAGGAAAATTATGATACTAACTGGATTTTTCCTATTTTTTCTATTAACCAGCACCTTGGACACTATCTAATGTACAACATTTGTAAGCTTAGAAAACGAGCTGCTTATTGCGAGTATGACTACTCAAAATGTCTTATGAAGTGTGTGCTTTATACTATACCTTACTATTATTATATATTATTATTTATATTATTTGCCCCAATGTACGATGAAATCAAGATTTCAGTTGTCAATGACATAAACAATAAATATATTTGGGTGGGGATTATACTACTGATGTTAAAGGACGCAATATTGCAAATGCTTTGGTTGGGATGAAAAGCACAATAAAGATTAAAAGAAATAAATGTAACAGATATATTATAGTATTACATGTTTCGGACATGCTCTTCATCGAGTATAGAGGATGTCAGAGAATGCTACTCGAGTGCAGATCAATTGATATTTTCTGTCAAGATAGTTTTTATGATTGCACGCAAGTATTCGTTTCGTGGAAAAGTGCCACTACCGCCAGATCCTATTGCACTGGAGAACATGGATCCAAGAAGCAACATATTATCACATACATATTGGTGACATTAATACTATAATACAGCTACTGGGTCCGAATGATGTAATTTCTATTTTACCAGCTTAACAAACGTTTCTGAACCCAAGTATTTCATGGATATTATTCCAGAATACCTTTCGCCATCCGCCATAGAACTTACTCTGAACAACTCACAATATTCTATAAGTAACATCATGGATATTTTATATAATCTTAGTCAATTCCTCTCTCAATATCAAACAAAAATTTGAAGTAGTTCTAAATAACATTCCTGGAATTCATACTGTACTTCGAATTGTTGACTTGTTTACTGGTAAAGAAGTAGATTTTTCCTGTCGGGGATAAATGTGCCGGCACTAAAAACTCTATGTACTTTAAATTTGTTACAACGGTAGATGTTAAATGGTCATGTTCAATGTATAAATTTGTTTTTCTACTCCCATACTTTAATTGTATTATTAAATATGCCGAACCTGTATTTTAATGATGTCCATTAAGACACAGATTTTCATTAAGATACAAGTTTATGTCCAATAGGAATACAGATTTTTCATTAAGATACAAGTTTATATCCAATAGTAATGCGACATTCCAATATTCAATCAATATTCAATATGGCGACTGCATATTTGACAGATATAAAAATTAATTAAATGTGACAGTTCTCTGCAATTTACTAGTAAGTAGTTAAAATTTGTGCTTTTTTGTAAATATAAACAGTGAAAATGAGGGATAATTACAGTGAACTGTAAAATTTGACTCCACCAGAAATTAAGGAACAAGCCTTAGTAGCCACGAAAAATTTATTACCAGCTAAATTCGCAAAGATGTACGGAAAATTTTACGCTTAATTTATGAAATGAAATGTTTAAAAAATAATGTTTTATTATGGGGTCGTAGAAAAAATAGTGTATGCATAATGGCTATTAAGACACTCGTATTCATTACAATACTCGCCCTCGGCTCGTATTGTAATTTTCTTACACGTGTCTTAATAGCTATCATTAAATGCTCATTGCATAATATACTATTAAGGTGACGGGCCATTATTAACACCTGAGCATATGGAACAATTAATGGTAATTTACTTTCATCTGTAGTAATAATAATAATAGCATATCTTTTGAGAACAATAATTACCACAAACATCAAAAAATTACAACGACCTAATGGAAGGCATAAAAATCGAATGTATTTTTTAATTTACGTCAACAAAATTGTTGTTGAATTTGCGCAGAATAAACTATTGTCCGTTATAGTGGTTTAGGCAATAAAAAACAAAATCAGTAGCTATTGAACCTGAACGTTATTGTATATGAATCATTATAGATACATGTTTGTATTTATACCACCCTGACTTGCTGCAACTCCCCATATTTTATTTCCTTTATGTTCTTCAAAATCATAAGATCGCTTCTGTTACAGTAATGCTAATAAAACTTAAAACAAGTCCACTATTTAGGAAAAAAAGAGTCTTTTTTGTTATTGTACGAGTAAAACAAATATAAAGTTCTTTCCATATCTGACATTTAAACATTTATAAAATATAGTATGTAACACAATAATTAACAAAGAATTGTAGTCACATCTAATGTACCAGCAAATTAAGATGGAGAATGTAAAATATACGTTAAAGGTATAATATGTAATTACGAAGATAGATTGACTTTCACTTGCTCATTTTGACCGTAGGATTCTACTTATTTATTACTTAATGTTTCCGCAATCTGCAAATGTTTCTGTTGCATAAAGAAATGTGTTAAATTTAAATATTAGCGGATAATATATAAATTTACATAATCCCTATTACCATATTATTATTAGTCGTAATTATTCTGAGAGAATTTTATTTAGAAAGAAAATATACACCTAGGTAAAATCGTACTTCGAATGATATTATGAGGACAGCTTTTTACTTTCTTATACGTAGTATAAGGAAGTATTGTGATGATGAAAATTTTCGACCTCGAGATTTTTGCAGATGTCCACGTTTTGAAGTCCCCTGATACCGAAAAAGTGTTTTTTTAAAAATGTCTGTGTGTGTGTCTGTGTGTGACCACGATAGCGGTTAAACCGCTGTAAATATCAATTCCAAATTTTGTATTTACATGTAGAATGTCCCTCTTGAGATCTGATTGGTTTTTCAGGAAAATCGGTATACCGGAAGTAGCAGTTTACTTCAGTGAAAAAATCGAATTTTGATAATATTTCGTCAACTACTAAGTTTAAACAAGTTTATAAAGAATTCATATGTACTTAAAATTAAAATTGAAAAGAATTTTATTTAAAAAGTTTTTCGAAATTCCTACCGGAAGTAGGTCTTTTACCCTGTCGAAAATCAGTTATTTGCGAATATTTCGCAAATCATGCTTTTTGGACAGGTACGTTATGCAGATAAAAGTACTTAAAACATAATTTTCAATATCTTTTGTACAAAAAAGAATTCAAAATTCAGACCGGAAGTACCACTTTTACTCTTATAGAATAGCGATTTTTTGCAAATATGTCGTAAGTTATGCATTCTATATATATTTATCAAGAATACAAAAGTATTTAGTGCTAGATTTGCAATATTTTTCGTATATATGAAATTTCAAAATTCGGACCGGAAGTAACACTTTTACTCTTAGGGAGTAACACTTTTTTCGAATATCTTGCAAAGTATGTATTCTGTAGCGATGTATTAAGAGAATAGAAGTACTTAGAATAGGATTTTGAATAATTTCTGTGTAAAAAAAATTCTTAAAATTGTATAGTTTGAAACGCTCATACGTATAAGAAAGTCGTGTGGTGGCCACACCTCATTTTTTATTACTTGTTTGCTAATAGAAATAAATAAAATCAATCGTAAATAAAATAGTGTTGCAACAAGAACGTGAAACACAATATTGATGAAGAAATGCTTTTATCATAGTGTAACGTGTACGTAGAACGATGTGACAGTTGAGCTTAACCGTTAACAGTTATTACAACAGCCACGTCATCTTTTTCTGCAACCTCTTCTTACATTGACACCATGTGAAGTATACTACTGCAATCAGCACCATTAATTTAATTGTTGTGCTTCCAATTTGCCAATTTGTAACAACGATGATACCAGCTGTTCTTCTTGTCTTTCCAGTTTGGCTAATGATAACCTCTTCCTTTGCCTGTGACGAGCCCGCCGTTGGAGATCTTCGTACGCCTGTGGATGTGTTCTCGTCCAGATTCCTTTCCTGCTGTTCAACTGTGAGACGTCTAAAAATACATCCTGGCAGGATCGCCATGTGGCATCTCGTTAGACAGTTGGATGTTTAATGAAACACATAGATGGTTGTGATATGCTTTACTGTCGTAGTGGTTAACTACATATTGAACAATTTACACTAACTACAACTATATACACTATGTACAACATAAAGGATAATCATCACGATAATGTTTAAGATAAACACTCAATACTAATACATGTTACTACTGTAATACTAATAATAATGATAATGTCGATAATGTATTGATAATGCATACTATTCTCTTCTCTTCTCCCTTTTATATTATTTACGCTACCTTAACCTACTTCAGGTGAAGGATTGTTATGTATACAAAAGTACTATGTTTGCTTGTGTATATGTATCTAATCAGACGTTGTGTGACGATAATCTACTGTTTGTGAAATATTGCTTGTTCTACATACGTTACAAGTGGTAGCGCTACCTCTAATATACTTGACACCCTCGTTTAACATTAGAGGGGGTGTCTACCCATATGTTTCTCAGGAACTACTGGGTCGATTTACTGGATTTTTTTTAAATGACGGCCGGGGCGAGTCTAGGATATACGTCAAATTAGAGTCCACAAAACCAAAGCGGGTTTGACAAAGTGCCATAAGCTGCAACATTTAAGAGCAAATCGTCAATTTCTACGGTAGAAGGTTGGAATTTTGCATAGTCATATTACAACATGTCCTATACAAGTTACAGTGTTTCCGTTTTGAAAAATCCTCATTGGAAGCGATTTTATCCAAATTTTTCAGAACGACAGTAGTGTAAAATCACCTTTGATGCAATAACGCATCGTCAATTTTTGAAATAGAAGGTTGAAGTCATGATACTAAATTATTTTACTGCTCAAGCTCTAGCAGGAAAATTTTTCCGTTTTTAGAAACCTTGTCTGGATCAGATTTTATTTAAACTTAAAGGATCAGAAAGTTTTCAAAAATTCGAGTTCTTTCAACCCTCATGTACTTTATGACACGTGGTTCAAATCCGATTGACGTAATTTATTTTGTTAAAAAAATCGCGTATTTATCGGACTTGAATATCTCTTCAAAATTTTTATTGCTATAATATCGTTCATTATACAGGGTAATTTATGAGCTCACCGACAAACTTTGCCATATGAAAGCGCTTGTTATTTTAACAAAAAACCATTGGAACATATCTCCGATTTCAATTATTTAAGGAAATAAAAGACTGCAAACTTTTTTTTTTTAATTTATTTCATAAACACTTACATATTTAAATAAATTGCTCAAATCTCAAAATCATGTGAATAGTTAATTATATTAAGTGTTCAAAATGTCCTCCTCCCGCCTCAATGCATGCTTCACAACGACGAACTAAAGAGTTTTCCACCCGAACAAAAAGGTATAGTTCATTTCTAATTTGTGTAGCAGCATTTTGTATTCTCTGTAACAACTTCAATAAAGAACATTTTCTTCTTTTTTCAACATCATTTTGTTTTATTGCACTGCATAATCAAAGCGAGCTTGAATGATATCCGGTGTATTTATTCTTTCAGGAACAAATGTCTTTTTTAACAGAATAATGTATGTTTTTAAGTGCTCTATTAATCGTAGATAGTGATATTTGTTGAGGAGGTGGTCATTTGTTTAAGCACTTTTCTCGCACCTGGCGGACGGTTAGAGAACAACCCAGGTCAACGTAATTTTCAACAAAGATTCAATATCAACGTATGAGGTGGAATCTTCATCGATACCTTATTACCTGTGCATGTTCTGGAAGAACGTTTGAACGCAAATACTTACAGAATTTTTTTAAACAACATCTTTGACTTTCTTGAAGATACACCTCTTAACGTTATTGCAACTATGTGCTACCAGCAGGAGGGTGCTCCACCACATCGCGGACGGGTAGTTGTTGAGTGGTTAAACCAGCACTTTAGAAACAGATGGATTGGTAATAATGGTCCAATTGCATGGCCTCCGCGATCACCCGACTTAAATCCTTTGGATTTCTTTTTTTGGGGACACCTGAAGTAAATTGTTTATCAAGAGGAGATTAATACACGACCACAGCTGTTACAGAGAATACAAAATGCTGCTACACAAATTAGAAATGAACCATACCTTTTTGTTCGGGTGAAAACTCTTTAGTTCGTCGTTGTGAAGCATGCATTGAAGCGGGAGGAGGACATTTTGAACACGTAATATAATTAACTATTCACATGATTTTGAGCTTTGAGAAATTTATTTAAATATGTAAGTGTTTATGAAATAAATTAAAAAAAAAAATTGGAGTCTTTTATTTCCTTAAATAATTGAAATCGGACATATGTTCCAATAATGTTTTTTTGTTAAAATAACAAGCGCTTTCATATGGCAAAGTTTATCGGTGAGCTCATAAATCACGCTGTATATACGTACGAAAGGGGGCTTACGCAGAGGTGCCGACTAACTGCCGTGAGGTAGGACGTAAGGGGATGGCGCCATATGCGCTAATGTAAATTCCGCCGATGTAAGGTATTCGTTAAAATAAAACAAACAGCAGAAATTTTTGTTTTTCTTATGATGTTTTTGCATTAAATTGAACACAAAGCATTAATTAAGGCTTCGTTGGGAGTACTTTCTTATAATTCAAATTATTTACTTCTACATTTCACTCTCAATGTTGGCAAAATTTACAACAACATAACACAGTTTCAGAAACTTTATTTTAAAAACTAATTCCAGTCGAGCATGCATTGAGCCTTTGCTTATGTGTGTTTTAAATTTCGTTTTCATATTTCGTAAATGAAAGCGATACTATTGTTTGAACGAAATATTGTAAAGTCCAGAATTTACATTAGCGCATATGGCGCAACCCCCTTACGTCCTACCTTACGACAGTTAGTCGGCACCTCTGCCTAAGCCCCTTAATTATAAACAGAATAGATAGTTATGTGTATTCTTATTAATGTTAATATCTCTAATTTGATATTAATTATTTGAACATGTAATGTGTATAATAATTGCATTATTTGCATTATATAGATATCATTTGAGGCAACGGTTTAATTGCCACTGAAAAAGTATTTATTAGCTAATGGAGAAAATGCTTCGAATGGGGCAGAAAAAAGGTTAATATACTTAAGTCAAAAGGCCCCGAGTTTGAAAAAGAAGTGTACAAGTACGAAAAGGTGTGACAAGTGTAATGGAACAAGCATTACAATACAATTAAAAAAATAAAATGCCCCAAAGTTGGGCGACCTAACGTAATGGTACAAGTGTTACAATGCAATTAAAAAGAATAAAATGCCCCAAAGTTGGGCGACATAATGTAATGGAACTGCCCTAAAGTTGGGCACCATAATGTAAAGGAACCCCCTTATATTTAATTTAATAAAATTGTAGAGTTTAAATCTAAATAAAATTTAAATAACTTGCTTTGCCGGCTAAACTCAAATCAGATTATCTCAGGGCGATTTAGATTAATAAGAAATGATTTTAGTAAACGGTGTTCCTAAACATTAATTATATTTAATTAAAAAAAATACCATTATAAAACTTTAAACAATTCATATATTCAAAACCAATGAATTATATATATGACTATTTTTTACATATAACAAAAGAAATAAAATATATTTAAAGACAATTTTAATACCTTTTTTACAACTAATTAATGGCCATAGATTTTTATGTATATTATTCGACGTAGTCTAACATAAACAACGGATGCCAGCATTTACTACGTCGGCTGTTTTGTGTGCTATTATATAAATACACAACAATATTAATACAGATCAAATTACATTCTCCTTCATAGAACGGAGATGATATGTATTTATCAACTTTATTATGTTAATTTGAATTTAAAATTTATTTCATAATTATTTCATAATCTTTAACTCTTCATTATCTACAATATTTTCATTTACAATAATCTTTTAAAAATACCTTATAATAAAGTTTCTTTCTTCGCTCTTCGGCGATGTCTATCTTCAGCAAACTCTTCTTTGCTTGGCGTTGTCATCAACGGAATTTCCTTAGTAGTCACGATCCTGACGTGACGAATCTACTTGCTCTATTTACTGGAGCACAATATATTTATTATAAACTTTTAACACTGAGCACATTTACTCTCTAAGTGCTACTTTAATCACTATTTTTCAAATAACAATTCTTATGATTGTTATGTAATTTATTATAGAAATTTTAGGTTCTCCTTTTTATAGAACATTTAATGTATATTAGTTGAACTTTTTGCTAGTTGGGGTTTGACGACTTCTTTATGAAGCCAGCCAGTCAAATCCCTCCGACTTTGGAGTTAACTTTTCGACTCGAATCAAGTCTAGCGGTTGACTCTCTCGTTTTTAGCGCGTATTTCTATTTTACATATATAAAAGTGTCTGTGGTTCCCCTTTCTCTATATAGTTCGGTTATTTCCACTTAAGTTTCCCATACACACTCGTTTACGTAGGCGAATGTTTATCACAACTGTAGCGTTTATTTCACTGTTGTAAACATTCGGCGCCACGGTTCTTAGAACTAAATACACACTAAGCTTATGACTAATATTTACTTAATAATACCATAACATATTCATTGATTTTAAATATTATTTCTCTTCAAAATATTAATAACAGAATATACTTAATTAAATCCTAAAAAAGTAAAATTATAAAATTAATAAATGGATTGGTATGTACCGTTACACAAGTGTTATTTTCATCAGTACATTAAGAAGATCTGTAACTTACAGAAATCGGCCAGAATTCTACGCTTAACCTAAGATTATATAATGACTACAGAGCGGACGGACCAGGTTCAAACTACCACGGACCGCAGAAATAATGTAAACAGCACGCAGTTACTGAATAGCACTATTCATATGGTGAACTGTAACATCTGTTTACGCCCGAGAATGAGAGTAAAAAAAGTCCATTTAACTCGTAAATTTCCTATCTTCATCGGCGTAGATAGGAGCGTAATAGATTTTTAAAATTTACTATATTTCTTAAGATAAATAAAGTACGGAAAGTTTACTCGATTTGAACTACAAAATACACAAATAATCACGTATTTTGTATTTTATAGATCACCACCCACTTGTTATCCAATTATATAAATAAAATTAAACACTTTTTAAAAATACAAAATTTCAATAGTGCGCCCATGGGCGACGAGTCATCAACCTTTCGTGTCCGCTCTGTAATAATGACATATTCCTTTTAGTTAACTTCTGGTGAATAACCCGGTCAATCACTCTATAGAGCGTCGGAAATTTACCGAACAACGCAGATACGCTATATTCAAATTATGGCAAGCATAATTACTAGGAGTATTTTTTAATACAAATTGTTTCACATAAAAGTAATTAATTTTTGTAATCTTTCCCTGGAAATGCTAATAGGCAGTGGTGGTGTAATATAAATGTAGATGACTTTGCTTAATGTCATATGTATGTTGGTTTCGCGGTTCTGAATAAGTTAGTTGATTAGTATACATATATTGAACAGTAAAATATGTATCTTCGATCGCCAACTTCTTATCTATCATCTGCAGTAATATGTTGTGTTTATGCCTTCTATAGTTGAAGAAGAAGGATATAACTTTGAAAATGCCATTAAATATTATACACAGGGTGAGTCATCTAAGCGGGTAAGGGCGATTATGCCTTTATGAGTAAAGATATTTCGAAGCGGTTTTTTCCTTGTGATAGCTGTTCATTAGGAGCACATTTTAAAAATATTTTTTATTATACAGAGTGTTCCACTGCTTGGTGGCTAACCATAGTTATAGTTTTTTAAATGGAACACCCTATATATTATTGCATTTTTGTATTCCCCGTATAATTTTTAGTCAAAAAGTAATAAGATAGTATAGGCCTACAGTGTAAAGTTTTTGACTTATTCCCATTTTTCTGAGAAATTCAATGTTTGTATATATATTTTTCGAAAACGACGTATTAGATGGACAAAATTTTTTGCAGTATTGTTTATAATAAGAGGTACTAATAGAAGCATGTTTTATTTTTTTACAGTTACTAACTGCATGTGCAGGAAACTGGATGAAAATTACATGACACGTTTTTGTATAAAAGTCAATTTTTTTAAATGTTTATTTTTGAATTGTTTATTAAATTTCATGTCAGAAAGATGTAAAACGTTAATACTTTAAAAGTGACTATTACAGTGTTATTGTCGTTTTTTGATATGCTTTTGTTAGTTTTTGCAAAAAAGTAATTTTGTTCAAATGGAACATTGAATTTCTTATTAAATTTCACATCAAAAACATGTAAGACGTTAATACTTTAAAAGTGACTATTACTGAGCTATTGTCTTTTTTTGATATAATTTTGTCAGTTTTGTGGTTTTAATTAATATAGTATCGTAGTGACAAAATTATAAAAAAAATATAACTATGGTTAGCCACCAAGTTATGAAACACTCTGTATAATACAAAATATTTTTAAAATGTGCTCCTAATGAACAGCTAACACAAGGAAAAAACCGCTTCGAAATATTTTTACTCATATAAAGGCATAATCGGGTTTAACCGCTTAGATGACTCACCCTGTATACATATATAAAACTATAATTTGACGTTTCGACAATGTTTAATGACTTTATCAAAAATAATATAAAACCATGACTGATACATCTGGTAAGACCGGGCATATTCATACATGCATTATCCATGCTTGATACATCTTAATTTTGAGTTCCATGAACACAGGGACATTTATACCCTTTGTAAAGTATGTTAATTAACGAAGAGAACTACGAATACTGCCAAAAAAAACAATGCAGAAACCGTTTAAAACGATGTTTTACAAACTGCAGTTTTAAATAACAATAGTAGGAAACGATGAGGAATCGTCACGTCAAATTTTGGTTTTATTTATTTAAACAGTGCAACGAAATACGATTTCGGTTATATATATATATAATTTTTCCAAGAATTTTTTTTTTTTGAAAATAGAGCATTTATTATCGATACTTCAATAACAATTTTTGGTTTACATTTACACAGATCATTAATCTATAACTGTAGATTATACAATATAAAATGCCTGAATAATTGCCTATATAATTTAAAAATACGTTTAGTGTGACTACAGCAATTGTAAATAACCAACCTGGCATATTCAATGGAATATTACTTAAAAAACTTCATAAATAAACTTATAACACAATCGATATGACAGCTATCTAAACAATGTCAAAACTGACTTGCATTGAACGACGTCAATGACAGTTCAAATGAGCATACCGGTGTGTGTGTGTGTGTGTGTGTGTGTCGTGGTAAGAACGAATGTCAAACCCATCTCACGATGCTTAACGAAATTCTCATTCCAACTGTCATGGCGGTTATGAAAATTAGCAATGTAAATGGTTTTAATTATTTTAGCACAACAACCCAAAGTTTGACATTTTATGTTTAAATGTTATATTCAATAGTTTTTTATTATAAAACAATACTTAATACAACCTTGGTCTTATCTATGAACTGAACCTGTAATTGTCATTTCTTATTATTTCAATTCCATGTTTAAAATCCATCTATTTGAATATTTGCATTTGTATTTGTGTATTATAAATGTTGATATCCAATATAAAACACATTATGTAATGACGCAAGTATACATATATTGTAATAGGTACGCCACCTAGGGCGTGTTCATTGAATGCACGTATATCTACAGTTGCCTGATTAGTAGTTGTACTACGGAGGGCAACATTACCTTGCGATGTCGCACTTGGGTAACAGATGCCGCTGAGAATCTCTCATGGCGTTTGGTACGTAAGTTGACAATATCAGGTTTTCTAAGCTTTTGAGGGATTGTGATCAAACACGTTCGTGTACTGATGAGACCAATGTAAGGTCGAAACAGCTGTCTGCACGTTGTTTGTTAGCAATGCCGGCTTAGGGTAGATGTGCATTGATACATTTATTCATATACGAAAAAAAAATTTTCGTATAGGTATGTATACTTGCGTGATTTAATAGTGTGAGAGAGCTTACTCTCCAAGAATTACTGTACATTGTACATTATGTAATATTTATTTGAGATGTTTTAAGTATTTGGTGATTCTATGTGGGCTATCAATAAGTTGATAGTGTTTAAAAGTTTATTCTAAAAGAAACATTTTAAATCAATTTACATTTGAAGATTGATAATTTAATATATTAAATATCTAAAAACACATGGTTGGTTTGCCCCTGTAATTCACTTCTCCTACATCAGCGTTTGTTAACTAAGCCCATATTGTATAGATACTTCGCTCAGTGGCAGTACCTTGATTTAATTTGATTTGGTATGATTAAAATGTTGGTGTGCTGATAGTAAATAAATTGTAGGCATTTGTGAAGAAAAAGTTGAAGAACTTGTGTAAGTGATATGTTTAAGGAATCATGTTGCGCATCAACTAGGAAGAATTATCGAGTAAATTACAGATTACTTTTGTAAGAGAATCAAATTATTATATAATTTCGTTGTACTTTATAAGGTGACTAATTGAATATTACAGATGAGATGTAGTAAAACCTAGGTTTACACATAATTACTATATTATTTGCAACATTATCTTTGTTCTTTCTGACCACAGTAACCTCAAACGCAACTGGATATACGTATATACAATACATGTACTATATGTATGTATATGTATGTATGTACATACACATATGTATTTTGTGTTAATGTGGGAGACAACCAATAAGAACATTCACCACTTGCATAATCACCATATCGACCACCTGTTCTTTCAACATACTCATGCCGTTTTAGCTTTCGCCTATCCTTACCAATTTGCAAAATTAACCGAGAAAAAACAAAACCCGCTCAAGGTTAGCGAAGAAAAGAAATAATCTCTCCTCTCGATTGTCCACATTATAGAAGTTAAACGCACGCGCTCTTAAAAAGAGTAAAAGAGAACGTGAGTGAATGAGTTTTTTTCTCTACTCGTAAGTACGCTTTATAACGTATCGATTACTGACGTTAGAGATCGTTGAGTTCAGATAAAGGTAATTCATTTTCGTAAGAATTATGCAACGGATTCTGAGCAGTCAGAATGTGCGACATTTACTCGCGCATTGGAAACAATCACCCACGCTTTCGTGGGCAGGCTTTATATGCTTCGACTTATCTATCCTCAGTGAGAAGTAATGAATGTGTAAAATATGATCTAGAAAATGGAATGATTAAATGAATTGTAACGTGCATGGATATACAATATTTTTAATATCGAACATCTTAATAAAGTGCATTTAACATTGAAAAATACAAAGAAGGAGAATTTGACACATTGACATAAATAAATGTTTGATTAGGAAGAGATAATACTCTACATACATGTTGTCAGCTATTATCATACTTAGAAATTCTTAAAATTTAATTTATTTAAGAAAAGAAAATCTTAAGGGATAACTGCCGACTATCGAAATCAAAAGGTTAGAAATTGAAGTTTTCCTCCGTTATTTTTGCAGGGATTTTATTTAAACAAAAACCAACAAATGTTTTAAGGTTTTTCTGAGGTACCTAAAGAATTAAATTTTATAAAACTCATTAAAATATTTATAGATGGAGTCTAGAAAGTGACTCAAGTTTATCATATGTTTTCTATATCATTTTTCCACAAAGAGAAAAAAACGTCGTTTAGGTACCTTCAATAAATCTCACTATAAACGTACAGCCTTAATTCAACTTAATTTAGAAAACAGTTATTGAGAAAAACTTGAATTACAAACGTAAGTTTTGCCCTATTTCTGAATACACATAGCCTAAATTTTCAGTGTTCCTCTGATAATGAGTCAATCATAAGATATACTTAACTTAAAACACACGAATATATTACTTTTTTTTTGTATTTGTTCCACAAAACAGAAAATTACAACTCTCGTGAAGAATCTTACTGACAACGGCAGTTCGCCCTTAAGACAAACAACTTCTTTTACTTATCGATTGCAATGATTCTTTGTGCAAATCTGTTTGTGTATTCTAGATAAATCTGTTTAATGTTTACTCAAATATTTTGTTAAAGTGAAAGACCTCCTATTTAACAAAAGCCCCTGTTGGGTTTGCCAATTTAATTTATAATGGTTATCCCTATAATGTATTTGATTGTATAGTATATTTCAATTTATAAATTTAAATTAAATACAGTTTTTCGGATATTATACTTTAGATTAATTGGTCGATTTAATATGATGATGAATTTGCTGTCACGTCAGGCATTCCACAGGGATCTAATTTGGGCCCTCTACGTTTTATGCTATTTATTAATAATTTTTTGGAGTCGCTTTCTTGTGATGGGCTGGCGTACGCTGACGACTTGATACACTATCGTCGTATTGATAGTATCTCAGATGCTCTGCGTCTACAGTGTGATTTAGATATTCTTTATGAATGGTGTCAGCAGAATGATCTGGCACTTAATAGTAATAAATGTCATATTATGAACTATTCTAGAAGGATGGAACTCATTCACTTCGATTATAGCATTGGGGGACATGTAATGGCTTGCGTGCAGGAGATAAAGGATTTGGGAGTACTATTTGATCGACATTTATCCTTCGCCAAACATATTACTAATGTATGTATACTACTTCTGCCTCTGATACACTTGATTTTATTCTTAGAAATAGTAGGCATTTTGTCAATATACTCACTATTGAAGTTCTTTATTTTTCGTTCGTGCGTAGTAAGCTGCAATATGCTGCTCTTGGGCATCTAATTTATATCTGCTATAAACTGAACTTGGAGAGCATCCAAAAACGATTTTTAAAGTTCTTGAGCTTGGAGTTTATCCATGCAGTTTTCGTGGTGGAACATAATTTCATTCTAATGGACACACGACGTGAGATTGCTAGTGACAACATTTTACATGGTTTAGTGCATAACCGGATTGACGGTCCCTATCTGTTGGGTTTGATTCATTTCAACGTGCCACGGCTTTTTGCCAGAAGTCAATTCACGTTTTTTACTTCTACGTGAAGAACAAATATCATGCGTCACGTTTTTTACTTCTACGTGAAGAACAAATATCATGCTAAGAAGTCCACTATATCAAATATGCCGTAATGGAAACAAGTATTTAATGATATTTTTTTGGAGCTGAAACTTAAATGAATGATTTATGTGTAATTTATTGCATTATATTGTTTGTAATCCGCATATCTATTGTAAATTACAGTGTACCCCTTGTTGGTTTTTAACTGTTGGCTAAACGATAAAATATCTACCTATGGCATAGCTAAAGTTCATGCGAAGAAGAAGAGCAGAAAGATAAAATTTATGTACAGTATGTGTTGCAAATACATTTAATTAAATAAATAAAAAGGTCGAATTTCGACCAATTGGCGACCACCGGTTATTATTATTATATTATTATTATGAAGGGCGGTTCTTTCAAAAACAGCACTTTCAACGCAGCAGCAATGAATTAATAAGCTTTCTAGCAACGGCAACTGATGTCAGTGTTGCTTGTGTATTTAAAATATACCTCATTCTTCAAAAACATTTCTTATCAGTGACATATGCTGTTTGTGCGAGAAATTGAGGAAATTCT
This sequence comes from Amphimallon solstitiale, assembly GCA_963170755.1. NCBI lineage: Eukaryota > Metazoa > Arthropoda > Insecta > Coleoptera > Scarabaeidae > Amphimallon > Amphimallon solstitiale. The sequence continues at coordinate 16,757,689 of OY720682.1, read as the reverse complement.
CAAACGTGAAAATGGATATACGCCAATTGTTGATCCATTGAAACGAGGTAATACCCCAGAAAAAGTAATGTTTTCGTAACAACAAAGATAAGTACTTAGGGTAGATAAGTTTTATGAGTATTGTGTCGTAGAACAACTTATAATATTGTAACGAAATATGTATGAGGCAGATCGGGCGACTTTAAAAAAAAGGGTTGTAAATCATCTCGGCGCGACTGGTAGGCATCATAAAGCAGTGAATCACGTGTGCTGCGGCGACGGAATGTCTGACGAATGTTCTACAGGCATCGAGAGAGAGAGAGACGCGAAGCTCCAGATGTTTCGTATGTGTATATAAGGCGACTGGGTCACCGATGGAGGAGTAATTCCGGAATAAGAAAGGCCTTAAGTAGTAGTCGCGGGAAAAGTAGAAATATATAGAAATAAATAAATATAAGTTCTTTGAAGTGGTAGCCGAAGAATAAACATAAATATAAGTAGTATAAAATAAATATAGTAGTGTTATATAAATAGAAGTGATATAAATACGGTAGTGTGATATAAATATACGGACATTAGTAATAGAAATAAATACAAGTGTTAATTTTAATTTATTAATAGTAGTTTAAGTGTGATACGTTAATTTTTATATTTATATTGTAATCAATTTTAAGTATATGAATATACAGACTGTTTTAAATAAATAATTGCACGAGTTGTTTATTGCGAACCCGAAAACGTTACAATATTATAAATAAAAGATTTATAGTCAGATATTTAAACTATATTGATAAAATATAAAAGTGTGAAGTTAATATATTTGTACGTGTTTCGCGCCCCGATAGCGTGTCATCCGTACCGAACCTGATGACTTTACTTGATGCGCTTGATTTAAAACTTTAAATGATTCAGTGTGTCCTCTGTAGTAGTATTAAAGGAATCTGTTTTATAAAATACATTGTAAAATTTACCAGATTGCCATCTATGGGGCTTCAATTGCCATCGCCATTTAATTAAGTATGAGATTGTTACATTTTCTTATAAAGAAGTCAAAAGCACCAGTGTAGCAGAAGTTTTTGAATTCAGCTACACCATAAATTTTTAGAAGACATAGTCACTGCGGAACATGGACATAATGCAGTCAAAAATACGATTTCCTTAAGTAATGAATTAGATTTTATTCCCATATACAAACATCAATTTGCAAGAATCGATGCCTCTTTTTTGTCGAGACAAAAATATGTAGGTAAACGAACGTTTTTGGCAAGTGTAAAATACTTAATTTCTGCTATTTGTATATCTTGTTTATGCAATATGCAACATTCCTTTTAACTTTATTCTGTTCGTTTCTTTATTAGTTAGATAAATTGTCCATCACTCTAATCGATTCTGACTCTAAATGTCACAGCAGTTGCTTCTTTAAAAGAAACACCTGTATTTCGGTCAACGTGAGTTTTATACTTCATATTCAAATAATAACAATTCAAATAATTATATAAGTGTAAAATTGAATATTAATAAACTTAATACAGTATAATTTATTTAGAAAAAGGAGCGAAAGTGAAACAGAGATTCATTATCTCTCTTGTGGAGATTACTTTAATACATGCAACAATTGATTTGTTTTATTCTGATATCAAACACAGACAGATGATCTGAATTTTAAATTTATACTGCCTTAAAATGGATATATGTAATATGTATTAATATTTTCTTACGATTAGAGTTATATATACATAATGCATAAGAAATCACAGAAATACGATTCAATCTACATATAGATGATTATTAATTTATATGTATTTAAGAATGTATTATGTGTGTCGATAATATTAATTAAGGAAATTTACCTACTACAATATATGTACATATGTAGAGAGTGTGGACATCTTGATTTTGTAAGTATGCTTGTCTCTGGGAGGACAATTAAAATTTGTCAAACAAGTATTTGTTCAAGTGTATTTACATATAAACGGTAAATGCAGTTATATTTTTGTTGCATATTATAATAAATATAATCAGTAAGTAATGGACAATTAAAACCCCGCCTTGATTAATTATAGTTTGAGAATAACGTCGAGTTGCAGTCATTATGCGTGCGTTCAATTCAAATCGAATTTTAATAAAACACTTAACCCAGGAACATACACGTTTTGTTTTATAACGAACCCCAATTTTGTAAGTTACCTAATTCAGCATAAGAACGAACTTATTCATATAATTAGTGCTCCTGCATGTAAAGAACTTTGTTTAACTATGCATAGGTCGTTTCATTCAAGTGTTTAATTAACTTAAAATAATTTATGAGTTACATATAAGTAAAAGTGTTCTATTTATTACGTATAATAAGTAATATAGTGTTGTTGAAACTTTACGATTTCCTAAATTTCTTTTATCAATTGAATAGTGGTTACGCAAGGTTCTCATACGAGGTCAATGATCTAGAAATACTGTTTTAAGATTACTTCTATTTTTGGGCGTACGTACTGAGGTGTACTATGTCATTTAATATAAATTGGAGTAAAACCTAATCATGGTAGCATTTTTTCGCAAAATACTAATTAAAGTTAAACTAAACATATTATTAAATTAATTAAAGCCATGAAATAGCTACTTATTTATCTGAAATCGTCAGTAAAGAACGAAATCGACAGTTAAGTAAATCATTATTTATGATTTTGGTGTATGATATTGGTTGTTTGACTCGGCTTTCGCCTCGGCAACTAATATCCACATTCGTGACGACAAATGTCACTTCACTGCCTTCTTACACAATGTGTAATATTAGTAACAAAGCAGTAAAGATATAATTTCATCTGAAATCCGTAATAGGGCAACACTTTTTATTTTACTTTTGAATGTTATGTGTGATGGCACAATAATTTTACAGTGGCATGTGATAATAATTATTATTACCACATTCCACTGTCAGCTGTCAATTAGTGACAACGTATGCAAGTCAATATACACCAAAATTGCTGCAGCACTGTTACAAAATGGTATATTTCTTATTTAAGATGAAAATGTAACATTGCCCCACGTTGGGCGCCAATTTAGATATATGCTGTGGATGCAACAATGCTGATGAATAATAAAAATTAGAATAGTCTATTTATAAACTTATTCCTAACAGCATAAAATTATTATTTATGTTCTTATGAGTTCTTACAGTGATTTGCTTCTTATATTCTGATACACCTATTATTTAGTTTTGTTTGGGATAAGGTCAAAATTAAACAAAGTATCTAAATATCATATAAAATTTATATTTACATTTTGCAAAGATTTGATGATCATTAATAACATTTCCACACTATACCTATATATATTTGTTTTACAAAGAAAGAGAAAAGGAAAGCATTTGAACTCACTTTAGAATTACAATGCTTGTGAAATACTTATACATCTATAATGATAACGGAAAGAATAATTATCTTGTTCCTTTAAATAAAAAAAAAAAATTGATTCTTGATAATTTGTTTATTAATACGAACTCAACTCTATTTCACCAAAACATACATTTTCACATAGTGCTTTGGCAATCTAGAACCTTGCAACGTGAATGCTCTGAAACTGGCCTATACTAATCGCTAACTGTAAACATTCTCACATTGTACCTCTAGCAGCTTAGCACCTGCCCACCAAGTACATCCCCGCTTATTCGTATTTATTTAATTTAAATTACTAAATTAAATGACTATATAATGATTAATGATGCCCAACGATATACTAAAGGCAAGTATTTTCACATAGTACCTTCAGCATGTCTATCTAACACCATTAACTATCCTTTTATTATTTTGAAAAAACGAATTATTATTATAAAACAAGATAATATTAATTTAATTAATGATGCCTAACGATTTACTAAAGGCAAATATTTTCACATAGTACCTTCAGCAAGTTTAGCACCATTAACTATCCCTAAATTGAATTATTTATCTCATAACTTACATCATTTCATCGTATATTTTGTCAAATTCTATCTTATTGATATCCTCCATCTTAAAAATTAGTGCAAAGAAAAGAAAAATTAATTTAATGAAATTGTTTAAAGGAAAACTAAATGCAGTCGATATGTAGTGTCTAATAAACCCTACACCCACTTTAGCTATCTTAAATCTGTTAATCTTTTACTCCTCGAATTACAAACTTAAAATCCTCCTGTTCATTCTTGTTTCTTGCCTTATATAAAAAAAAACAAATGCCTATCGACAATTTTTAGCGCCTCCCTCATCCAATTAAATTTTAGGTTGGCATCGATTTTCAAAACGCCTGTGATGAAATTTTCTCGTTTATTTTCTTTAGGTTGTCACGCTCGAACCAATATACGTCTATCATCTTGACAGCTACACACACAAACGGCGACGCCCCAAACTGTTTGTTATTAAAATTTTACAATTTTTGCTGGTTATCATCTTGGGTAAGTATATTTTATTCTCTCCTTGTTCAGTATAATCCTTCATTGTATTTTTAAATGTATGCATTACCCTTTTCATCATTTGTTACATATTTCTTTTTGCCATGAACTAATGTTATCTTGATTCTTTGAAGAGCAGTTTATTTCCAAAAATGCTACATTTTATTTCGACAGCACTGAAGGCAAATAGGAATTTGGTATATATAATGTATACTGGGTCTTCCCTTTCTTTTTATAGAAACACAGTGACCATATCTAGTTTCACTTGCCTCCCGTCTTCACTGTTAAGTTGTGGTTCTTCGGCTAGATTGCAGTATCTACCTATTCTTTCCACAGAATTTCTACTTTCCAGGCCTTTCGGTTTTTTTCTTCTTCTTCCTCTTCCACCGAACTTTCGTCTGTCACTATTTGATCTTCAAATTTGTCGTGCTCGTCTTTTTTTTGTCATGTTCCATATGTAGTGTAAATCTAAATCAAGACCACGATGACACTATCTGCACTAATCCTCTCAATACCTCGGTTTGGCATGTGGTCTGTTTTTGGACTTGTCAAATGCGTTTGACTGCACTGATCATTCAATATTACTGGAGAAGCTGAATTCTTACGGTATACGTGGAACAGTAAATAACTGGCTAGAGACTTACTTAATTAATCGTAAGAAAATAGTGAAGTGTTGCATTGACGGAGTTATTATGCAATCGGATGAGACTACTGTGACTATGGGTGTCCCACAGGGTAGTGTCCTTGGGCCACTACTCTTTATAATTTTTATGAATGATATCGTATCTACTGTATCTGATTCTAATAACAGCATCATTACTTATGCGGATGACACCAACTTAATTGGTGTCATCATTAAGTGGTAAGGACTTGCATGAGGTCCATAGGATGAGCTTAAAATATAACAATAGGTAGCAACATTGGTTTGCATGAAAATAAGCTCATTTTGAATAAAGAGAAAACTGCATGCATAATGTTTAGATGTTCAAATGGTATGCCAGTCTCACCAGACATTGTTTTGAATAGTTTGAATATTCAGCTATCTCCTTGCACAAAGTTCTTGGGAATCTGGATGGATAAACACTTAAAATGGAAGATCCACATTGACAAAATTTGTGAGGTACTTGTGAGGGTATGTTACGCTATGAGCATACATAATGGATGAAAATAAGTTTCGTGCCAAATTTCACAGTGTAATGAATTCAGGTATGACTTAGAAAATCCCGGAGTCACTAATTATTATTACTTTATAGACGGATTAGGAATCTATCCAAATCCAGAAACGGCTCAAAGACCTAAATCAAGACCATGATGACACGATTTGCACTAATCCTCAATTGAGCTAAAACACTAAACAAAATATAAACCAGACCTCTTTTAACAAACGCCAGCGAGTTTATGGTAATCTTAGGTGATCTAGGCACTTACATACCTGGAGATGTTCTTTAATACAAGGGGCGTCGGCAGCAAAAGTAGAGACGACGTCCTGGGAAAGCATACTACTTGGATTAAGAACTTTTTTTTAACATCCTTAATTATTCTTTTGTAAATACAGAATATAGGCACAAAAGACATATAAATATCTTACAAGAGTATAATGAATAATTTTGTCGCAAATTCTACACCTAATGCAGTAGTCCTTCCTCGAACTTTAGACTGTCACACACAGGTTGAGAACCACTAGCATAATATATTCTTCATGTCCTCCCAACTTAATCAGTGCAATTTACTTTCAAGTTCTGTAAATGTTACTTAGATGTATTGTTATCGATATATAAGTTGCATTTTATCAATTGTCATGTTATGATACGTAAGTATATATATTATAATAAATTTTATGTAGATCAGGTGTTATAGATAATTGCCGCAATTACAAATGTATCTAGTTAGGCGCGGCTGAAGAAATTTTCTCATACTGATAATTGAAAACGGATAAGGCGGATTTTCACAAACTGGGCGTTTCCCTATGCGTAATAATGCATATATTAAAATACAAAATGATAAACCTTCAAGTCAACACCTCTTACAATCAGTCGTAGTTGTAAATTAACAAGGCCCGTGCGCACATAGGACACTAGACGTTTATTACGCAGATGACCTACATGTTTGGTATTTTCCATTAAGCGTGAACCAACATTAAAACAACGAACTTGATAATTAACATATTTAATAAGGCTTGAAAATCAAAACAAACAGATAATGCGACACCTAGTTTTCAACAAACGATATGTCAAGTATTTTTATATGTCGTTAATGAATCAATCTGTAGTATAGCACTTTTTCCTTCAAAGAATTCGTAATTGACTCTGCCCCGAGGGGCTGCACTTATAAGAACAACAAATGGTGACGTAATTAATTGCCTCGAGATCATCACACTTAAAATTGTTTTGATACATCTGCCTAATAAATACATATTACTTTATCAATTGAAGTGGTAGAAGCTAAAGTCGAGATAAATGTATGTAATGATATCAAAATGTATATATATTTGTAATTACTTGATTTATCCCAATTTGTTGGTACGTAGTCTTTAATACTTCCCAAAATAAACGTAAGCTTAAAAAGTGATGGTAGCAATAAAATTGTAAAATACTTTCTACAGTACTGACATTAATAACATTTTTTATAGACATATATTACAAAATGCAATCAGATGCGTTAAGGTCATTGATCAATACTGCGTAAATGAATGTAGTGTAGACAAAGAGACTCTGATGACTACATTAAAGAGAGATAGGTAGTCTTTAATCAGCTAATCGTGAAGATTTGTACTAATTTTACTTTCTTATACTTAGTATAAGGAAGTATTGTGATGACGAAAATTTTCGACCTCGAGATTTTTGCAGATGTCCACGTTTTGAAATCCCCTGATACCAAAAAATTGGTTTTTAAAAAATGTCTCTCTCTCTCTCTAGTAGTTTACTTCAGTGAAAAAATTGAATTTTGCCAATATTTCGTCAATTAATAAGTTTAAACAAATTTATAAAGAATTCAAATGTGCTCAAAATTAAATTTGAGAATTTTTATAAAAAGGTTTTGTCGAAGTTCCTATCGGAAATAGGTTGCAAGTTATGCTTTTTAGACAGGTACGTTACGAGTATAAAAATATTTAGCACTTAATTTTCAATACATTTAATTTCAAAATTCGGACCGGAAGTAACACTTTTACTCTTGTCGAATAGAGATTTTTTGCAAATATCTCCTTAATTATGCATTCTATATATATTTCTCAAAAATACAAAAGTATTTAGAACTGGATGTGCAATATTTTTGTAACATGAAATGCCAAAATTCGGACCAGAAGTAACACTTTTACTCTTAGCAAATAGCATTTTCTTCGAATATCTTGCTGAGTATGCATTCTATAGAGATTTATTAAGAAAATAGAGTACTAAGAATAGGATTATGAATAATTTTTGTATAAAAAAATTCTTTAAATTTTATAATTTGAAACACTCATACGTATAAGAAAGTCGTGTGGTGGCCACACCCCATTATTCTACATTGACTAAAGGCAAACGCGTCAGTATATCCTGATTTATTTTATTAAAAATATAATACTCTATATAATGTCTTCATCACTACTTCGTGTCTATTTACACCGCAAAGCTTCGTCCATTAGTGTGATGTAAAGTGTTTAATTGATTAACACACTTATCAGTGATAATAGTTTATTATCTGTATGACCTCCGTAGTAAGACATGTGTCGTCGGATACACATAACGCTCGTATTGCTGGCTCTACAACTTCTTTTGAACGACAGAAAGCATTTAATTCGGATCTACTTAATGTGCTAGTAGAGTGTAACATTCCGTTGAATGAATCATCCATGAGTTTATCCATTTTTTACAAAACTTTGATAACGGTAAATATAGTGACTTGCGTGTGCCCGCGGAGTCCACCTTGAGATAATATTATTTGCCCTCGATGTACGATGAAATTAAGACTTCAATTGTCAATGACATAAGCGATAAACATGTTTGGGTCAGTAGATGAAACTACTAATATTAAAGAACGCAATTTGGCAAGTGTTTTAGTTGGGGTGATGGGCAGCGACACGGCAATGTCTACACATCCGCTTGCATCTAGGAGGCTAAAAAGAACTAATGCAGAATCCACATCACATTACGCAACTTTGTGTTTGAAATCGCTATGGAGTGAAAAGCACGATAAAAATTAAAAAAAAGCGTTATTATTTGTAACAGATGCAGATGCATATCTGGTCGGCTCTTTCAACAAATATGCAGTAATGTAATACATACATATTTCACGTTTCGCATGTGCTCTTAATCGAGTATCAGAGGTAATCAAAATATTTGATTGCGTTTTAGCTACCTACATACTTTGCATCGGTAGTAAGAACTGTAATATAATTTTATATGTGAACGTTTGCGATAGGTAGACGATAAAATATATTATATAATCTAAGAAATACCATTAGGTATAATATACTTCTTAACGAGAGACGATTCCTAAAGTACTTATGGTATAAACAGCATAACGTCTATCCATATAGAGGGTTTCCACATGATATTTTACTGAAAGAATTTTCAGTTATTTCTCTTGAGTCTACTTGTCTCAAAACTTAATTTCCATGTACCTCGTCAAACTTCACGTGATTCCGATACATTTTATATTAACCAGGCCAGAAGT